>JAKTQD010000008.1:0-390578 GCA_030579255.1 Kazachstania psychrophila | reverse complement strand
CACCATAGACAGTAGCAGATGAAGAGAAGACAAACTTGGCAACATCATACTTTTGCATTAATTCTAATAGAACTAAAGTACCTAAAATATTGTTATGGTAATATTTTAATGGAATTTGGGTAGATTCACCAACAGCCTTTAGACCTGCAAAATGGATAACAGAATCAATATTGTGGTCTTGGAAGACTGGTTCTAAACCTTTACGATCACATAAATCAACGTGGTAAAATGGTATGTGATGTTTTGTTAAAATTTCGATTCTTGATAAAGAATCGTAAGAAGAGTTGGATAGATCGTCAACAACAACTACTTCATAACCGTTTTCGACTAATTCGACAACTGTATGAGAACCGATGTAACCGGCACCACCAGTGACTAAGACTTTTTTAACGTGATCAGTCATTATTATTATTATATGTTTCCTTATAGGAGTTTTGTTTAAATTAATATCAACAGCTATGATAAAAGAAACTCTCTTTTCGTATGATAATAATGAACACTAAGGAACGTATCTTACTTAAATCAACAATAAATTCTACTCTTATATGAATTTTTACGAATATACAAGTTTCTAGTAAGTAAAGTAAACATACAAAAAGACTTTTAGCATTCTGTAATGGGCGATTTCAGGAGAGATACAACATAACTGTGTCAAGTAGTAAGTAACCAGCGGTTCGAGAGACTCGGACTACAGAGCTACAATAGCTGCCTAACATGGATGGCATTATTCCGTTACCTACTTCGATATATCCCAATGATGCATATTACTTGAACCATTCGAAACCCCACGACGTACGGGACACAGTAATCCGTATGCACACGCCCTGAAGTGTACGGCATACACCTGAGTACACCTGCCCCTGGTCATGTTGCTCACAACACCACCCTGTTGTCAAATATTCTCATACAACAATAGTTTTTTAGTTACCTGTAAATCACCTAAGGAAATATCTCCCGCACATTACTAAAGCATTGCGGGGCACGGGGAACAGTGGACCGAAGCCGACCATTTCAATATGAAAAGTTGGGCTTGTAATTGTTTGAAGAACAGAATTTGGGAAGCAGAGTTTTAAGAATGGCAACGACAGAGTGCATTGACGCAGCTGGAAGTCCCCTGGATAGACCCCACATAGCCGGCAAACAGTAATACGTTCGAGAATTTTGAGTAGTGAGTTCATGTTTACTCCGGAAATGAATGTTACGAAGTTCCACCTCTACAACAATTTTCTGTCCAGTAGTCCCTTTATATCGACGATTGAAGTGGACGGGTGGGGACAAAGATATTAGTCTTGTGTTAAACTTGTTTTAATTTTACATATTTTGGTATCTGGAAAAAAAAACATATATAAACAATACCTTTATCATCAAAGGTAACTTAATTTTCGTTGAAGTATTTCTATTTCTGTCTCATATAATAGAAACCCATAGAGATAAATACGTCTTTAATACTACTTATCACAACACATAATACACACAATGTCTGTCCCAGAATTCAAAATTGGTGACTCCAACCTACCAACTTCCTTAGCTGCCAAATGTCCAATTATCATTAAGGAATTCGAAAACGCTTACGGTGCTAAGCCAGATTTTGTTTCCAGATCTCCAGGTAGAGTTAACTTAATCGGTGAACATATCGATTACGCTGATTACTCTGTCCTACCATTAGCTATCGATGTTGATATGCTATGTGCTGTCAAGGTCTTAGATGAAAAGAACCCATCTATCACTTTAACCAACGCCGACAAAAGATTTGCTCAAAGAAAATTCGATTTACCATTAGATGGTTCTTACGTTACCATTGACCCATCCGTCTCTGACTGGTCTAACTACTTCAAGTGTGGTTTACACGTCGCTCACGAATTTTTGAAGGACACTGTTCCAGAAAAGTTTGCCAAGGCTCCATTAGCTGGTCTACAAGTCTTCTGTCAAGGTGATGTCCCAACTGGTAGTGGTTTATCTTCCTCTGCTGCTTTTATCTGTGCCGTTGCCTTAGCCGTCATCAAGGCTAACATGGGTGCTGACTACAAGGTCTCCAAGAACCAATTAACCAAGATTACTGTTGTCGCTGAACATTACGTCGGTGTTAACAATGGTGGTATGGATCAAGCCGCTTCCGTCTGTGGTGAAGAAGATCATGCTTTATACGTTGAATTCAAGCCAGACTTAAAGGCCACTGCTTTTAAGTTCCCAGAATTAAAGGACCAAGAAGTCAGTTTCGTTATTGCCAACACTTTAGTTGTCTCCAACAAATTCGAAACCGCTCCAACTAACTATAACTTGAGAGTCGTCGAAGTTACTGCTGCTGCCAATGTCTTAGCTAACAAATACGGTGTTGTCTTGAAGCATGTCGGTGCCTCTAACTTAAACAAGGGTAACTTAAGAGATTTCATGAACTCTTACTACTCTAGATACCACAATGTTTCTGAGCCATGGGATGGTGAAGTTTCCACTGGTATTGAACGTCTAACTAAGATGGTCGAATTAGTCGAAGAATCTTTAGGTTCCAAGAAGGATGGTTTCACTGTTGAAGAAACTGCTGCTGCATTAAACTGTTCCAAGGAAGAATTCACCAAGGACTACTTAACCACTTACCCAGTTAGATTCCAAGTCTTAAAGTTATACCAAAGAGCTAGACACGTCTACACTGAAGCCTTAAGAGTCTTAAAGGCCTTAAAGGTTATGACTGAATCTAAGTTCGCCAAGGATGAAGATTTCTTCAAGGCCTTCGGTGGTTTAATGAACCAATCTCAAGAATCTTGTGACACATTATACGAATGTTCTTGTCCAGAAACTGACAGTATCTGTGAAATCGCTTTAGCTAACGGTTCTTACGGTTCTCGTCTAACTGGTGCTGGTTGGGGTGGTTGTACCGTCCATTTAGTCCCAGGTGGTCCAAATGGTTCCGTCGAAAAGGTCAAGAAGGCTTTAATCGAAGATTTCTACAAGGTCAAGTACCCAAACATTACTGAAACCGAATTAGAAGATGCTATCATTATCTCCAAGCCAGCTTTAGGCTCTTGTTTAGTTGCTTTATAAGCAATTGAACTAGATTTAAACTAGACTTATATCCTTTTTCTACCATACTTAATGAACCTTTATGATGTACAACTCAAATAATGTAGTTGTTTATTTATTATTGTCAAGAATATATAATTTTATAAAATATAATCACATAAAAAATATCAAATTAATAAATTTATCCAAACAGTTTCCCATAATATATACCTACCATCGTCTTATACCTAAAGATTAGTGTTTGCAATTGATTTGTATTGTCAAAGGAACCAAATCTTACATAAACATACATACAGGTGCCTATATATTCAATTACAATGCAGTGAACCAGCGTTTTCCTCCAAGAACAAAATATACAACAGTTATGCTAATCTGCTAGACACAGATCACAACCGTCCACCACTACTATCATACAATAAACTGTAAAACGTCTATTATCTAAGTAAATCATTTTTTAACCAAAAGAACAATGCGGGGAAATGTCCTATTTAACGATGCAAAAAGAAATTTAATGTGTCATATATCCCAAATTCGGACAAATCTGAGATCAGAAATGTATTTATTGGAGACATCGAGATCCCGATATGAAAATTTTCACCGTCGCACTAAAATTTGACATTAATGGATGAAAAAAGTTCGATGCATCGAGTATCATAGAAGAATTGTTAATTGTGAGATAGTTATTTTCTAGTTTTATTTAGGACCGTCGGAAACAACTAACTGGATTGGTTTAAGTTAAGAGGGATTTCATTTGTTCTTTCTTATTTCAAACTAGTTTCCTATTTTTGCCTATAGACAATCGTTTAGTACAATTATTATACAATGCCTGACGATATCAGTATATATTTTGCTACTCCAAAGGAGTCTCATTCACAAAGAGATAGTGGGTATCAATACTTAAACACTAACCGGAATTCCCGAGATGTTAGTAATGATATTGATAAAAATGAAAAAGCTTTTCATGCTTCAGGGAGTAAGATGTCCACTCGCTATATAGAAGATGAATCTACTTTTGATGAAAAAATACAGGTTCATGGTGAAAGTAGTGATGATGAAAATCATAAGGGCAGTGAAGAGGAATCAAAAGATAAATCAAAATGGAGGAGATGGTATATAAACCATGTCATCATCGATAAATCCAATGCTGGAGTCTCTATCTTAGATTCTTTCATGTATAACAGTGACTTAAAACCTGTTGAAGAAGAAAGAAGAGTTTGGTCTTGGTATAACTTTGCATATTTCTGGTTAGCAGAATGTTTCAACATTAACACATGGCAAATTGCCGCTACTGGTTTACAATTAGGTTTAAATTGGTGGCAATGTTGGATCACTATCTGGATTGGTTATTCTTTTGTTGGTATTTTCGTTGTCCTAGCTTCAAGAGTTGGTTCAGCTTATCATCTTTCATTCCCAATTTCATCCAGAGCTTCTTTCGGTATCTTCTTCTCTCTATGGCCCGTCATTAATAGAATTGTTATGGCCATCGTTTGGTACTCAGTTCAATCGTGGTTAGGTGGTGAACCAATATCGTTAATGCTACGTTCTATTTTCGGTAAGGATCTTCCAAATAGAATTCCAGATCATTTTGGTTCTGAAAATGCCACTACCTACACTTTCATGTGTTTCTTCATCTTCTGGGTCATCGAATTCCCATTCTTATTAATTCAACCACACAAGGTTAGACATCTGTTCACAGTTAAAGCGATCTTAGTTCCATTTGCTTCATTTGGTTTCTTAATTTGGTCCATCAGAAAAGCTCATGGTAAAATTGCTTTAGGTAGTTTAACTGATATTCATCCAACTGGTGCTGCCTTCTCTTGGGCTTTCCTAAGAAGTATCATGGGTTGTATGGCTAATTTCTCCACAATGGTTATCAATGCTCCTGATTTTGCGAGATTTTCAACTACAAAGAACTCTGCTCTTTACTCTCAACTGGTCTGTATCCCATTCTTATTCTCCATCACATGTTTAGTCGGTATCTTAGTTACAGCCGCCGGTTACGAATTATACGGTATTAACTATTGGTCTCCTGTTGAAGTTCTAGAACAATTCTTAGTTACATCATATACTGCTGGTACAAGAGCCGGTGTGTTCTTAATTTCATTCGTATTTGTTGTTGCTCAATTGGGTACCAACATTTCTGCTAACTCTTTATCCTGTGGTACCGATATGACTGCTGTTCTACCAAAATACATTAACATCAGACGTGGTTCTATCATCTGTGCTTGTTTGGCTTTATGCATCTGCCCATGGAATTTAATGGCTACTTCAAGTAAATTTACAATGGCTTTATCTGCATACGCCATCTTCTTATCCAGTATTGCTGGTGTTGTTTGTGGTGACTACTTCATCGTTAGAAGAGGTTACCTAAAACTAACCCACATTTACTCAAACAGAAAGGGTTCATTCTACATGTATGGTAACAAGTATGGTATTAACTGGAGGGCTTTGGTAGCTTACTTATGTGGTGTTGCCCCTAACTTACCAGGTTTCATTGGTGATGTTGGTGCCCCAAAGATTACAGTTTCTCTTGCTGCCATGAGAATTTATTACTTAAGTTACTGGGTTGGTTACTTCATCAGTTTATCTGTTTACGTTACATTATGCCACTTCTTCCCTGTTCCAGGTTCCCCAGTCAAGAATATCTTTAGAGATAAAGGTTGGTACCAAAGATGGGCCGAAGTTGAAAACTTCGAAGATGAATGGAAAGAATCCTTAAAGAAAACAGATCTATCAGACGACACCATTGACGTCTATGAATACTCTCGTGGTAAGACATTTTTCTAACTAATTTGTATATTAGGTTAAATACCATCCATATTATTTAATTACAATTCTGCATTATAATCGAGTCTCCTTGGTTATTTATAGTATATAAACATTATATTATTATATCACTTTCAATTACATTTACATTTAATTCATATTTTATTCTTTTGTTTGTTATTATTTTGTTTAACAAATATCGAATCTGTTTCCCGATATAGAGATAATGGCTTTGAAAAAGTTCCAAATTTTCTGTTTTCGGACAACAGCCATCGAAGCCTTGCTATGAAGAAAATTTATTTATTTGTAGCTATTTAAAAATAAATATAGATCAAACATTTATATTAGGCACCTTAAAGAAGTAAAGTTGGACCTCTTCAACTATTACAACTCTAATATAACATACCGAAACTGTTAAAGACTCAATGGAGGAAGACGATTATTACCTTAACTTGGATGATGAATCCTTACTGAAGCAAAGAGGCGGTAGTAGGATTTCAACTCAGCCACATAGACAGGGTTCATTAGTTAGACCAGAACGTAACAGGTTAGATAATCCTCAAAATCCACACTATTATTATGCTCAAAAAGCTCAGGAGCAAAAGAATAGACTAAGTGTTCTACCTTCTTCAACTAATGTCAACCCTACTGCTCCAACCCGTAATGGTACTACGAGATCTCGTAGAACTGGAAGCACAGGAAGAAGTCAAAATAGATATCAAGATGAATATCCATTAGAAGATATGAATCCTGACGACTCTAAGGATCAGAATATTGTTGTCGATGAAGATGAATTCGATCATGATATGGATTTAAGGAATAATTTTAATAGGAAGAAAACATTAAAGAGAGCGAACAACAAATCTATGTCCTTATGGAAATTATACTGTTATATCATCACTTTCTGGGCCCCAAGTCCACTACTGAGATTATGTGGTATGCCAGAGAAGGAAAGGCAACTGGCTTGGAGAGATAAGATAGCACTGCTTTCTATAATTGCGTATATCGGTGCTATTGTTGCATACGTGACATTCGGTTTTACAAAATCCGTATGTGGTAAAACTGGTATGCGTTTAAGATATGATGAGATAAATACTGGTTATGTTCTTATCAATGGTAAAGGTTACACTTTCAATGGTACTGGTGCAGAGGGCAGTGATTTAACCCTGGATGGTAACGATGTTATTGGTCCTTGGAATGAAGCCGGAAAGGACGCTACATTCCTTTTCCAGAATGTTAATGGTAACTGTAAAAATATTATTACACCTAGAAGTAACTGTTCTATTCCATTTAATGATAAAAAGGAAGTTGCATGGTACTTCCCTTGTAAATTAAGAAATATTGATGGTTCTTCTCAACCAAACTTTACCAAATCCGAATATTATGATGGTTGGGGTTGTCATACATCAGACGAGGAAAGAAGTGCGTATTACTCAATGAAGAGTGCAACTGCTATCTATTTTAACTGGGATGATATTAAGAACTCCACAAGAAATCTAGTTGTGTACAACGGTAACGTCCTTGACTTAGATTTACTAGCATGGCTAGAATCAGACGATCTAAATTATCCATCAATTTTTAACGATTTGCAAAAATCTAGTCTACAAGGTTACGATCTATCCATTGCTTTATCGACAGGATATGAGAGAAAAATCGCTAAGTGTCTAAGTGAGATTATCAAAGTAGGTGAAATTGACTCTAAGACTGTTGGTTGTATTGCTTCTGATGTTGTCCTATATGTCTCTTTAGTTTTCGTTCTTTCTATTGTCTTCGTTAAATTTATTGTTGCCTGCTACTTCCGTTGGTTCGTTTCTAAGAAGCAAGGTGCATTCCCTGTGGATAATAAAACCATGGATAAATACATTAACTCTATTGAAGATTGGTCTGAAAATTTAAACTCACAGGGTCCTATCAAAGAAGTTGATCCATCTTTGAGACCAATTAAAAACAATGGTTCCAATTTCCACTCATTGAGGAATGCTACCTCAAGAATGTTACAATTAAATGATTCTATTATAGATCTTGAAAGTACCAAGGGAGCAAATTCAGCCTCTTCTGGTTCAAAGCATGGTTTAACAACTATGACTACTCAAAATGCATGGAAATTAGGTCAATATTCTGGTGCCCGTAATTCGAAACAAGTTCACTCTCGTAATGAGTCCAGTTTATTCCCATCTTCTTCAATGTTGTGGAACAACACTACTGCATCACCAACCCCAGGCGTTGATGCATCAGGTATCCAAACTTTGGATCCATCTATTATCCATCCTGATATTGTTCAGCAACCACCTATGGATTATATGCCTTTTGGTTACCCTTTAATTCACACCATTTGTTTTGTTACATGTTACTCTGAAGATGAAGATGGTTTAAGAACCACCTTAGATTCTATTTCTAGTACTGACTATCCTAACTCTCACAAACTGATCATGATTGTTTGTGATGGTTTGATTAAAGGTTCTGGTAATGATAAAACAACCCCAGAAATTGCTTTAGATATGATGGAAGATTTTGTGATACCACCTGAAGAAGTTAAACCAAATTCATATGTCGCTGTTGCCTCCGGTACTAAGAGACATAATATGGCTAAAATTTATGCAGGTTTCTACAAATATAATGATGCTACTGTCCCAGCTGAAAAACAACAACGTGTTCCTGTTATTACTATTGTAAAATGTGGTACTCCAGAAGAACAAGGTTCTGCTAAACCTGGTAATAGAGGTAAGCGTGATTCTCAAGTTATTTTAATGTCTTTCCTACAAAGAATCACATTTGATGAAAGAATGTCTGAACTGGAATTTCAACTTTTGAAAAGTATTTGGCAAATCACAGGTCTTATGGCAGACTTTTATGAAACTGTACTGATGGTTGATGCTGATACAATGGTTTTCCCAGATTCTTTGACACATATGATTGCAGAAATGGTTAGAGACCCTACCATCATGGGTCTTTGTGGTGAAACTAAAATTGCAAATAGAACTCAATCATGGGTTACTGCAATCCAAGTTTTTGAATATTACATTTCTCACCATCAATCTAAAGCTTTTGAATCTGTTTTTGGTTCCGTTACTTGTTTGCCAGGCTGTTTCTCCCTTTATAGAATTAAGGCTCCAAAGGATTCGAACGGTTACTGGGTTCCTATCTTAGCGAACCCAGATATTGTTGAAAGATACTCTAATAATGTCACTAATACATTGCATAGAAAGAATTTACTGCTATTAGGTGAAGATAGATATCTTTCTTCATTGATGCTAAGAACTTTCCCAAAGAGAAAGCAGATTTTCGTACCTAAAGCAGCCTGTAAAACTGTCGCACCCGATGAGTTTAAAGTTTTATTATCACAACGTCGTCGTTGGATTAACTCTACTGTTCACAATTTGCTTGAATTAGTATTAGTTAAAGATTTATGTGGTACTTTCTGCTTTTCAATGCAATTTGTCATTTTAATTGAATTAATTGGTACTCTAGTTTTACCACTGGCTATTTCTTTCACAATCTATGTTATTATTGTTGCTATTGTTCAGCATCCAACTCCCGTTTTAACTTTAGTATTGTTAGCTTTCATTTTAGGTCTACCAGGTTTGTTAGTCATCGTTACAGCTACTAGATGGTCTTATCTAATATGGATGGCAATCTATATCATTGCTTTACCTATTTGGAACTTCTTATTACCAGCATATGCCTATTGGAAGTTTGACGACTTCTCGTGGGGTGATACCAGAACAATTTCTGGGGGTAATAAAGATGGTCATGATGAAGAAGAAGGTGAATTCGACCATACACATATTAAAATGAGATCCTGGAGAGAATTTGAAAGAGAGGAAAAGTTGTACAGAGATGACAACAACTTCGATGATAACGACAGCACAAAATATATGTAAGAATCATATTAACTCTATAGACAAAAACTAATATATTATAGTTAACTGCATTCGTTTAATTCAACAAAAGGGAATTATATACTTTTTATATAAATAATTGTATAATAAAATCATATTCAATTATACTGCATTTTTAGTACAGCCAAACGTTTACAATACGTACACTGTAAAGTCCATTTTACCTTTGTAGTTCTTTAGCACGGCTTCAGTTTGTTCCCAAGGTACACCAAATATCCCGCTGTTAATTTGTGGCATTTCTAATATATATTCTGATAATGGTGCAACCGCATTATAGGTTTTTTGGGCATCTGATTCACCCATTAAATTATACATATGATATAAAGCTTCATTGGTGTAGTTGACAATACTCTCTTTTGTACCGTGACTAGAGCCACCAAATGAAGAGGTAAACAAACAAGCAATTATTAAATTATCTTCAGCGTAACTAGGAATTAGTGCACACTTTCCAAGTAGATCAGACCCATAGTTTTCGCATAGTTTAACATATTCACGTTCAGCATGAGGATAGCGGATTGATAATTGATATGCTATTCCACCACCCCAGGATCCATCACAATTACAGGAATGGATTAGGATATGAGGATAGTTCTTAAGTTTCAAAATGTTCCCTTGGATGTATTTGATATTTGTCATTGGTGATATTTTGATTGACCTCATTTGCTTAGAGCATCACTCAATATTTACATAAAGCTGTTTCCGTTATTTTCAGTGCCTATACAAATTAAGGTAAAACAAAAAAATAGAGAAATGTAGATTGTTATTGTTCGTAAAATTTTATTAATTAAATTTTCTTCTATGGTACATATTAAAGTATTATATAGTATTTAATGTGTTTTGTGGTATCAGATTTTTAAATATATATAATTTTGGTGAAGATTTGTCAATCAGGTTTCCTTTGCAAAAGGGTTTAAGGTTTTGAAGCCCCATGTACCGCTATCTTCTGATTTATGAACATAACTCACCGCCATTCTTAGGTACTTCATGAATAAGAATAGCATAGAACCACTAACTCTGAATATAGATAGCGCAGCGACAGACCATAAAATAAAGATTAAATAGCCATTATTGGTTTCATTTGGATCAAAAACTTCAATGATGGACATGATTAATATTAAGTTAGAAAGCATCCAGAACATCACGATTCTAGTTCTGATATCTCTGTAGTAATCATTCCGTCTTTCTACTTCATTAACAATTACAGTCTTGATTTCTGGTTCCTTTAAACGACTCTTGATTTCTAAATATTTCTTATCAACCTCTTGTGGCCAATCAGTTTCAACAATTTGTCTACCATCTGGGCCTTGTAAAACAATAGCCTTAGATAACTGTTTAGAACCTTCGGTAGAACCTTTTGTACCCCATGAAACATCATGTGTGTTACAGAAAGCATAAATTTGTAAAGTACAAGTGAATGCTGGTAATGTAACGAAATATTGAATCGACGAGGTAAAGATATGCCATGGATCTAGATACATGAATGAAGCAAAAATATAAGAACCATATGTAGCTAGTAACGAGACAACAATATTAATGAATGCAGAATATGACTCTTCACCTACAACAATTTCTCTAATAGCGAATGTGAAACCACAAATCAAAGAGTAAAGGGCACATACAGTTAGAATAACCATCGATGCAATATATAGATGCTTACCACCTTGTGGCCTGTTACCCATGGAAATAATGAAAAGACATGCTAGATCACAGAAGATCAGGTATTTTAAGAATATAAATAGTGCTTCACCATGTTTGATAACCTTGTTCAATGAGCCTGCTAAGTAGTAGAAAGTTAAAACAAAATTGGCAATAGAGAACCATGAGAAAAGCATTTGAACGAATTGGTACAAAAATTCAATTTGGAAAAAAAATTGTCTAGTAATAGAGTGCTTAGTCTTCCAAATTTGGAAGAAATGCAATTGTGCATATAGAGCAGCGAACATAGCACCATTTAACCAACGTCTTCTTTGTGAAATAAATTCAGGGATATCTTCTGGAACATCTGTGGCACCTGTAGCTTCTTTAACATATTTTAAGATCCATTTAGCATCTCTCTTTGCAACCAATTCCCAACATAGAATTCTATCTTCAGCTAAGTACATGTTCGCAGTGAAGACATCGTGATCCCTACCTTCTTGAGTTTCACCTAAGAAGTAAGAATTTAATGGACCAGTACCATCAGCATGGTTCTGTAAAGCTCTATATCTATAAGCTGACAGAGCACCTGGTAGGACAGAAATATAACCGAACATACTCTCTAAAGGTTTATCTAAAATGTTTGAAATTTTATATTCAAAATTCTGAGAAGCAACTAATGGGTTTAATAATTTAACACCATATTTACCCTTAATAGTCTTAATTTGACCTGCTGCACCAGCAACATTAGAGTCATTATCAAATGCTTTCCATAAGTGATAAACTGCAGTACTATTCAAACATGTACCTACATCAACTAAAGTGACGACGGTTGGTTGAAGAACAGGACAGAAAGCATTTAATAACCAACGATGAGAGTTAATCTTTTTCTTATTTTCTTCCTTTAGACAGAAAACTAATTGAACTGGAACAATATCCTTAGATACGTAATCTAGATCAGAGTTAATGGAGATTTGTGTAGTCAATTCAAAGATATGTGCCTTAACTGGATCACCATTAACAGATGCCTTAGCCATATCTTCTTGGTAAATACCCAAGGCTGCTAAATAATCTAAAGAACCTTGGTTAACTTTTGATCTACCATCACTGATTAAGATAACAGATATTTTCTTCCAACCATCTGGACCCCAGACTGGAGATTTCTTACGCTGACAAAGATGAGATATATTCTTCATAATTGAGTGCAATGTTCTAGCTAAAGCGAATTTATCTTCGTTATACATCGTGATACAAATAACAACTTGACATTCACGGTTCATTTCAGCAAATCTTAAAGAGTAACCTTCTTTTAAGAAATCATCTGGATCAACAGTACAAGCCGTATATCTCATTTCTGTGTATTCTGGGCTATCTCTTCTAGGTAGGGTATTTAATAAACCTCTTGGAATTGGATTATCTAATTTTAAGATCGCTTTCTTTAGAATTTCGTTGGTTGTCGGTCTTCTTTTACTTTCAGAGTTTGCACGTCTGATATAATCACGACGAACTGGGTGATTTAATTCAAATCTAGTTTCAGTGAAAGTGTCAGCTGAGTAAACAGTGGATTGATCATCAAATGATTTACGGAATTTTTCTTCTGAGTCGAAAGAAGATCTGACTTCAGTAGAACCGGTAGACAGACTAGCCTTAGAACCTCTAGAATAGTTTCTGTTAGTTTGACCAAATAAGTTAGTGGTAGGACTTCTTGAATTTGTGAAATGAGATTCATTTTCAGTGTAGTAACTGCTTACTAAATGGTCAACCTCATGATCTTCATCGTCCGGGTATGAATGTTGAATAATTGGTAATTGTTCGTCTAATTTTCTTGGTGATTTGTGTAAATTATCAGTGAATCTTTCAACACTTGGAGATTGTGGAATAGGACTGTCGTTGAATTGTAATACAACTTCACGAGCTCTTCTTGGAGATTCATGCATGTTAGCAACGTATCTGTTTGTACTAATAGGAGAACCATGATTGCTATCACGGTAAAATTGTGATCTACGATGACGTTCAGGAGAATATTTCAAAGCAGCCTTAGAAGGTGATTGAGGTTGCGCAGCAGGTAAACCTTGGAATTGATTTGTTTGCGATAAATCCTCTTCATCTTCATCATATTCGTCGTGCATTTGTTTAGTAGGACTTGATCTGTTACTACCGTCATAGGAGCTACTGTTATTGGTATGGAACCTGGATAAACCTGGTCTGTTATGAGACCCGACCGGAGATCCATAGGAGGGATCCACTATGAATGGATTTCTAGTCATAAATGAATGTTTTTATATTTTAAATGTAGTGTAATCACTTCTATAATCAAGTGTCTAACCTTACCTCTATAGCTATAATGTTATACTATCAAAATTGCTCAAGCACTATTGAAATAGAAAGTTATCAGAAGCTTTTAAATATATAATTTATCAGAAGAAATGCAAGCACAAGGGTAAACTAACGGTGATGTTTTAAAGTTGTTCTCTCATGGCTTCTTGGATTATTTTCATTATTCTTATTTCAATATGCTTTCCAAAAACGGTAAGATGTAAACATCAACAAATTAGGAAGTTAAGCCCTAATTAAAACGTACAAACCCTAATTAAAATCGAACCCTAAGTGAAAAATTATGAACCCTATTCCCCCTTAATAAATCTGTTTTTTGGTAAGAAATTATAGAGAATAGATGATTAATTCAGTAATAATGGCTGTAATTGCCTTTAAGTTGGTAGATATCTCGTTGTGGTTTATAGTTTCTATCTGTTTGTTAACCAAAACTAAGAAATTTAATAAGTGTTAAAGATATGCTAGGTATTAAATCAATTCTATCCGCTAGTGTCAGAAGACCTATCATACTCCGTAATTTAGTTCAGTTAGAACAAAGGGCATTTCTTTCACATTCAGTGAGATGTTTAAATGAGAAGAAAGCGATTGACAATGATGCTTTAAATGATATTGGTAACATATCTTTGGATAAGATTAAGATTAATAGGGATCTTTTGTCAAGTACAACTAAAAAAGCTGGTAGTAAGATGGGTGCCGATGACGCTAGGGACAATATCTTTGATTTCTCTAGTTGGAAAGCTGCATCTGTAATGGGTGTACTTCTTGCCGCAGGTTATTATTTTATTAGTAAAGAGAAAGCAAGATTAGAGATAGAAAAGGAAGCTGAGTCTAATAGACCAGTTGTAGGTGGTGAATTTGAATTAATAGATTCTAATGGTAATAAATTCACTGATAAAGATTTACTAGGACATTTCTCTCTTTTATATTTCGGGTTTAGTAAATGTCCAGATGTTTGTCCTGCTGAATTAGATAAATTAAGTGTCTGGTTAAATACATTAGGTAAGAAACGTAAGGAAAAGGTCCAACCTTTATTTATTACATGTGATCCTATTAGAGATTCTCCAAAAGTTTTGAAGAGCTACTTAAAGGATTTCCATGAAGATATTCTTGGTTTAACTGGTACTTATGATCAAATTAAAGACATGTGTCAGAAGTACAAAGTTTTCTTCTCTACTCCACGTAATGCAAACCCAAAAAATGATTATATCGTTGATCATTCTACATTCTTCTATCTATTGGATCCAGAAGGTAAATTTATCGATGCATTAGGTGATATATATGACGAACAAGAAGGTCTTGAAAAGATTGAAGCACATATGAATGCTTACTTACCAAAGGCTGAACGTGAAAAGAGAATGAACAGTTGGTATTCTTTTTTATTCAAATAATTAGTGCATATTTAACTTTGTAAATAGCTACGCCGTACTAAATAAATATGATATATATTAATCAAACTTTAATATTGAGTGGTAATGAGTTATATTACTTTAAATTGATATAAAAAGAATTATATAAAAAATCATTTTAAATTTAAAATAAACAGCTGAATAACGATTAGAGTTGTACAGATCAGTTCTTACCGGCACCAGATCTGAAGTAGACAACGTCACCATCTTCGATAACATACTCCTTACCCTTTTGTAGTAATTTACCAGCGGCTTTAATGGCAGTGTCATCTCTGTATTCAACAACATCATCGTATTTCATAATATTAGCTAAAATGAAAGTGTTCATCAAATCGTTGTGAATAACACCAGCAGCTTGTGGAGCCTTAGTACCTTGTCTGATAGTCCATTCACGGACTTCGCCTGGACCACAGGTGAAGTAAGAGATTAAATCTAACTTGGTTCTCATGGTAGTGACAATTCTTGGTAAAGCAGAGGTGGTACCTAATTTCTTTAATTCTTCTTCAGCTTCTTCTTCAGTCATGTGAGATAATTTTTCTTCTAAACAGACAGAGAATGGAATGATTAAATCACCTGGAGAGTTGGCATCTATCCATTCCTTAATTCTTAGTAGATTCTTGTTCTTCTTTCTGATGTAATCTCTTTCAGATAAGTTAATTAAGTAAATACATGGCTTAGCAGTTAATAAGAACATGGAGTTAATAATTTCAACTTCCTTTGGACTCCAACTTTGGTTAGCAACTCTTTGACCACTCTTTAATAATTCAAGAATTTTTTCGATTAAAATCATCTTTTCCTTTTCTAACTTGACTTCTAAAGATTGACCACCTCTCTTGGCGATCTTTTGGGCACCTTCTAAAGCCTTTTCAGAGAATTCAATATCCTTTAATCTTAATTCAGTACTGATAATTTCTAAATCACGAGCTGGATCGACATCACCTTCAATATGGATAATTTCAGCATCATCGAAACAACGGACAACTTGGTAAATAGAATCGACAGATCTAATGTGGGACAAGAAAGCGTTACCTAAACCTTCACCGGCAGAGGCACCCTTGGTTAAACCAGCAATATCGTAAACAGTTAAATGAGCTGGAAGTTCAGCACCTGGCTTGTAAATTTCACATAATTCGTCGAATCTTGGAGATGGAACAATAACACGAGCTTCTTCTGGATCAATAGTAGCGAATGGGTAGTTAGCTGGGTTACCTAATGGGGATCTGGTAATAGCTTGGAAGAAAGTAGATTTACCAACATTGGCTAAACCGACAATACCGGCTTTTAAGTTGTTACCTGGGCGACCTAATAAGATCTTTTTTTCTTCGACTTGCTTCTTTGGAGGCATGATTGTATGATAGTTTCTCTGGTTAACACTAGAGTAATATATATATAATTATTATAAACTAAAACTGTTTTGTATAATCTTACAACATTAATAAAATTAAAACTTTTTTTTCAAAGTGGAAGAATTTTTTGCAAAAGCATTTTTTTGCAACTACGTAGTGAAGGTCAAAATGAACAGCAACCAAGGTATAAACACAGGATTAACATCGTAGTTGGTCATTATTTAGAATACTAGGAATAATATATATGTAAACTACTTGTTTAGTCTTAAAAAGGAGTTGTATAACCTTGTAGAGTCTTATTATAACACTTTAAATAATATGATCGCTTCTTTCACAGAAACATCCGCACAACAAACTGAAAATTTTTCACTTTTTTCAGAGACACGTGACTAAAAATAGATTATATAATAATTATTATATAACAATATTTTAATAATATAATGCAAGAGAAGATCAAGATTGATAAATGGGACCTAGGTCTGAATGCTAA
The DNA here is from genome assembly GCA_030579255.1 of Kazachstania psychrophila. Lineage (NCBI taxonomy): Eukaryota > Fungi > Ascomycota > Saccharomycetes > Saccharomycetales > Saccharomycetaceae > Kazachstania > Kazachstania psychrophila. The sequence goes on along the minus strand of JAKTQD010000008.1, from coordinate 373,687 downwards.
TGTATATAGTCATGGGCAGTTGAATTTATGCAGTAAACATTTGTAAACCGGATGTATATATTGACACTTGCAATTTAAGGAAATCACAATAAGTAATTCTGTATAGAAGAAGTAATAATAACGTGGTTTGCAACAACTGTATAAGAACACTAAAATAAAATGACACCGCCATCAACCAAATACACGAGAGTAAGATGTATGTCGGAAGACGTCGTGTCCGGTGCTAGTTTTGCTATCGCATGGGTACGTTAGCGAAAACTGGATTGCTCGTACTTTAATGTCGGATCTTCAGTGATGGAAATGAGGATGACAAAAAGTTGCCTGCAGACACGGTTGTGCTGGATACAGAAAGCAGACCACCAAATCATCACCTGCATGATTATTTAAATTCCTCAATATATTTGCAAACTGCACTACTAAAATTTGGACATTGTCTAGGATTGTTCAGTTTTATTTATGGCATATTATTATTTTCTTAACTCTTAGTAAAGTGTCTTGGGTAATGTATAGGAACCGGAACTACTTTTATGAAGTAAACGATCCGGCAAAAAATAATTTTAAAGCTATATAACTATTTAGACTGAGCTGAGCTATAAATTCATCTTAAGCTAGAACGAACATATACTGAATATAGAAAGCATACAGTGACATTAGAACCATGGTAACTAAATACACGTGGTTTACTGCAGTTGCAGGCTACGTTATCCAGACGAAATGTCTATCAATTATTCAATCACAACTGCTTATAAGGAACCTAGCGAAAGGTGACCAATCGTTGCAGAACCCTTCCTCGAAAGAAGAGACAAGTTATATACTGACAATATATCTGACGTTCATATATTGCGTTTCTTTATTGTTTTTATTACCAGTTTCACAATTTATCGTGGAAAGATTAAAGAGCTACCAAGGTATAATCGATGAGGAAGAAGAAGTTGAAGATTTAGAGTTAAATACAGCTGAGAACCAAATAGAAATGGAATTACTCGACTCAGACAGTCATGAAGTAACATTTGATGGACCAATTTCAACAATTGAAAACATTACCATTAATGGTGCTACAATTAATAATACAAATACAAAAAACAAGAGCTCTTTAACATACCTAGGTAAACTGGTCGTATTAGCCATATGTTTGATCCTACCATTATTCACATACATTTATGCATTATCATTATCACCAGCATTCGATGTTTCATTAATTCAAAATACATCAATGTTTGAGATTATCACTTTACTTTATGGTGTTTGCAACATCTCAAAAAAGAAGAACGTCTTCCGTAATTTCATCATTATGATGACTGCATTAATCGGTATACTTATTGTATCCTACACAAAAGCTACTTGTGATCTATTAGCTGGTAAATTAACCATCAATGAACACACAGGTGAAGTCGGTGATCCATTCTTATTCGATAGACTAAAAGGTGGTCTAATGTGCGGCCTTGGATCTTTAACCTTGGGTCCATTTGCAGTCCTATGGCATAAATGGTTTAGCGATAGAGCACCTAGAGACAATTACGTCAGTGACATTAAAAACATGACTACATATCTAGTTAAAAGTTGTACTTACATTTCATTAATCAGTACATTATGTCTAGTTATGTTACTACCATTCATTCCTAACTTATCAAATTCATTCCAAGTCATCTCATTCCTATATCTGGATAAGTTCTTCTGGGTTACTATCATTTGTTCAATCCTATTTGGTACTTTACCAAACATCTTATCCATCATTAACATTACCAACGAAAAATCACCAGAATACTTAACTACTTGTAATCTAGGTGCCATTGTTGCCATGGGTTTAGCAGAATGGATCTGTGAACCAAGCCAAACTACTATCGTAAGATGGGAAGTCATAGGTTACATCATGTTATCATCTAGTTGTCTATGCTTGTCTATTACTTTAGGTTAATTCAATTAATTTTTAATATTCAAATAGCACGAAGTATATAAATATTTATATATACAGTTGTATATTTATAGCTAATCCCATTTCAATACGACTAATTTCTTCTTACCATTCTTTGAATTTATACCACCTTTAACCAACTCTAAGACTTCATCATCCTTAAATTCTGCAGTATTCCATTCTAAGACTTCGATATCTTCTTTTGGAGATACAAAATCACCCGATTCAAATAAGTAAAGCAACTGTTGAATAGTGTCAATTTTATCTTGTGGTACATTCTTATTCAACTCTGTAACCCAATATCCCTTGGATGTGATATTCTTAAAGATATGTAAAGAAGTAGGTAATGTAACTGGTTGCTTGGACATACCACCATAAGTCAGCATTAAACCATCTTTTTCCAACTTTCTTGCAATAGAGCTACTTGACTTACCACCAACCGAATTTAGAGCTAGTCTAATACGAGCACCTTCTCCTAAAATTTTACTTAATTCACCTTTGTTAAAGTCTTTATCATTACTCTGAGATTCAGAAATAACTTTAGTAGCACCAAATTTCTTCTCTAAATTCTCTGCCATTTTCTTAAACTCCTCAGGTGTAGCACGGTCACGTACAACACTCAATGTCTTGATACCATTAATCTTAGCAACTTGAGAGACCATTTTGGATACTGTGGAATTACCTGCATTCTGAACGATCCAATTATTCTCATTACGTTTCCAGTCGATAAAATTATTAACTAATTGATAAGCGGTCACACCATTGACACCAATTGTAGCAGCTGTATATAGATCAAGACCATTGACTTTGATCAATTGTGATTCATCATGAAACAATTGATAATTAGTCCAAGTACCTTGATTAGTCATTAATGGAATAACCCAATCACCCTTTTTCAAATTCTTAAATCTACTTGGTACGTGAATGATTTCGAAGACACCCTCATTACCAGCAATAGCTGCTGGCTTCGAGGTCTCGTAGTTTAAAGATTTATTAGGTAAGGAGGGATATACACCTTGCAATTGGTTTACATCGGATGGATTAATAGGAAATGCTAACGTACGTAGCACAATAGAGTTTTCGATCTCCTGGATTGGCTTATAGTCCTGTAACGATAAGGTAGAGGCACAGTCATCCACATTATGAGATGTATAGATCAGTGATTTGAATAATCCCGGTAGACTTGTCATAGTTCTTCTTTGCACGGAGTTAGAATATCCCTTCTTGAATGAGCCCATTATCGACCGAATATTCATCATTTTGTTTATTTATATAATACTCCTTTGCTTAATTATTAGTTTCTCCAACTTAGAAACCCTTGATATAGGTTTTATATAACGTATGCTACTGTTCGTAATTGGGGTAAAGTGACTCTTCTAAAGGTCATCCATTTCCAGTGCTTATTTTGCGATATTATTCAGTAAGCCGGGTTTTCTGATTTGTCCGTACAAAATTTATTAAACATAACGAATTAAAGATAAAATCAAAGGACATCTGTGATACGTATAAGGTTCTATTTTACAAATTATACTATATAGTAAAGATAATGTATATTGTTATAAATGTTGTGATAGGAACGAAGTGGATTTCCACTGCATATGTATGTGGGTTTATGTTAATGTACATGTTCGGATATTGATTATTTTTGCATTTTTGCTTATTTCTTGATACCACTTCTCATGTATCTACCGACGACAATACAATGGTCTCTTTCATAAGGTTCTAAAGTTAATTGTTCTAGAGGCTTAATTCTTTCTTCACGTAACTTTTGAACTTCTCTGGCAAAGACAGTTTCAGCATCGACAGTAGAGTCAATACAGTTGGCCTTGATTGAGATAACAACACCACCTTGATCCTTTAAGAACATATGGGAGTTTAAGGCGATAATACGGGCTTGATCTGGTTGGGCAACATCAGCGAAAACACAGTCAACCATACCGACTAACATTCTGTATTTTTGTGGGTGTCTAGCATCTTCAATGATTGGAATAATATTTGGTCTCTTCTTAGCCATGGAGATTAATTCTCTACCTGGTCTGTGAGAGAATTCAACGGCGTAGACAACACCTTCTGGACCGACGACATCAGAGACGTGAGAAACAGAAGTACCGGAAGCGGCACCTAAGTATAAGACCTTCATACCTGGGGAGATGAATAATTCATCTAAACCACCCATAATACCAGCAGCTAACTTAGATCTGAAAGGATTCCAGACACGGTATTCAACCTTGGTAGCTGGAACACCATCTTCCTTGGATGGTTCTTCGATGGAAATTCTCTTTTCACCATAGACGGATTCACCTGGAGCCATGTTCTTGGTAACTAATAAATCTTCCTTACCTCTGGCAATGAAGACACCGGCATGTTTGTGAGGCTCGATAACAACCTTGGCACCACCTCTGGCACCACCTCTGGCACCACCTCTAGAGTCACCTCTACCACCACGGCCACCGAAGCCACCTCTAGAGTCACCTCTACCACCACGGCCACCGAAACCACCACGAGAACCACCTCTGAAATCACCTCTACCACCACGGCCACCGAAGCCACCTCTGGAACCACCACGGCCACCGCCGAAACCACCTCTGGAACCACCACGGGAACCACCGAATCCACCTCTGGAACCACCACGGGAATCACCTCTTGAACTTGGTCTAAATGACATTATTGCTTATTATTCTTTGTATATATAAAATCTGATCTACAGTAAAACGTGTATATGATAACTGAAATTATATTTGGATACGGATTATGGATAATAAATTCACGATTCAACTCCTAAAGTATGTATCTTTTAGTATTTCAAGTAATCAAGATGTACTAAACAAAATTAAAATAATATAATACCATAATGTACATAGCATTCAATTGTTAATTAAGAAGAGATGAGTTGAAAATTTTTCCTTTTAGAAAAATTTTCACTCGATGGCATCGAATTTTTGTATCGCGGTGTACGGGTAAGGGTTTCTCATTATGAAAAGTTGTAATTAATAGCAATGAAATGTATACAAAGGGCATTGGAGTTGTTTGTACAATTGGCGATACAGGAGACAGCAGGTTACTAGAGTACGTGAAAATGGTTGCAATAAAGTCCCGTTCTAAGATATTAAAGGATTCATCCGTTGAGTTATCCAAAAAGAGCACACTAGAGTCAGTCTTGGCTCAAATATCCAAAGATAATAGGGGTATCAGTAAGCACAGATTAAGATTAACTTATTTAAAGGAAGACAAGCAAGTTCCAATCACTAGTGATGATTTCTTTAAGGACATCAATGACAAGAATACTGAGCTGTTTGTTAAGGATCTAGGTCCACAAATTTCTTGGAGATTAGTCTTCTTTATTGAATACATTGGTCCAATTATTATCCACTCTTTGTTCTACTACTTATCTCTTCAAGAATATTTCATGAACAAATTCCAAAGCTCAAGTCATAATGCCGATCCATTTTTAAATAAAATTGCTTACTTAATGATTGTTGCTCATTATTTGAAGCGTGAGATTGAAACTCTTTTTGTTCATCAATTTTCTTTAGCCACTATGCCACTACGAAACGTTTTCAAGAACTCTTTCCACTACTGGGTCCTGAATGGTGCCATTGCTTTTGGCTATTTTGGTTACGGTTTCTTAATCGAAGATGCTTGTTATGTCAAGTTCTTAGACGTCACTAACTTAAACAATCTACAAACCTTGTTAGGTTTATTTGCCGTAAGTGAAATATGGAACTTCTACATTCACATTAGATTAAGAATCTTTGGTGATTACCAAAAAGCTAATGGTATTACTCAACGTGTACCAATCAACAATGGTATTTTCACCATCTTCGTTGCGCCAAACTACACTTTTGAAACTTGGGCCTGGATCTGGTTTGCTTTAGTCTTCAAATGTAACCTATTTGCCGTTTTCTTTTTGGCTGTATCAGGTACTCAAATGTACCTATGGGCTATGAAGAAGAACAGAAAGTATCACACCAAGAGAGCTTTCTTAATTCCATTTATCTTTTAGAGAAAATATATAGAAATATATTGTTAAAATATATAGAAATATATTGTTAAAATATATGTATTATTTATTTAGGAAATGAATGCAAGTGTATTTATTTTTTTCGATTTATCTATCTGATATCTATTCAGAGATCAACAGCACGTCATCATCTATCATTTCTTCTTCACTAGAACTGACTATTTCATCTTCATCTGTACTTTCAATTTCTGTATTTACTTCAGATTCAATTAACTCATTGAAAAATGCATTTTGTAGTAATTCGTTAGCTGATGAACGCTTCTGTGGATCCATTTCGAAACATTGTTCCAATACTTGGAAACACCAGTAATGATCTGTCCATATATCTTCTTGGTATTTCTTTAAATCATATGCACTAATCTTACTGTCAGGGGATCTCTCTGATGATGGAAGTTGTGGTTCGATCGAGAGCCTATCGAATAGCTCCTGTGCTAGATAACTATGGGTTTCAAATGCTACACTATACTCAGGGAACGTACCTACAGTACATTCCTTATGCAATAGCTCGTAAACGAATTCCTTGAGTCCGTTTGGATATCCTTCTTCTTTTATATATTGCAACCCACTTACGTCAAATCCTAGTCCATGCAAAGCAGCACATTTACGTACAGTTTTCCAACCAAATATGCAACACAATTCAAGTAAAGAATCTGTGTCATCCAAACTTTGAAACATAGGGAATCTTCGAGCTAGTAAACTCAATAGAATAACACCTACAGACCATATGTCGATTTTAGTAGTTTGGGAGCCACATTTCATTAAAACTTCTGGTGCACGGAACCCACGAGTACCGGCTCTGTTAGCTCTTTTAACTCTACGGGTTTCATTCTTTGGGTAACCTTTCGTTAGATCAATACCATTAACATTATTTAAATGGACAACTTTACCGTTTTGAATTGTGATCATTGAACCATATTGTGGAATGATAGATGAGGTCGAGAATTCTCTCATGATACAGGGACAGAATTGCTCTTGGGATCTATAATCTTTCATAGTAAGTGCACTATCAGTACTATCTGTTGTATTTTGTTGCAGCTGCTCTGTATGCAACTTATGGGTCTCTTGATAATCTGCTTGTGTTTCAGCTAAACCGAAATCCACCAGAACACCTCTACCTAATTCTGGATTATAAAGGAAATTAGTTGGTTTAACATCTCTATGGATGATACCATGGGAATGAACAAAATTCAATGCTTGTAATAGTTCCCAAATGTACATCTTTATACCCTTTATTGGTAGATCTCTGTAGAAATTTCTAAATTCTTCATGTGGATAGTATGGTAGTACGGCAATTACTTGGTCCCGTACTCTAGTTGCATCACATAATGGAGCAACACGACTGTTACCATTTAGTATATACAATAGGTTTAATTCATTGTATATACGTTGAGGTGATGACGTGACATAAATTTTCTTTAATGCAACATATTTGGAATCATTATCTTGAGACCAAAAATGGGTGTTATATTTTGACGTTACCTTTCCCTTAATATCTTTGGCTTTATAAACAGTGGAGAATGTACCTTCACCGATCTTATCTATTATATCGTAATTTGATTTTAAACTAGGAACATCATGGTATAAAATATCTATTTCATCTTTGATCTCTTGTGCTATATCACTCGAGCTGGCTAGTTCGGTCATTGTTTAATATAAGTATGTTAGACCTATGTAAATAAATAAACTGTTCCCAGGAATACGCTCGAACTATTGTGTCTCTTGTTATTGAGTTATACTTTTCTAATGTGTTACTGTTGACACTCGCTTATTATTTTCAATATGTGCTTAATGATGCGAAAATTAATGTTAGGGCTGTATTTAGCTATACAAGAACAGGAATATATATATACACATATATAATCAAGTTAATACCGCGAAAGTACTACTTAATACACTCCACCATTACGATATATATATATTAACTACAACTCTTAAGAATCTGAACTTCGTTGCTGGCTGTATTGTACTAACAAGAGGTATGATCTTGAATTGATAATGTGACACTGTATTAGGTACTTTATCAATAGCATATGCTGTAATAACTATATACTAACATCAATACATGCAGCAAAGATCCATATACCCTTTATTTATTTGTTTTAAAGTGCAATGAGCATCCTTCTTTACGTGTCTCTTTTACGTGTCTGTTTTGTTTTTTGTTAGTAAAGAAAAAGTTTGTATTGATCGATTTTTGTTTAGTATGGTCACAATAGATATTGTTACTATTATTATTTGGATATAAACAATTTAAGATTACTACATATAAGGGTATTTGAACACATACAACATGAGAACTGCATTATTAGTTTCCTTCTTAGGTTTAACTACTACATTTTTAAGTCAAGTGGCCAGAGCGTCAGCAGTTACATTTGAATTGAAAAAGGATCAAAAGGAGTGTTTCTATACATTAACTTCTGATACAGATTGTAAGATCAGTTACTATTTCTCCGTTCAAGAAGGTGGTGAAAATGATCACGATGTCAGTTATGAAATATTTGGTCCAGGTAGTCAGACAAATCCAGTCATAAAAAGAGCTGGTGAACGTCAAGGTGAATGGGAATTTATTGGTGACCATAAAGGTGAATATAAAATCTGTTTCGATGGTGGTAGAACCCATGATAAAGTAGTTGATTTTGAAATCAGTTATAGTTGTGAACGTAACGAAGATTATAGAAGTAAGAACGTTGAAGAAAGAAAGAAGTTAAGAAACTTAAGAGACGATAAAGCTGATACAGATGAATTACAAACTTCTTTAGAGAACTCCGTCGATACTATTGAAAGACAATTATATATTCTAGAACGTAACATGAAATATTATAAAGCCAGAAACAATAGAAACCATCACACTGTAAGTTCTACTGATACTAGAATTGCTATGTTCTCCATATATGGTATCTTATTGGTTGTTGGTATGAGTGTTACACAAATTTTTGTCTTACAATGGTTCTTTAAAGAATCTAGACAACATAAGGTTTAAAAAAAGATATATCATAGGTATATAATGCAATAAATACATATATATATATATAATGAAAATAGAATGCAAAAGATGTATATTTTAATGATACAAGTAAAGATAAATATTAGACCAACTGGTCAACTCTACTGATTAAATCGTCTATTTGAGAGAATATCGGATTGTATGATGCGAATATGAAAGGATGTAGTGTACCTGTTTGTTTACGGGGAATACGATCTATGGAATCTGTGACGTAATTTTCAGTTGCTAACAGTTCAGTAGAAATTGAATCCTTAAAGTCATCACTTGAATTAACAGATGATAAGGACATTATAGGACTCGTCTTTTGTATTTCTGTTTCATGATCCATTGGAGTTATTATCTCATCTGTTGGCGAGAGAGTCTCGCTATTAGTTTCGTTACCTGATTCGTTTACTTTAGATAATCTATCACGTACGATATCCTCTACTATTTGAACAGCATCAGCGTAACATATAACATCGTTGAAACTAACGGACTTGTTACTTTTCTTATAATCCTTTAATTGGCTGGTCACCTCGTTATGCAATACTAAGTTTTCATTTTTCCACGAGTTTAATCTAGCTAATCTTTCAGGGAAGGTTTCCAGCAGTTCAGCTGGGGCGAACCCTATAGCACCATCTCTACAACGTCTTACTAACCACCAATATACATCTTCGTCGTTTAACAGTGTACAACTTTCATCTTGTTCCAGTTGACAATGGGATGGGTCTAAACCACTGAAAGCATACAATGCATATAATTTACTTGGATCCAGTTCAGTAGGAGGGGGCAGATGCTGGTACTCCTCTTCGTCGTCCTCGATAGATACCTGTTCCTCAGAGTCTTCCGATTCTGTTTCTGTTTCTGAAAGAGCGACCTCTGAGTCGGTATCAATTTCAGTCTCCGAAAACGATATCTCCAATTCGGAGAATTCTTCATATAAATGTTCTTGCTCTTGTTCATGGAAGTGGATAATATCGAATGAACTAGTGCTAGAGCTTTCTCTTAGAAATTCTGGCTTCGTTACTGTCGCATTTCCCGTAACAGAATCTAGTTGCATATTTCTTCTCAACGGTTTCTCTATATCCGTGTAGTCCTCTACCAAAGTAGAGTCGTTGAGAAACGCTTGTGTATTCTCAATATTAATTGTAACATCCATGGTTGCGAGTCTGTCGAGATTTAAACTGTTTCGCACCTCGACCATGCTTATACCTTGTTGTTATTGATATTAATATATACTTCAACACAACAATGGGCATCTCTCTTCTTTGTTCTCTGCATATCTTTTTTTAATTTTTCATTTTTCCATCAAGAAGACTAATCGCGGTTTGACAGATAAACGAAAATGGATATTGTATGTGGTGCATGGGCCTATGACACATATAAACGATATAATCTATAGCAACCTTCAAGAATAGTTATTATAAGTGTTGCATATTGTAGTTGAAATGGATGTTAGTTGTTACTGATATGTTTCGAATGGTATTTGATGTGTTATTTGGGGAGAGGGAGTGAGTCTCCATTGAAGTGGAAGATAGACGACTCTTTTTCGAAGTCAAAATGTGTTTCTCTGACTCTGAATATTTTAATATAATGTAATATAGCGATGATGGGAGACATATATATAGAGGAAGAAACAAGGTATATTAGTGTTTTTTGGGCTTGTTGAAGTACATTGAACTGAGTACAGCATACACACAACTGAGAAATGGCCGTCACACAAACTGATCTGGATGGTATCCTACCTTTAGTCGCTAGAGGTAAAGTTAGAGACATATATGAGGTGGACCCTCAAATCTTACTGTTTGTAGCTACCGATAGAATCTCCGCATATGATGTTATCATGTCGAATCCAATCCCAGAGAAAGGTCTCCTACTTACAAAACTGAGTGAATTCTGGTTTGACCTAACTAAGAATGATATACGTAATCATATAATGCCTTTAGAGGCTGGCAAGACCATGTGGGACTACTTACCTAAACAACTAAGCGAAGACAGTAAATACAGAGAACAATTAGAAGGCAGATCGCTACTAGTGAAGAAGTTCCAATTGATCCCATTGGAAGTCATTGTACGTGGTTATATAACAGGTTCTGCATGGAAGGAGTATGTTAAATACGGTACTGTGCATACTATTAAGCAGAGCAATACAAACATGAAGGAATCAGAATCATTCGAAGTCGCTATATTCACACCATCTACTAAAGCCGAACAAGGTGAACACGATGAGAATATCTCCATTGAACAAGCACAGCAATTGATTGGTAAAGAACTATGTGATAGAGTCGGCGATATGGCAATCAAATTATATACTAAATGCAGAGACTACGCTAAGGGTAAAGGTATCATCATTGCTGACACCAAGTTTGAATTTGGTATCGAAGGCGATGAACTGATCCTAGTTGATGAAGTACTAACCCCAGATTCCTCTAGATTCTGGAACGGTGCCCACTACAAAATTGGTGAGTCTCAGGACTCCTACGATAAACAGTATCTAAGAGACTGGCTGACTGCCAACAAGCTTAACGGCGTAGACGGTGTCACCATGCCTCAGGAGATCGTCGACCGTACCAGAACCAAGTACATCGAGGCCTATGAGGCTCTTTCCGCCCAGAAGTGGTGAACTCTATAGCAGACTATACTATATGTATATATATACTATTAAATAACGAAAATATATGATACAGCTGAACCGGCACAAAATATAATTTCGCGGTGAAATGGAAAAAAATGCACAACGAGTCACACTCTAGATAGAGCGATGTGACATAGTGTGACTACTATTGGGGCATGACACCTGTGTATATAAGGAGTTGTGATTCCAATGTATTGATAATGAAGTACAAAGAATAAGAGAGCACTGCAATTATTATGACTGCTGAGACACTGAAGAGACTACCGGTTCCTCCACTGGAGGATACCTTAAAGAGATTCCTAGAGAGAATTGAACCTCTACAGGATGAAAAACAACATTTTAGAACCAAGAAGGCTGTTTATTCAGTAGATAATCTAGAGTCGATGGCCACTTTACATGAGAAGTTAATCAATTACGACGCTCAATTAGCTAAGGATCAACCAGATTCATCATATATCGAACAATTTTGGTATGATTCATACTTAGAATACGATGCATCCGTGGTGTTAAACGTAAATCCTTTTTTCCAATTACAAGATGACCCAACTATTAAAGACACTTCTGAGACAGATTCGGGTCCTTATAGTTTCCATACTGTACAAGTTAAACGTACCGCTAAATTAGTCACCTCTATGTTAAAATTTATTAAACAAATTCGTCACAATACTTTGAAACCAGATGTAGTTAAAGGCACACCATTATCTATGGATCAATATAGTAGACTATTCGGTTCCTCGAGAATCCCACCGGGCCCAGGTGCGGAATCATGTCATCTACAGACTGATACCACATCGCATCACGTTATTGTGATGTATAAATCACAATTCTACTGGTTCGATGTCCTAGATACTTTAAACAACCCGATTTTTTCGACCCCAGAAGAAATGGAATGGAACTTATACTCTATTATATTAGATGGAGACCGTCACGTTGATAGTAACAATAGTTTCCCATTCGGTGTCTTTACTACTGAAAGTAGAAGAGTATGGTCTAACATCAGAGATTATGTTTTCCATAGTGCTGATCCAAATAATTGGAAAATCTTAAAGATTATAGATAGTGCTTTATTTGTCATTTGTCTGGATGACGTTGCATTCGGTGACTCTCGAAAGGATAAACAAGAACTGGCTAAATCAATGCTATGTGGTACTTCCAAGATTGAATTAGATTTCAAAAAGAAAGCCGTACCATTAAATATCCAACGTGGTACTTGTTTGAATCGTTGGTACGATAAATTACAATTAATTACAACTAAAAACGGTAAAGCAGGTATTAATTTCGAACATACGGGTGTCGATGGTCACACTGTATTAAGATTAGCTACTGATATATATACGGACTCTATCTTAAGTTTTGCTCGTGGTGTCACTAAGAATGTCCCTGATATCTTTGATGATAAAGATGTAAGTAAAAATCCAAGAGAAAGATCTCCATCCAACGCTAACTTATTAACCATTCCAAGAAAATTGGAATGGAAAATTGATAATTTCTTATTATCCTCCCTGCATTTTGCAGAGACTAGAATATCCGACTTGATATCACAATACGAATTCGTTACTTTAGATTTCGAAAAGTTTGGTGCTAGTCACATTAAATCTCTTTTCAAATGTTCCCCAGATGCATTCGCTCAACAAATCTTCCAGATTGCATATTATGCATTATATGGTAAGTTTGTAACCACATACGAACCAGCTATGACTAAAGTATTCAAGAACGGTAGAACAGAAGCCATTAGAAGTGTCACTCAAGACTGTAAGAAGTTTGTTAAATCTTTATTTGATAGAAATGCTACAGATGAAGATCGTAAATCATACTTACAACAAGCTTGTAAAGAACACTCTAGAATCAGTAGAGAATGTTCTATGGGTTTGGGTCAAGATCGTCATTTATATGCTCTTTACTCAATTTGGAACCTATGGTATAAAGACTCTATGCCATTGCCACCTTTATTTAATGATAAAGCTTGGAGTATGATTAATACTAACGAGATCAGTACTTCCAATTGTGGTAATCCATGTTTAAAGAATTTCGGTTTCGGTCCTGTAACTGCCAATGGCTTCGGTATAGGATATATCATTAGAGATAACTCAATCTCCATCGTAATATCTTCAAAACATAGACAGACACATAGATTCGCATCCTTAATCCACCGATCCTTCTTAGAAGTAGACCATATCTTCGATAGAGACGAAGACGATGTAATGGACGAAATGACCGAACTAAAACACGATGCCAGTAGCGACTACTTAGTAGGTATGCATCTAGACAGTTCTAATCCAGTTAAATCCAATGATTTAGGATTCTTACTCTCTGGTTACGATTACTTCGATGTCAGCATATCAGGGTAAACATTGCTCCCGACATCTATACACTTAAATAGTTTTTATATATATAATGATCTTTAATTGAACTATTTTATTTCATGATTTTAATGTTTTGTTTATTAATTGTAGAAAATATGTTGTTAATAAACGACAAATAAAATATAATAACTATCATGTAAATCGCATAAACAAAATCGTATATGCAAGGGCCAAACAATAATACCATATGCCTTATAAATCCCAATATAAGTCTTGGACATTACTACATTCTGTGGCCTTTACCTCAGACTACAATAACAAGATCGCCGCTTCTTAGGCCCCTATTTTGTTTGACTCAAATAGATAATTTCAGCGTATCATGATTCAACAATAATCACACCAAGGTATAACTTTAATGCTTGGATATGTTGATAAATATATATATATATACATATATGTACAGGATATATTATACTGAAGTTATAGCTTGTCTTGTATATTGCTGCATGTTTCCACGTCATTAAAAAATATTTTCCACGTTAAAGAAGTCACCGATTTGTCCCTTCTCGGTCCCTTTTTGCGTTAGTTAGGCCGACTGAAATAAAGAGATAGAAAACATACCTTTCAAAGAACAAATATGTTTCAAACACAAGGTAATTACTGATTACAGACGTGAATATATCACATAATTGTTATCAATTGTAAGGTTTATAAGATCACACAATTCTACTGTGATACTGCTATTTTTTTAGTATCCATCCCAGAGAGATCTAGGTGAAATTAATATTTTTTATTTTTTATTTTAAAAGGATTCTCCAGGCATATTATTTCAGTTATTTGCTCATTCTATAGAAACATAGTCTTGTTTTCCGAGATCAATAATTAATAATGTCAAATAAAAGGTATTCAACCCAAGTTACAAGTGTCTCCACCGCTGAACCAACGGAGACTCATGGCCAATCAAAGGGTGAGATTGATTCACCAATTTTAAAATTACAACTATTAGAAGTTTTAACTAACGGCGATATCTATACTTTACAAACATTTATCAACCAAAACTTTGAAAATCCACTATTCAAGAATCTACTTCGTTTCTTAGTTCATTATAGTATCCAAGTTTCCACTTTACAACTTATTCAAGATATCATTGAAAAATGGGCCCATACTGATAGTGATATTTTCAAGTTAGATATTAACCAACAAGATGCAGACGGTAATACTCCATTACATTTAGCCGCATCTCAATCCCGTTCTGATGTAATCAAGTTCTTATTAGACCAACCAAACGTTAATGAATGTATTCTAAATAATGCTCAACAATTACCATTTGAAATGAGTAAAAATGTCAATGTAGCACAAATGATGCAAATCGAGAGAGCAAGCTACATGTCCGATACTAGAAGATATGTTATTGAAACTTTCATGAACAGGAATTTCTCTGAATTAGATCGTTTATTCAGAGATCCAAGAAATTCTGAATTCTTAAATGGTAAATTTATTAACAAATGTAACTTTGAAGCTGCTCAAGACAATGGTAACACTTTATTACATGTATTCGTCGAAAAGAAAGATGTTAAAGTTTGTAACTGGTTATTAGACCACGGTGCAGACCCAATAATCAAAAATAAAGCCGGTCTAACTCCAATTGATATTTTATCAAACATTTTGAAACAAAATCCAAATCAAGCTAATACCGAATTAAAGACTCTCCAAGAAAAGTTAACTAATGAAAAATTAATTAAAGCTGCTACTAGTCAATTAAATGAACCTCCAACTTACAAGGCTTTCCTAAAGAAATTCACTAATTTCGCTCAAGGTTACAAGTTGCGTTGGTTTGTACTAACAACTGATGGTAAATTATCATACTACAAGGATCAAGGATCAGGCTCGAAGGGAAATGCTCGTGGTACTTTGAATTTATGTAATTGTTACTTACATTTGGATTCCACTGAAAAGCTTAAATTTGAAATCATTGGTGGTCCAAATAACTCCATTAAATGGCAACTAAAGGGTAACCACCCAACCGAAACAAATAACTGGGTTTGGGCTATTCAAGGTGCTATTAGATTTGCTAGAGATAAAAATATGTCGAAAAAAAAGAATGTTAATGTTAACGTTTCTCCATCTTTTGTAATGAACCGTAATATTAATCAAAATACCTTAACAAGTAGTTATTCTGCTGCATCAAATCCAATACCAAATCCAAATAGTGGTCACTCTTCATCGAACGAACCAAATTTTGCTTCCAACCCAAATCTAGCCAACTCCAAGAATCTGGAATCTATTTACCAACCACAAACCTTAAAGAAACCATCTATGATAAGTTTAGATAAGAGATTAAGTTCTTCTCCATCAATCAATTCTACTGATATTGAATTAAGTGACAGATTAACAGAATCAGGTAAACACTATGTTAGTAAAATGATTGAAACTCGTTTAGAGTCCTCATCTACACTTCCATTATCTCCAAGACAACCGGAATTATCGACCAGCGGTGCGGTATCTGTTCATAGTCAACTAGAATTAAGTCCTCATCTTCAAACAAAACCTGCAATATCCGCTAGATCTAGTAATAACAGAGTCAATACGCTAAATGATCCAAACGATCCAAATGCTGAAAAATACTACGACTATGACGAAGAAGACGATGACGGTAATGTAGAGGAAGGTGGTATTACTACCAAATTCGAAAAGGATGAAGAATATTTAAAGATCGAATACGGTCCATATGTTGAAAAACTAAATGTTTACCAAAAGACAATCGGTTTACAGTTAGATTCCATCAGTGAAATATTGAGTAATGATGGCTTCTTAGTGCAAAAGAATCCAGAAGTTGTTATTGTTAGACACGCTTTGAAGAAGGTTTACAGACTTGTCTCTGAAATGAACAAATTAACCTCTCAAAGGGATGAAAAGTTAGTCTCTATGTTAACCAAACAAACTGATGTTAACAACGTTTGGATTCAATCCGTTAGAGATTTAGAAGTAGAATTAGGTGCAAAGAGTGAAAGATTAGCTTCTATTGATAAAGAACGTAAGAACTTAAAGAAAACGCTACAAAAGAAGTTGGTTGAATCTGAAGTTGAAACCCAAGGTTCCGAGTTGTCATCATTATTACCAACCCAACCAATCCCTGAACCAGCAAGAGGAAATAGTAATCTCAACGGTTTACTCGAGTTTACTGATAATTCACAAGATACTTTGGCACAAATTGCTAAATTTATTAGTGCTACAAAAGAGGAAGATGAGGATTCCGAAGCTGATGAATTTTTCGATGCTGAAGAATTAATGAATGAAATTGATAAATCAGAAAAAACTCCAAAAGAAGAAAATATAAATACTGATGTGGTCTCTACAACCTTAAATGAACCATTAAGAACACCATCAGTTCTCAATAACCCAGTTCTAGATACTCCAATTCCAACTATTGAAACCGATGAGGCTGAAAAAGAAAAAGACTTTTACAGGAAAGAAACTGTCATGTCAAATGATGACGCAGGTTTGAAACTATCTGAGACCCAATCTAGTAAGGTTCCATTCTTTGCTGTAAGTGAACAACAAAGAGAAAAGGAAGAATATATCTTGAAGGAAA
Organism: Kazachstania psychrophila; assembly: GCA_030579255.1. Taxonomy (NCBI): domain Eukaryota; kingdom Fungi; phylum Ascomycota; class Saccharomycetes; order Saccharomycetales; family Saccharomycetaceae; genus Kazachstania; species Kazachstania psychrophila. Next base: position 356,244 of record JAKTQD010000008.1, on the reverse strand, counting down.
AGTCCTTCAAGGGTTACGAAGATGGTATTAGAAAGAAATTAAATTTAGATGAAGATGATAGACCAAAAATCAGTTTATGGTCTGTTTTGAAATCTATGGTTGGTAAGGATATGACAAAGATGACTTTACCAGTTACCTTTAATGAACCAACATCATTATTACAAAGGGTAGCTGAAGATTTGGAATATACAGAATTATTAGATCAAGCTGCTACATTCGAAGATTCCTCATTAAGATTGCTGTATGCTGCCATTTTTACTGCATCTTGTTATGCTTCTACCACGAAGAGAGTCGCAAAGCCATTTAATCCGTTATTGGGTGAAACTTACGAATACACCAGATCAGATAAGCACTATAGATTTTTCACTGAACAAGTTTCTCATCATCCACCTATTTCCGCTACATGGACTGAAGCTCCAAAATGGGATTTCTATGGTGAATCTCAAGTTGAAACTAAATTCAATGGTAGATCATTTGGTGTTCAACATTTAGGTCTATGGTACATGAAATTACGTCCTGATGATGGGTCCCCAGAAGATGTATATATCTACAAGAAACCTGATAACACTGTTATTGGCATCTTAGTTGGTAACCCACAAGTTGATAATCATGGTGAAGTGAGAATTACTAACCATGTCACTGATGAAGTCTGTATCTTGAACTTCAAGGCTCGAGGTTGGAGATCATCTGGTGCTTTTGAAGTCAGAGGTGAAGTTCTGAATAAGAAGAAAGAAAAGGTCTGGGTATTAGGTGGTCATTGGAACGATTCGATTTACGCCAAGAAAGTCACTAAGGGTAAGAACGGTGCTGAACTGTCATTAGACAAAACAAAGACCGAAACATCCAATCCTAGCAGTGGTCCAAGCTACGATGGTAGCAAGTTCTTGGTTTGGAAGGTTGGCCCAAGACCAGATGCTCCATTCCACTTAACCCCATTCGCCATTACATTAAACGCTCCTCAACCAAAATTAGTTCCATGGTTAGCACCAACGGATACTCGTTTAAGACCAGATCAAAGAGCCATGGAAGATGGTGAGTACAACCTTGCTGCTTCCGAAAAACATAGACTAGAAGAAAAACAAAGAGAAGTCAGAAAGACAAGAGAAATCGCCAATACTACATACAATCCAAAATGGTTCGTTAAGGATATGCATCCAACTACAAAGCAACCATACTGGAGATTCAAGGGAGAGTACTGGAACATCAGAAAGGAAAGCAAGCTTGCCGAAAACAGCTACGATATCTTCTAATTGTCAAAACATGTCATCCACCAAGGCACATACATATACAATAATATATATCTGTCTCTCAACAAAACTCTATAAAGTATAACCTAATATAATATCAACCAAAATATATAGTTTCCTCGACTTTTACCCAATGCGGAAATTGGAGGCTTATATACAATTTCCTATTAGGGTATAACCAATTTACCCGCACAATTACTAATTTTCACGTGACGCAGCAATGCTTTTTCGTTCTAGAAAATTCTTTTCTCCAATAAGGAAAATTGCATTTATAATGGGCTTTTTTGATGAGAGAGTTTATAAGAAAGTAAGGAAATCAAAAGTAAAAGATCATTCTTGATATTGAACTCCGCCTGAATTGACTCATATAAAGTACATTTTCTATTCCCTGGTACCATTGAAATTATATCATCATTTGTTTAGTAATCTGATAATCTCAATAGTTTGTTTTATAGGTATAAATACAGTTCACAAATTGATCTTAAAACAGAGAAGTCCACAAAAAACTTACTACATATCAATAATTTTTAAACAACCAAGAAATTACAATCTGAGTTTTAATTATTAAAAGTTTGGATACATCGTTATTAAATCAAATAGAATACACATTGCTAAAAGACAACAACCAACAACAATCACATTTTCAAAGAAAAATGGCTTCTACAGAGCTAGGTTTAAAGAGAACCTTAACTGATATACTAGAAGATGAATTATATCATATAAACAACAAAAACAGTGGTGCTTATTCATCGCACTACCAATATCCAATCTCTAACAAGGCTTATATGGCCAGTAATGGTAATAATAATAATAACAACAACAGTAATAACAATACTAGTTCAAGCAACGAAGAAACTATTGTTACTATTGAACCAGAAAAGTTGAATTCCGGCCTCGAGAGTGATAATTATATTACCTCTGTTGGTAACAATTCAACCACTGGCATAACTCCAAAGAAAGAATTCACATTACAAAACTATCAACAATATGATATGAGCGTATTTAGTAGGTATGCTGATCCTTCATTAACTACTACTACCAAGACTGGTAGAAAAATCAACAACAATAACATTCAAGATAACATGCCTGCACCAGAAACTATCAACATGAACAGTGTCGTTAGTGTACCAAACCCATTCATCAACCCAAGAAATATAACGTCTATATTCGATGTTAAGATCTTAGATAACTCTATCGAATCTGAGGAGTTACAAGACAATTATTTATATTACGATGATAACGAAGATTCTATTGCACCTAAGATTCAATACCCACTACAGGATAACAATATGGCATTGAACAATGAAGATGCGAAGATGATCTTTGATAATGAATTTTCTGATGAAGATAATGATTTTGATGATGATTCTAATGAATTCGATATTGCTGATGATGAAATAATAAGTTCATTAGCTATTGAAAGCAACAAGAACATCACGGCAAGAAATAATAATATTTACAGATTTGTTGATAACGCTGATGGAAACACTAGACTAATAAATGATAACGACGACAACAACATCGTATTGGATGATGACTCTAGTGACGATGAAGTCGAAGAAGATATTATTAATGAAGATACATTACAATATATCTCTATATTAGATGGCAAGAAGTTAGTCTCCGACGATGAAATTAAAGAATTAAAGAGATCCAAATCCCTTTCATTAAAGAATAGACCAAATATCTCCTCTTTAGCTAACGACAATCTACGGAGCGCAACACAAACCGGATCTAATAAGTTAAGAAAGCCATTAACTAACATAAACAGTAACAGTAATAATATTGTTATTCATAATCATAACAACACTTCTAACAATACCATTAAAAAAACCAAGAAAATTACAAAGACTTCATATTCAACCCATGATTCTATCGATCATGAACTAGCATCTTCTATAAACAACCAAGGCGGCAACGGTAGTGAAATATACACATGTAGATTAATTAATCTAATCACTAAAGAACAATGTTCTGCCGAATTCTCCAGATCTTACGATCTAACAAGACATCAAAATACCATCCATGCAAAGAAGAAGATAATCTTCCGTTGCTCTGAATGTATCAAGTTATTAGGTAACGAAGGTTACGATAAGACTTTTTCCAGATTAGATGCTTTAACTAGACATATCAAGTCTAAACATGAGGATCTAACTAAAGAAGAACGCCAACGTGTAACTAAATACGCTAAGGAGAATATAGGTTACGCTGCTGCTTAAAGGGACAACGAATACTTATTATATACATATATAAAATATAAATAGAAATAGCATACTTTTTTTTTTTTGATAAGACTCACTACTGTTTACCCACTATGACTAGATACGTATGCTTGACATATATATACGTATAGGGCCAAAATTTATATATATTTGTTGTATAATCTATGTATTGTACGTCATTGAGGTATATATGCAACAACATTTTTTTTTTCTTTTTTCTTTCGCTGCTAAATGGGGCTTTAAAAAAAAAAAAATTACGCAATAAATAACACGTTAAAATAAAATTACAAATGTGTTGCAATATTGCAATGGAAAAGAGTTTAGAACGATTTGTGGTGATTCTGAGTTTGGAAGAGGTCGGAGTGAAGTTGTAGATCAATTGTAGAGATGAAGTAAACGTAATATGGAGGGGTAAGTTCGTAAACGGCTATTTAATTTTTGATTTGTTTGTGGTTTAATATTATTGATATTGTATATATATTACTTATCGTACTGATATATTATATTGTTTGATATTTTTATAAATGCTTGATAGGAGGAGGAGGAGGAGGAAGAAGAAGAAGAAGGTGATGAAGATGATGATGTGATGACCTTAACGGAAAACTTCTAATTCATCGATCATATCTGGGATATTTTCCATTGGTAAGTTCTTGTAGACGATTTGGTATACGGCTTCGAACAATGGGAATTCTTGGATTGAGTTACAAGTTTCTAACCATTCGTGGACTTCTTTACAAGTGATGATACCTTGAGCAGATTGACCGTTTAATAGTTTTTCTTCGGCGTCTAAAGCAGACATACCAGATTCTGCCATTAATTTACCGACCTTGACGTTTCTACCACCTGAACAAGTAGTAATCAAATCAGCGACACCGGCAGATGTTTGGTAGTAAGTTTCGACTCTTGATTCTGGGAAGAACATTTGACCGAATTTAATGATTTCACCTAAACCGACTCTTTGAATAGCAGCAGAGGCGTTGTTACCCCAACCTAGACCTTCGACGAAACCACAACCTAGTGCAACGACGTTCTTTAAAGCACCAGATACGGAAATACCCGCAACATCTTCAATGACACTAACGTGGAAGTATGGTCTGTGGAATAAAGCCTTTAAGACCTTGTGGTCAACATCGTAACCTTCACCTCTGAAGTCTTCTGGGATATGGTAAGCAACGGTAGTTTCGGACCAGTTTTCCTTAGCGACTTCGGTGGCGATATTAGCACCTGATAAAGCACCACACTCGATTCCTAATTCATCGGTGACGTAAGTGGATAATAGTTGTACACCCTTAGCACCGACTTCGAAACCCTTTAGACAAGAGATAGCACGGACATGGTGGTCAACGTGGCCCTTTAATTGAGGAACGATTCTAGCTAAGAATTGATGAGGAATATTGAAGATTAAAATGTCAGCATCCTTAACGGCATCTAGCAATTCTGGAGTAGCGACTAAATTTTTAGGGAGTTTAATGGCTGGTAAATACTTGACGTTTTCATGTCTTGTATTTATAATTTCTGTTAATTTTTCATCTCCAATTTTTTCTTCATAAACCCACATCTTAACTTCTTGTGCGAATAATTGTGGATTTAGAGCAGCATTTTCAGCGACAACTTTAGCAATTGTAGTACCCCAATTACCAGAACCAATGACGGTAATTTTAAAAGGGTGATCTAAAGCAGTTAAATGTACTTGGGATAAAGTTCTTTTCATTGAAGAGTTTAGTATAGCAGAAGTTTGATTTAATCTATCAGTAGCAACCATATCAAAATATAAAATAAAATATTATATTATATTATATTATGTTATATTATACAATATAGAATAAATAAAAAGTAAATAAAAAGTAAATAAAAATAAAAAAAAATAAAAGGGAGACATTAAGTTAATTAAATTGTTTGAACCATCTAATTCTTGTTCACTTATATATATAAATTGAATGAATTAAATTTTCAAATTACCTTAATTTTTACAAAAGAGGGATCCTATAAAATGATACGTTGCTGCGCAATCTGACCCACTAAGAAATAAAAATAAAAAATTTGTCCACTTGTGCATTTGGCCCTCACCGTTTCCGCTTCTTCTCTTTAATAAATTGGTGCTGTATTGGAGAAGTCCCACCTGACCCATTGGGTCAAATTTGTTATTGGGACTAAGCGGTGTACCGTAGAAAAGAGCGCACAAATGGATACACGGGGGAAGGGAGGGGAAGGGGGTTATCCGTTTGTGCGTGGTATATATTTGAAAAATCAAAAAGGTGAAATTAATCGGTCAATCGGATTTAATTTATTTATTTTATTTTAGAGATTTTATTTTACATCTTGAATTCTTCTAGACGGCTTAGGACATCATTAGTTAATGTTTCTAATTTTGCAGGTGTGACGTTTCCTTGTGATACGCCAAATGTCACGGCATTCTTGATAAGGTCTCTGATGAAAAACTCCGATACTATTACTGGGTTTAAAAAATTACTATGTAGAAGTGTTTCTATTGTTGGACGTGTCTCTGGTTCTCTGATAAGACAAATTTTCATGATCTCTATTAATGATCGTGGTATTGTTTCGTCTCTAGAGGTTTTATTATTGAATGTAATTTTGACTTCTGGGTTCATTATTGCTAATAATCTATTTTGTCCCTGGTATATGGCGTATGGTGGTTTTCCGTAGACCATTTGATAGATGATGCAACCACATGACCAGATGTCTGATGGTTTTCCTACTTTCCATGTGTTTTCTTGGGTTGAATGATAATTGTTCATTGTTACTAGTGCTTCGGGTGCCATGTAGTTTGGTGTACCGATTTGAGATTCTCTATAAATGTTTACTGTATGATCTGGAACTGCATTTGCGATACCAAAATCAATAATTTTTAATATACCTTTTACCATGACAAAGTTTGCTGGTTTTAAATCTGAGTGGACTATTCCAGCCTCGTGAACCACCTGAATACATCGTACCATCTCTCTTGTATAATACCTTATAAATTCAATATCCATAGCCATATTACTACGGGAATTTAATATCTGTGAGAGATCAAAATCACCACATTCCATAATTAGATATAATAATCCTTGATCCATAGAGTAATCATACAGATGAACAACACGTTCTTCATGTCTTAACTTCTCTAATAATTGAATCTCACCTTTAAATCCACTAACACTGGTTTCATCAAATTCATCAAATAATACACGCTTCAATGCATATATCTTATTAGATGAACTCTTAACTTTATAAACTTTAGATGAACCACCACGACCTAACATCTCAAGTCTTTCATATTCAACTCCATTGACTTCAATACTACTGTTTGTAGTTGTGACTGTACGTTTAGGTTCTTTAATCTCAACTTTTTTAACTTTTTTCAATTCAGGTTCTTTCTTATTGACACTTATATTGCTTAATGCTTCTCGTTTCTTTGGAACAACTCCATTGCTTGGATTGACATTCTCTTTATCCATAATGACCACATCTTTCTTCTTTGTGAATCTCTCACTATTCAATAATATTTCCTTTGATGAACTATATTTACGCATAGCGGTACGTCTTATTTCTTCTTTCCTCTTTTCAAAATAAACTTTGGAGATATGTGGTAACTCTGTAGATGGTAACTTATGCTGCTTTAAATATTGTAATGGGTTTAATTGACCAAATTCAATACTAGAGTAATCCATAATCGGACTCTCATCTATTATAACATCTTCTATAGGTTCTTCAAGTTCCTTTGTTGAAAGATCAACTTCGGTAACACTAGAGGTTCTCTTTGCTGGACCTAATTTACTCATACGATTACTACTTAACAATCTATTGATTCTTCTCTCAGTATATCTGGACGTAACTTCTTCTTTCATGCTTTGTTGCAGTCCTTTAACTTTCTCGTTAACATAGTTATTCTTCATATATTCAAACTGATCTCTTGAGTGTCCACTGAAATCTCCACTGTAACGACCCGTAGTATTATCCCTACTCATACGACCAACTCTCTTTGTATCGTTAATAGTAGTCATACTTTGTGGTCTATTATTCATAGTACCAAATAACAAAGATGATGATTGGGGTGAATCTTCAGTAGGTTGTGTTTGTGTATGTGTATGATATGAATTTTGGGATTGGGACTCGGAATATGTCTCATTTAGATGTAACCGCGTATACATATTACTACCAGTATGATTGCTGCCGCTTTCACTTCTTGCTAATAGTGCAGATCCAAAGTTACTAAGCTTTGGTGGTCCGATCTCATCATCATCGGAGTCAGCTGATGTATTAATACGCACAGTTCGCGTACCTTGTTGCCTCGTTCGAGAAGGATGCTGATACTTAGACATCCAATGAACAAGTTTTATCGACGGTTTTAAAACTATACTTATATAGATCAATATTATTCTATATACTCTTTTGTTTACCGTTTTCTTAAAACTTAAAATTGTATATATAAATGTATTTTTTCGCATCCGCAAAGAATTATTTAATTAACGCGAACAGGGTAACACAAAAAGCGTCTCTATTTATATACTTAATTATCTTTATCTATAGTGAATTCACGATGTCCATCTGCGGTTCTCTTCACTTTGAATTGCCCTGTTTCACCATTTGTAGAAAGTATAAACTGTTGAGGTAATAGTTTACCAACAGCTTGGATAGATATTACCATTTTACACCTTTCATTGGTCTTGGCTAAATCTTTGATAAACTTAAATGAATTTTGTTTTCTGAAGGAATCATCTAGGATGGATATCAATACATCTGCAAAATGATCATTAGCACCACCTTCAACGTACATTAATGAATACTTCATACTCATAACTAAATCATCATTAATCTTTCTACCATACGTCTTGAATTTTGTCACATCTAACTTCAATACATCATCAAACACTTTTACATTATCCTTACCTGGGAAGAAATATCTGCATATTCCAGATTCATCATTATCAAATGATTCAATTATCCTACCTTGGAGCATATTCATCATATAATCAGCCTCTATAGGATCAACATTAAACGTCTTTGATAAAGAACTTGGTATGAAACGGTATTGTAATGAATTTAAGGTCTTGTATCTTATAGTCATCTCACTAGTTGGTAACTGTCTCATTATCTCATGATAAAACCTCTTTGCTTTCCATCCTTTGAATTGGTACATTACAATAGCAATAATTGCAATCGGAAACAAGAAATGAAACAAGATAGGAATAATCATTAGAAATAATGTCATGGAGACAATCGAACCTACTATCAACATAAATGGAGAGATTCTGTAGATTTTGACTGGTGGCGAGAATGGCTCTTTACCGTTATCATAAAACGGACCATCTCTCTTACGACTCAATTGGAACTTGCTTACAGAAGTCAGATGGATATTTCTTCTTAATTGAAGAATACTCACCGAGTTTCTTAAAGTTAAGCCAGTTAATCGATTCCTGGGTATTGATACTCTGTTATATATTAATTGGGTTATATTAGACTGCGTACCGATTGATATCTCTTTGTTCACATCTTTATAGGGATACCTTTGACAGCTAACAAATCGTTTGGTTTCAATAAAACTCTGATTTGATGTCAATAACATTTGAGGCTTCCTCAGCAATGGAAATGCCTGCTTTAATATATGCCTACTATTTATCATTGGCATTGTGTACTTTATTAAGTTTGTATATAATTTAACTTAACGAAGAGTAACATGCACATCTATACTAACGGTCTTATTTTTTTAATTCGCTTTTAAATGCGTACAATGAATGCACAATAAGAAAATACTTAATACTCAAAGGAATATCACTTAATGGTAGTTATCATATTTAGTTTATGCTTAACTAATTAAAATTTATTTAGTCCTATATATCAACTAAATTACCATCCTTTTCATAAAATGTTTTGTAATTCTTATTTAGACCTACTCGGAATATTTTCTCTTCACCACACTTACATCGTATTACAAAATCATCATTTTTACTATTTTCCTTCTTTGATACCTTCTTTGTTTGGTTTCTAATCTCTATCGATGCAGTTTTGGTTGGTATTAGTATTCTCTTGCACTTCTTACATATACCTCTTTTGATTTTCGGTAGTGCATTACATTTGGTTTTCTTACTTATTAAATCCATATTATTGATGTAACTTCTAGTTAATGCATTATTTTCTTGGTCGTTATCATTTAATGTAAGAAACATCGATAGTTGGTATAGATAGTTTAATCTTTGGAAATGCTCTTTATTTCCTACGGCCTTTGGTGGAGGAATCACTATAACACCATTTTCATCTATATTCTGTTGCTTCTTTTCACCCCTCTTCTTATTATTCACTTTCTTTGGTTCTTCCATATATAATTTTAGTATGCTGTATTGCGGTTTTGCTTTACAACAGCTATATATTCGAAGCTCATCAGTTGCAATTTTCACTTTTCTTGTACAGTTCAAAAATAAATTCAATGACTTCAATTTTTTAAATTTTTTGATGTTGGTGTATATTGAATAACAAATAAATTTATATATTTATACAGTAAATATACGTATGCGTAAAAGTACCTCCCACTCTAATTATAAGGATGTAGTCTTTGTCGTTAAGTTGTTTTCGTTATTTAAATCGTCATTCTCAGGGTTGTTATTATTTTGCATGTGTATTTCAATTTCTTTCTGTTGAAGTTCTTGTTCTTCTAATTCTTCTCCTGTAACTAAATGATGAACATGATTTTCTGGCTTATGTACCAGTCGGTTTGAGCGATCCACATCACAACAATGAATATCCTGTATCCATGGATCAACTAATATATCTTTCATCTTTATTCTCTTCTTGACATCAATCTCCAACATCTTTCCCATTAATGTTCTAGAATATTCTGGTAACAATCTTAGAACACGCATAGGACCCTTAGAGACGTCTTCCTCGTCATCTGGATCTTCAGAGAACAATCTGAACGTATTGAAATTCTTACGTGGAGCTTTCCATGGGAACTTTCTCATTATCATACAATAGTAGATAATCGCAACAGCCCATATATCAACAGGTCTTGGATCATATAGGTTACGATAAGAGGAAAGTAACTCTGGTGATAGATATGGATCGGATCCAACAATGCCGTTTGCGTATTTTAATTCGCCATGCTCCATAAAAATAACAGCGCTGCCAAAATCAATGATCTTTAAAATACCATTAGCTGTAACAACACAATTATCTAACTTTAAATCAAGATGACCAATATCCTTAGAATGTAAGTATGCTACACCATGAATTAATTGCTCAAAATAACATGCAATCTCGGGCTCTGCCATTCTATTGCTCATTACTAAATTAAAAAAATCGTATGGAATATACTCCATTATTTGAATCATGTTAATGACATTATGATTACGGTCACCAACCTCTATAATAAGATCAAATGTTTCCATAACATTTGTATGATGTAAAACGGATCCAATGCAATATTCTTTAATAATCTTCTTTTGGAATGTTGTTAATTTGTTTAAATTAGAAGCTGCTCTGCTTTGTGAATTCGATGAGGTGTTTGATATATTAGATGACTTAGTTGATACAGTCAATGAATCCCTTCTTGAGACTGAACGAGATACAGAAATGGGGCTGACAACAGAGACCGTATTTGCTGCAGTCATTGGTGTGTGGAATAATTTAATTGCAAAATATTGACCGTCCACAGTTTTACTCAAAGTTACAGAACCAGATGCGCCTTCACCTATCTTTTTAACGGGATGGCCATGATCTGATAAAGATTTATACTTAACGGAGATACATGTAGTAGTAGAAAGCTCTGGTTTATCCTTTTTCAACTGTGGTGATGGTGATGCTTTTCTAAGTACTTTTCTTAAAGTTGGAGTGCCTAAGTACTTTATCTTTTTTCTTTTTAATTGCTTCTGTTTCTGTTGACAGTGTGTAGCATACCTATCCTCGATGTACATCTCTAAGATATCAGCTTGATGCAAACTTGAATCAACTCCAAGTGAATAATCTGATGATGATACTGATAATGCTAATGAAGACGATGATTCTGATAATTTGATGTTATCATTATTATCAAAGTAATTTGGATATACTGAGATAGATCCGTCAGGCGAAGGAACGTAGTTCATTGGGTTGTGTAAATTATTGGAGAGCGGATTATGTGAAGTGACAAAGTTATTTTCATCATTCGTCACACTCATAGACGTCGATCTTGCTTTACCTGATTTCTTGAAAGGTATTAAATTCGAAATTATATCCTTACGACTAAGAACATTTTTCTTAAGGTCTGATGAACTAGTACTTGGACTATTATCATTAAACAGTCTACTTAAACCTTTAAATGTACCTTTACCAAACACCGATGACAACGATGCACTGGAATTATTGTTGCTAGACAAATATGGTTGCTGGTGGTGACTCTGGTTGAAGTCTCCATTGACTACCATGATGATTGTGTAAATTATTGATCTACTTCCTAATTTGGTGTCTTCTTAAATTTCTGTGAGTTATATAACAACTATTGTTACGTTCTGTGTTTCAGTGGAAAAACATAGGAAGACACTGATAACAGTTTATATCAGGTGATTTACGGTTGATTAACGTCTGTATTGTATTCGAGGTCGATGGGTTGTAAACTGATATTCCTTACTGGTTTCAGTTTTCGACGGCCGACACATTCGGATAACGATTACCGTGAAGAGTCAGAATTTCGATAAACTATCACCAAAAGTGTCAAACCATATGAGGATGAATAAGTCATGTGAGATGACGAAGTTTGCAAGTTAGAGTTACAATATCTTAAATATACATGATATATTGTAGTTAATGCGAATCCTTATTAAAGGCGAAAATTTGTTGTTGCTTTTAATACGAAATATGCCAAGAGATAAGGGTGGAAGGGTCTATGTTGTGGGTTTCCCAAAGTGATAAACATGAATACCGTCTAACGGACTTGATATAAAGGGTTCAAGTAATAGCTTGTAAAGGCAAAAAGAAATATATACGGCTTGTATATGTCAATCAGGGACTTTATAATTTCGATCAAGTAAAGTGTGTATGCTCTATATTTTACGTGTCAAGTAGTTGCACACTTTTGACACTTTTGTATAAAATTAAAGGTAAATCGGATCTGTTATGATGATAGAGAATCGAACATATTAATGATGTATTTTAGAAGTTTCTTGTTGTAAAATCTGTAAAATTTGTGTTTCCTGGAACTTGTATTAACAAATCTTTTTAAGGCGAAAAACTATTGTATATCTCTTAAAACTTACACATGAACAAAGAAATCAAACGAAACGAAAACTACAAAAAAACAATCATAACTGTAAATAACTATTGTATATCACGATGTCGTTGTCGAGGATACCATCCATTTTGTCTAGATACCAGAGTATTGTAAAACAGAGACTTCCCAATGGATTCACACAAGAAATACCGTCGAAATTCGATAACATAATAGTTGCCATGTCATCTGGTGTCGACAGTTCATTGTCTGCATCTTTATTTGCATCATACCCAAATGCTCGTGGTATATATATGCGAAATTGGAGTAGTCAAGATACAGAAGAAGATCGTCCTAAGAACTGTGATGAGCAAGACTGGAAAGATGCTCAAAGTGTAGCTGAGTATCTTAATATACCTATTGATTTAGTGAATTTTGAAAAAGATTACTGGATCGATGTCTTTGAACCAATGTTAAATTCTTACCAATACGGTAGTACACCTAATCCGGATATTTTATGTAACAAGTTTGTGAAGTTTGGTAAATTAAATCAATATTTAGATACGAAGTTCGGAAACGGTAATTATTGGTTAGTAATGGGACATTACGCAAGAATTTTAAAAGGGGAAACCTCTAACAATGAATTTAATCTATTTAGAGGTATAGACATGCATAAAGATCAGAGTTACTACTTATCACAGGTAAATCATTCCGTTTTGAATAGAACATTGCTGCCGATGGGCCATTTACGTAAAACTGAAGTACGAGAGATGGCTAATGAGATTGATCTACCTAGTGCTACAAAACCAGATTCGCAAGGGATTTGCTTTGTGAATAATTCACAAACAGGAAAGTTTAAAAATTTTCTTAAAGATTACATTCCATTAAACAAAGGCAATATCATTACCGTTGAAGAAGACGGTAAGAAAATCGTATGGGGCCAACATGAAGGGATCTGGTCCTACACCATCGGACAAAAGATAGGGATATCGATGCCCCAAGCAAATCCTAAGTATCAAGGCACATGGTTTGTAAGTGAGAAGAATGCAGGAACAAAAGAGATTGTGATCGTAAAAGGTAGAGATAACCCAAAACTGTTCCATAATGTAATACACTTAAATAACTTCGAAAGACTAAACGAGTGCGCAAGTATGGGGCAATTTGTCACATTGCTTAAACAGTCAATATCGAACGGTCAACTAAAATTTCAGTACCGATCTTTACAAAATCCGATTATAGTTAAAACTTGCGAATGGAATGAAGCACAACCGGAGCAATTAACTTTATATCTCGAGATACCTCAACGTGCAATGGCTTCAGGCCAATATGGCTGCCTCTACGACGAAGATCGTGTGCTGGGAAGCGGACCCATAATAGGAACTCACTCTACTACATAAATTTATAAACAACGTACCTGTAAATAAGTACATAAAATACAAATCCCATAGATAATATCGTATCAAACAAAATCATTGGCCTCGTAGGACTAATCAATCAACAGGAATACTAATACATGGTCATTCCTCCCATTCCTCTACTCACCATTATACCCTGCAAGGGACTATCACTCAGACCATCACATAACACACTGTACAACTCCAAAACAACAACTGTACCACCGTACAAACGTTCGTTGTATCGTTGTATCGTCTCTCTGCGTAAAAAAAAATTCAGCGTGGGCCTACACCGGCTTTTTTATGGGCCGACTTAGTGGGGCCTATGGATATTTCTGAGCGTAGCAGAAAACGATGGACGGAATTTGGTAGGAGATATACGGGTTTATGGTACAGGAATTTGAGAGTGGGACAGGCTGAATTTGTTGTTGGTATTTTTTTTTTGCTTCCTGTTAGAGGTGGAATGGGATACTAAATTTCTTTAAGTTTTGGATGTTGTGAATGAAATGAAATAAAAAGTACCACTTGTGAATGAAGACTTTTTATTAGACAGGATAACAGTTTCTTTAAAAACAAGTACTGTAACGTGTAAAAGAGTATTATTTATACACTAAGAAAGAGATATATTATAGCGTCTGGTTACGTGAATATTTATTCTTGCCTAACTCAATTTTAAGTGATACTAATAAGAATAAGACAGAATAGGTGCGCCACCGTTCGTGTTCATTAGTAAACAACGAGTTTTTAAAACAAGGGCTTATTTTATAGAGATTTGATCAGTTATAGTTCAATATCAAACACATATACTCACGTTTCCTTTTAATCTGGTATTTTCAAAGGGGAATCTAACATAGAAAAGAGAGCACATTTGCATGAATCCATACCCGCTCTTCAATAAATTATCCAATTTTATATTATTTAACACTGTTAAAAGAGAGAAACCAGTTTAAAAACTAACTTATAAATAACACACATACAAATACACATATAGAGAAAGGGCTAATGCCTTTCATAGACGACATGGCTCTGTTAACAGAGGAGTACGTGGATAAAAAAGTTTTGAATACCACTACCGTTAACCAAGCTCTTGGTTTGCCTGGTATGACTTCTACTTTTAACAAAACTCAACTGCTTAATATTAGAATTTTAGCCATTGTTGCTTCATCATTATCTATTGCAACAGGTCTCGTAGGTATTTTCTTCATGTCTCAAATGGACAAGAGAAAAAAATTATTCAGACACGACTTAATTTACTTTTTAATCATTTGCGATTTCTTAAAGGCTTTAATTCTGGTCATTTATCCTATTGTTATCCTAGCAAATATATCAACTTACGCAAACCCTATCCTAGTTAATGTCTTGGGTTGGTTCACAGCTTTTTCTATTGAAGGTGCTGATTTCGCTATTATGTTCGTCGCTGTACATTTTGCACTTTTAATCTTTAAACCAAATTGGAAATGGCGTAACAAGAGGACAGGGAACTTAGAAGGTGGTCTATTCAAATACAAAGCTATTATTTGGCCAGTAACTATTATTATTCCAAGTCTAATGGCTTCTTTAGTTTTCATTAACTACAACGTCATAAATTACAAACTTGTAACTGAAAACGTCAACGTTGTCCTAGATAACAACTACTTTCACTTCCATTTCAACCCAAGAGTTGGTGGCTATAAACCATGGACCGCTTGGTGTTATCTACCACCAGACCCATTATGGTATAAATACGTCCTAAGTTGGGGCCCAAGATACATCTTGATTTTATCCATTTTTGGTATCTACTGCGGTATCTACATCTACGTCTCCAATGAAACAAGAAGATTAAAGAGACAATTTAAAGAAATCAACACATCCTTTGATGATAGTTCATCCACAACTAGTGAAAATAAGAGACCACTATGGAAAGTCATCCTATTAACACCATTCTTAAATCTTTTTAGATTAATGGGTGGGTTCTTCTCGTTATCTCTGGACGACCCAATCGATATTCATGAGAATAATAAAAAGAGAAAATCTATTCACAACTTAATAAAACATCCATTGCACCATCAAAAGAATGGCCAACATTTGAACGAAAACGGAAACCCATTTGATGATTCCGATATATCAACTGGCCCAATTGAAGGGTCATCTTCATCAGCTGGTTACAACTCAAAACAATTGAATGTTAACATCAAGAAACCAAATCCTGCTGCATCTTCATCTACTCGTACTTCTTCTTCATACATCGGTACTAATAGTATCGAATTGAATTCTATGTCAAGTGTTAACAATGAAGAGAATGTTCACAACTCAGATAATCTTACTGATCTTAGATTAGAATTCCAAAGAGATGCGTATAACAAGTTGAAGAAACGTAGAATACAAGTGCAAAGAAATTTACGTTCTATCTTCATTTACCCATTTTCATACATTGCTGTTTGGTTCTTCCCAATTGTGTCAGATATATCACAAACTCATCACGAAGTCCTTTACGGCCCAATCGTCGGTTTATCTTATCTGGATACTTTCATTAGACCATTAAGTTGTTTAGTTCACACATTCGTCTTCATTATAAGAGAAAAACCTTGGAAACTATCTTGGAATGTAGTTGAAAGAGAATACTTATTAGATGAATACCAATCAAAAGGTCGTATCTCAGAAGCTGACATTATGAAACTTTGTAACGGTACCTTAGGTCAACGTGGCTGGTACTACCGTGGTAAATGGAACAGAATGAATTGCTGGAAACATAATCCACAATTCTATAAGAGATGGTTATGGTATATTGGCATCACCTTTAGATCTATGAAGAACTGCAAGTTTGACTACTCTGATAACTGTGAAGATACCGACTACTGGAACAAATATTACTTCGTAGAAGAAACCACAGAAACTACTATTGATTCAAACAACATGAGTTGTATTAGGAGAGAAAATATCACTACTGTTTTATCTCATACTTCAAATTCGAAAGAAATTGAAAGAATGGTACATGTTCCATGGTACTATAGATTCATCCATTACATTCCAATGATACACGGTATTGATTTAGATGAATTCAATAGATCCTTAAATATGAACAAAACTGGTATGGAAACCGATTTAATGATTCCAGGTTTACAGTTCTCTTTAAGTAAAATTTTGGTAAAAAACAACGACAACGACAAGCATTACGGAAATGAAAATGAAGAAAACAACACATCTGATAATATTCCAACAACGTCAACTATAACAACTGGTTCGACAAACAATTCTAACATTCCTCAAACACTAAACACTTATAATATAGATTCAATGAATAAACAAAACAATTCATTATCAAAGGCCCCTGGCAATTCTTCAGCTATTCAAAACAGCATTACACGTATCTCAAATCACCATAAATATGATGGCGATGTCATAGATGATGTTGATGGTGAAATAGATATGCTAACGTTTTTAAATGGTCCTGCAGTATAGCACAAATTATAAAAATGACCAAACATGTACATCATATATCATATTTCTGTAAACATCACGCATTAGACATTTCATTATAAACCAATATTTTATTATACATGTAATTTGAATTTATATTTCTATTTATTTTAATTAGTTAATTATTTTTCAAGCTTTTGTATTGTACTTTTTTAACATAAAATTTACTTCTGTTATTCATATTTTCTATGAAACATTAAACAGTATAGAGCATGCTTAACAGACTCAACTGCCTGATACTTAAACCTAAATCACTTAAGTATATCTATTTGACATCTATGACCCCATTTAAAAGAAGTATAAGTGATAAGAATAACTTCGATGAGCTATTGAAGGAAGAAATTAGAGAAGCAAAAGAACTTCAAGAACAGAAACAAAAGAAAAGAAAGTTAGAAGACCCATCTAATCTGAGAGGAAAGGGTGTTCTTCGTGATGACAAAGGGTTTAAACTTCGATTAATCGAATCTACTAAACCAAATGGGAAAGAAAAGCCTAATAAGCAAGTTGATCCAGAATATAATGTTATAATGGACGGTGGCCTAAGAAAGATTGAACCATATTATTTCACATATAAGACATTCTGTAAATTAAGATGGAGGGATAGAAAGCTAATTGATATATTTGTTTCAGAATTTAGAGATCGTAAGGAATCTTATTATAGAAAATGCATCGAAGAGGGTTTAGTTTTTGTAGATGGTAAAGTAGCCAACCTTGAGACAATTGTTCGCAATGGTGATTTAATTACACACAAAATTCATCGTCATGAACCACCAGTTGTTGCAACTCCTGTGAAAATTATTAGTGAAGATGATGATCTTCTCGTCATTGATAAGCCTAGTGGTATACCAGTACATCCAACTGGCCGTTATAGATTCAATACTATTACCAAAATACTAGAGAGACAATTAGGATATCCAGTTCATCCATGTAATCGTCTTGATAAATTAACTGGTGGTTTAATGTTTTTAGCCAAGACACCCAAGGGAGCAGATCAAATGGGTGATGAATTAAAAGCAAGAGAAGTAGCTAAAGAATATATCGCAAGAGTAGTTGGTGAATTTCCAACGGAAGAAGTTATTGTTGAAAAACCATTAAAAACATTTGATCCTCGTGTAGCTCTAAATATTGCTTGTGATATGACTGATGATGGTGCTAAACATTCAAAGACTGAATTTAAGAGAATAAGCTACGATGGTAAGACAAGTCTCGTAAAATGTAAACCATTAACAGGGAGACAACATCAAATTCGTGTACATCTACAATATATAGGACACCCGATTGCAAATGACCCTATCTATTCCAATGTTAAGATATGGGGTCCATCTTTAGGTAAAGATGGTGAAGCGGATCTGGATATTGTTCAAAAAAAATTATACGAAGTAGGTAAGACAACATGCTCACAAAGTTGGTTTTATCCAGATTCAAATGGTGAGTTATTAAAAGAGGATAAATGCCCAGATTGCGAAACTGATCTATACACAGACCCCGAATCTAATGACCTTACATTATGGTTACATGCATTCCGCTATGAATCCAAGATACTTGACGAAGCTACAGGAAAACAAAACTGGTGCTATAAGACAGAATTCCCTGATTGGGCTAAGGAATGTTCTGAAGAAGTGAATGAGAAATAATTTAAAAACAAAATGTTATATATTGATATATAACTACTACTATTCAATAATTTACACTTTTATTGTGAACCTCTTATTAGTCGTGAAAAGAGATACAAGATCTACAGTAAATATCTTGCAGTAAATTTAATTACCGAAAGTTGAATTCTGGAAAAAACCAATCAGTGAAAAATTGTAAGAAGTTCAGCCAATGCTGCAATAGTCAAGAGAGTTAAAATTAAAGTTTATCTCTCAATTAATATTCAATAATAGTAAACCAAAAGTTAACCTATCAACATGTCAAAGAGAAGAGGTGTTAAAGGTAAAATGCCACCAAAGATCGGTGGCAAGGATAACGAGGCCCAATTTCTCGAAGCTTTAAAGCTTTATGAAGGCAAGCAATATAAGAAATCCATCAAGTTATTAGATACTGTCATGAAGAAGCAAACTACACCAGATTCTCTAGCCCTAAAAGGTTTAAATTTTTTCTTCACTGGGGAAAAGGAAGAAGCTGAACAATTTGTTAATCAAGCCATCAAGAAGATTGAAGGTACTGAGGCCTCTGCTATCTGTTGTCATGTTTTAGGTATCTATATGAGATCTACTAAGAAGTACTCTGATTCTATCAAGTGGTTCCAAGCCTCATTAGATAATGGTTCTAACAACAAACAAATCTACAGAGATTTAGCTACTTTACAATCACAAGTAGGTGATTTCAAGAATGCTTTAGTCTCTAGAAAGAAATACTGGGAATCATTCTTAGGATATCGTGCCAATTGGACTGCTTTAGCTGTTGCTCAAGATATCAATGCCGAAAGGCAACAATCTATCAATACTTTGTCCCAATTCGAAAAATTAGCGGAAGGTAAGATTAGTGAAAGTGAAAAGTATGAACATAATGAATGTTTGATATATAAAAATGATGTTATGTACAAAAATGCTGGTGACAATATGGAGAAGTTACAAAAGGTACTAAACCATTTAAATGATATTGAGCCAAATGTTTTCGACAAATTCGGTCTATTAGAAAGAAAGGCATCCATCTATATGAAATTAGGCCAACTCAAGGAGGCTTCTATTGTCTACAGAACCTTAATTAAGAGAAACCCGGATAATTTTAAATACTACAAATTTTTAGAAGCTTCCCTTGGTGTCAATGGTAATAATAAGTTGAGAAAGGCTTTATACGAAAAATTAGCTAAATTCTATCCAAGATGTGAACCTCCAAAGTTCTTACCGTTATCTTTCATCCAAGATGAGGAAGAATTAACAACTAAACTAAGTGAATACGTTTTACCTCAATTAACTCGTGGTGTTCCAGCCACTTTCTCAAATGTTAAACCATTATATACTAAGAGAAGAAACATTGTTCCAAGACTATTAGAAACTGTTGTCGTAAATTTTATTGAAGAACAAGATCCAAAGGAAAATCCAATTCCATATATCTGGTCCTGTTACTATCTTTCTCAACATTTCCTAAACTTGAAGAATTATCAAAAAGCTCAAGAGTACGTTGACTTAGCTATCAACCATACACCAACGATGGTTGAATTCTATATCTTAAGAGGTAGGATTCTAAAACACACCGGCCAATTAGAGGCTGCTGCTGAAAGTTTGGAAGAAGGTAGAAAATTAGATTTGCAAGATAGATTTATCAACTGTAAGACTGTCAAGTATTATCTAAGAGCCAACATGATGGATAAAGCTGTCGAAACTGCTTCTCTATTCACCAAGAATGACGAATCTGTTAATGGTGTTAAAGACTTGCATTTAGTTGAAGCTTCTTGGTTCATTGTTGAACAGGCTGAATCATACAGTAGAATGTATATTACAGCAGAAAAGAAACTAAAGGAAATAATGACCCAAGTTACTGATGATGCTTTGGATGAATTATTACATGAAGTTAAGGAATTAGAATGGTCTGTTCTAAAATACAAGGGTTTAGCTCTAAAGAGATTCCATGCTATTATTAAGTTTTACAAACAATTTGAAGATGATCAATTAGATTTCCATTCTTATTGTATGAGAAAGGGTACTCCAAGAGCATACTTAGAAATGTTAGAATGGGGTAAGAGTTTATATACCAAACCAATGTACGTCCGTGCTATGAATGGCGCATCTAAGATTTATTTTGAATTATATGACAACGCACTGAAGAGAAAGGCTTCAGAAGATCAAGAAGCCAATGATGTTGCTCAACAGAGTAATAAGAAGGCTAAGAAGGAAGCTGCTAGTATGAACAAACGTAAGGAAGAAGATAAAAAGCAAGTATTAGCTTATGCTCCTGAAATAGACAGTGATGTATTTGGTGATAAACTAGTATCTGTAGAAGATCCATTAGCTACTTTTGCTGAATACTTCTACGATGATTATGCTAAACAAGCTAAGGATTACGAAAGAAACTACGTTTTAGACTTTAAATATCATTATAGAACTGGTAAATTAGCCCTTTGTTTAGGTGCATTAACTAAATTCGAAAAGCAAAACGATATTAAATCTGGATTATTTGGTGCCATGGCCATTTCATTGATTTTAGCTACTAGAGAAGAAAGTTCTTATGAAATGATTGCCAAAAAGGTAGCATTAAAGGGTCTTGAAACTGAGTACAGCTTCTTACCTCTAAACGAGTCAGAAAACAAGGAGTATGACTGGTTAAAATATGTCAATGAAAATTTCAAGACAAACGACTTAAATTCCTTATTATTCTTGAAACAAACTAATATTTTCGATTCTGAAAAGATTAAGGAATTAATCTTACAAAAAATCTCTCAAGATGAACCTAGTATTCAAAACACGATTCTCCAATACGAACTTTAATTGTATAAGTAATTTTGAACAAGCACTAAATAAATAAATTAATTATATGCGCAGTAATCTAATAATATAAGTAAAACTCAAAGGCTTTATTAGGTTTAATTTGAAATATATTACCCATCTTTTCTCTTTTTTTTATTTATTATTATTATCAATAGTTCGGAAACACAAATAAAAATAAAGTAAAATTGAAGCTATCTAAAATAATTAATTAAACTGCCTAATTAAAAGTAAATTGGTAGAGCTACAAAAAGTCATCCAAGAGCGATAACTATAAAAGAATATTCCATAGGGATAAAAGGTACTTCTCTGATCTCTAGCTATAATATATACCATGAGTGGAATGTCGGGCAAGTTATCTAGTTCTGTCAATTCTGCTACCAGCAACCCTGCTTTTCAAAATGATCGTAGACGTCGAGACAACATGAACGAACGCATTCAGGAATTACTACAATTGATACCTTCTGATTTGTTCCAAGACTATTACTCTAAATCTGCAAGCAATGAATCAAGCGCTGCATCAGGAATGGGTCCAGATACACCAGGTGAGTTAACTGCTGCACAGAAATTAAAAGGTACAGGTACAAGAGACGGTAAGCCAAATAAAGGCCAAATATTAACACAAGCTGTGGAGTTTATAACGAAATTACAAAATGATGTTGATACTAGGAATAGAGAGGAAGTTGATTTAATGACAAAGGTGCAAAGGCTAAACAAAAAGACAGGGACTATAGTTAACGATATAAATTTAGAAAATACAAGTGCAGAAGTCGAGCTTTCTAAGATTGGGGTAGGTCCTTTAGCAGGAGCCTATGCTGGTAACGACAATATTAAAAGTGTAGCGGAACAACCTACAAATGAACAATCTCAACAAACCCAATACGATTACGGTGGTTATGCAGAATATGCTAACGGAGTATAGAACACCATACGTGTACTCACATAACGACTTGAATGGTTGGTATTATATCTTTTATGTAAAAAGTTAATGATCTATTATGACGGATATAGCAACGAGAGGCCCAAGTTTTGAAAACGGACCAATTCTCAGAAACTTTTTGTTAGGGCAAAAGAAGTCGTTTTTTACCAAATGGAAAACACTGTAAAATTGCAAACATAAAGCGATAATTCTGTTTGAAAAATTGTACATTTTTCATTCAACTGGTAAGAGGCCAAACATTGCTACCTATAGTGTCACATTAAACAAAAGTTTCCCTTTATAGATCCATTATATTATTTTCGTTTAAATACATATAATAAATAAATCAATTAATATAGATAAAGACTTGAATTTAGTAAAGTTATTGGACTCAAATATAAGAACCAGAACGTGCAATCAATAAAGACAAAACAACTTGAAATAAGGGGAATATGTCAGATTTAAGCAATGATATATTAAAACCGATCGTACCAACAAGACCAATTGGAATTGCCAAAAATCTGTCGAACAACAAGTATATTTTTCCAAAATTTACTAAAGATGACACGTTAAATGCACGTATGTTTTTAAAGTATTACGGTTCTAAAGTATTCTTAGACACATATCTACCGGATGAATTGAATTCTTTATATCTATATTTCATAGTTAGGTTATTAGGTTTCGAATTAAAAGATCGTGATTTAACCAGAGCCATCTATGCTGCTGTCCAGGAAGAGTCGGATCAAATAGATGCCCCACTTTCCTTTACAGACATTGATGATCCATTAGAAAAGAAACAAACAATTAGATTGATCAAAGATTTACAAAGAGCTATAAACAAGATTCTTGCCACAAGAATCAGATTATTTAATTTTACAAGAATTGATGATTTTGTATCAAAATTAAAAGCAGCCAAAAATATTATTGTTTTAACAGGTGCAGGTGTATCTACATCTTTAGGTATTCCAGATTTCAGATCATCAGAAGGTTTTTACTCAAAGATCAAGTACTTAGGTTTACGTGATCCTCAAGACGTTTTCAACTATGAAATCTTTAGAAGAGATCCATCAGTCTTCTTTAGTATAGCCAATATGGTGTTACCACCAGAAAATACATATTCACCATTACACAGTTTCATTAAAATGTTACATGATAAGGGGAAATTACTCAGAAACTATACTCAAAATATTGATAATCTGGAATCGTATGCAGGCATACCAGCAGAGAAATTAGTACAATGTCATGGTTCCTTTGCAACAGCAACATGTGTGACATGTCATTGGAAAATCCCAGGTGATAAAATATTTGCTAATATCAGAAACGTTGAACTACCTTTATGCCCCCATTGTCATAAAGATAGAGTGGAAGTACTAAAGAAAGCGGAATCACAAAATTTTGGCAATGAGAACAAAGGTGGTGATGAAAGCGATGAAGATTATTTTAATTATATTACTGCTCCTTCTTACGGTGTTCTAAAACCTGATATAACATTTTTTGGCGAACCACTGCCGGCCAGATTTCACAAACATGTTCGTGAAGATATTCCTAAGTGTGATTTATTGATCTGTATTGGTACAAGTTTAAAGGTTGCCCCGGTATCAGAAATTGTTAATATGGTACCAGCACATACACCGCAAGTGCTAATCAACAGAGACCCTGTTAAACATGCTGAATTCGATTTGTCATTGCTAGGTTACTGTGATGATATTGCAGCCATGGTTACTAAGAAATGTGACTGGGAAATTCCTCATCCAAAATGGTCTACTTTAGAAAATGCCCAATACGGCATCGTTGAACGAGAAAAGGGTGTTTATACAGTCGTCAGACCTGATTCAACTAATTAATGAATAAGCGAGCATATATTTATACAAGCTAAATCAGACATGTGTCAATATTAATATATATATTAAAAGCTTTATGTACATATATGTTTTATTACTGGCACTTTGTATAATATATTTTTGTAGATCTTGAAAAAATGAAAATATAAAAAACAAACACTTTCAAAAAAATGGAGCCTTTACTTCTCATCGAAATTCTAAAAGGAATATATATATCAAATAAGTTCAGTTGAAAGCTATTGAGTAATGGATTATCAGAATAGAGCAGGTTCTAAGAAAGGTGGTGGTGGTATCGCGTCAGATTCACAAACTAATGTATTCCGTAGAAAGCAAGTAGATGAGTTATTGAGGAAAGGTGTAGAAGTGCCTTATACCTTCGAAGATGACGCTAAGGAGGATGAGGAGAAAGAAAATGATGCAAAATTGAAAAGAAATCCATATATTTATAAAAATCACTCCGGTAAACTGGTTTGTAAACTATGTAATACGATGCATATGTCATGGAGTAGTGTAGAGCGTCATTTAGCTGGTAAGAAACATGGTCTGAATGTTATAAGGAGAAGCAGATTAGATACAGCTCACGTTGGTAAGAACAATGCCTCTTTAGCTAGAGAGTTATCTGAGAGAACACAATTTCAACAAGACGTCGAGAAGGAGAAAGAGAATATGAGACATAACGGTATTGTACCTGGTTGTCAAGTCATACATATCAAGGACAATGAATCTGAACTAGAAGGGTTGTGTCTTCAGATTAACTATAGTAAAGAGAAGGATAATGAAAGTGAGTTTCCACCATTTGCTAGAATTGTATCTGGCCTTGAATTAGCAACTGATGATAAAAGAGATAAAAAATATATTGTCATTGCCTATGAACCATTTGAAAATGTTTCTGTCGAGATACCAAACAAGGAACTGGTATTCCCAAATGGAGATTACAAGCAAGAGAGTGGTATTGATGAATTTAACAACAAGTGTACATACTGGGATGAAGAGCTCAAATATTTTTTCATTCAATTTTACTTCAAAAGTGAGAAAGAAGAACAAGTGGACGATGTGACAAATGAAAGCTAATGACATTGAAAAAACATGACTCTCTACTATACCCAGTACATATATACGTCTCTAATATCAGTCCTCACATATTCCTCATATCTATCGATCATATCTATCGATCATATCTGATGGTCATATCTGATGATTAATTCGCACATGTGACTAACTGGCGCTCAATTTGGAGTGTGCAACCCACCAGGGATATGGTTCAATTGCAAATCTTCGCTGGTTATTGCTCTGTGCATCAGCGATCAATGGAACCTGGAATCTCCAACGAACATATTTACATATTTCTACATCGGGCAAATCGGCAGTCTAATTGTCTCGCTTAACAAATTGAAAAAATGGAATGGCTTACGAAATGCAATATGGCAATGAGAATTTAGCTGAATAGGCAGTTAATCATCATTGTCTATTGACGTTTATGAGAGGAGCAAGCTTATTTTGCAATATTTCTGGAAGTCGCAAACGTTAAATATACTTTGGATCGTTATTTCGATTAAATAATTTATTATCAATTACAATTCACTATATATTTAGAATAAACAATATATTACTTACCACAAGTATACAACAATATAACTCAATAGAACAGTAAATTGAAACTAATAGAAGATCACAAATAATCATTAAACATGTCTGTAAATGGGAATCGCGAATCCCCATCAAAGATATCCATCAATACCACAAGACTATCGGCAATGATGAACTCATTAGAAAATCTAAATGATGCAAACATAATATCAAATGTTCCAAACACACCTACCAATGCTTTCATGGAAGAACATTTGACTAAAGATGGGGAAACTGATACATTTGATACTCCAAAGAGTTCAGTAACTCACAGATCTCCAGAGAGATATTCACAATTCAGTCCTGCAGACACCAGGCACAGTATGTTCTCAAACTATTCAGGTGTTATCCAAGAGGGTACTACAGTTTCGTATGTGGTTAAGAATAACGGAACGTCTTTGTTAAATGATAGAGAAAATTCTTCATCAATTCCATCTGACAAAACACTAGATACAGATGAGCTGAAAGATCCTTCTCATAGTATTCGTCAAGACGAAAGCATCGATGATGCAACTACTCAAAGTGGACACAAGAAACAAACAAGTAACAATATCATAATAGAGACCATACCCAATGCTAAACCGGTTAGTAGATACAATACTTTAGGGTCTGGTTATAATACCACACAACCAATCGGCGCCTCAGCTCCTGGAATAGCTCAAGAAGAAGCATATCATCATGTTTCAAACGATACTTTAAAACTTTCTGTCGATAAGCAGGATAAATTAAAGAAAAATTTATCAATCGGTTCCGGTAACTTAGCAAGTGAAAGTGGATCTTCTGCTTATTATTCAAATCAAAACCATTTAGATGAAGCATTAACAACAGATCCAGTCATTCCAGAACATCTGCATGACTCAGAGCTTTCTTCTATGGTATCTAGTGATATCCCTCAGTTAGAAACATTCCAAACCAATGCTACTAAACCACTGACACCCAACAGATCAGATATTCAAACTTATAGTCCTACTGTACCACAAAGAAACAGAAATAGACCTGCTACAAGAAGTTTCTTAGACAATGAATTAGATAAAATCGAACAAGAATTAAGAAGTGAGATGGAAACAGATCCTCACCATGAATTTGGTTCTACTCCAAGTAGCGTTACAAAAGGTGAATCATATTTTTCCGCAGCCAGTGAAACACCAGAAGAGGCCAGTGATGAGTTATACAGAAATAGAGAACTACCAGATCAACCTGATCACAAATTATTCACACCTAAAACTAATAACTACCAAAATACAACCATAAGAGGTACTCGCCCACATGTTGTAAATATATCAAACGACAATGATGAATATGAGGATATAGATGAATATCCAGCTCGTTCTAAGGCTAAAAATACGGGGGCACCAAGGGAATCATATTCAAGAAATCCAAATAAATCAAAAGATCAAAAGCATCGAAGTACAAACTCTGCTAACTCTTTCGACGTAAACACTCTAACGCAACTTTTAATGATGACTAAGGGTACCTTAGTTGGTTCTGAATTTGCTAATTTAGGTATGAATGTTGAAGAGAAGAAAGCATTAGAAAGACTAGTCGATTCATTATCTAGATTGACAGCCGATATGATATTAGATCCTGAACGTTATCAAGAAGGTCTAAAGAGGTTGAATAACGCCGTCAAAGCTTTAGATGGCTTCTAGGGGTATATATAAAGACATTCGTATTATTTAAATAAATAATAACATCGCATATTAGCTTTTTTGAAGTATATTAAACTATATTAATCAGTAACTTAGTATATAATATATACACCCAGACACATCATAGATAATATATAGATGCATAATTTTATTCTTTCAAGTTAAATCTAATGCAAGAGGAACATAGAGCGTAAATAACTACCAATAACTGAACAAAGTGTAAGGACCATCCCACAAAATCGATTATTTGCTGGCTATGTTGAGAGTCAGGTTACTGAAAAAGGTAAATACACAGATATGGTTTAGACATATCAGCTCAACTAGATATCAATTGCAAAACAGCACAGAAAGCAATAATACAAACCCAACTGCAGAAGATGATAATGTAGAATCTAGTGTTAAAGAACGAATGATTTTTGGCAGCATATTTGAGAAGATGCAGGAAAAGGATGATCTAATCAAAGAAAACATCAGTAAATTATTGGACGAAAATTCTAATTCAAGAAATTTAATCAATAAGGGTACAAATAGTTTTAGTGAACTAAAGGTTAACTTTGGTAAGACTGACGAGGAAAAGCAAAGGATTGAACCATCAGATATTAACTTAGTTGAATATTTTAAGAAGGTAGGGGAACGAAACGAAATCTCGAAGGGTAAGAAAGAAACTTCAAATGATAAAACATCAATTATTTATGATCTCTTTGAAAATATCGAGCATAGTCTACTACAAAATAGAAAGAAAGCCCTTGAAAAGGCAGATGCATTAAGAATTGATATTATAGCACCAAAGTCAGCGACTTTTAGATCCTCCAATTTAAGAATAGATGTAAATAAATTAGAAGCTGAAGAGAGATATAAGATAGCGCTTGAAAATGTAATGAAACCATACGTTGAGACACTCCACACAAAGATAAAATCAGATTATGAAATCTTTGAATATATTAAAGATTCAATCAATGTATTTATAGAAAGAAATAAACAGCACGATTCAATGATTAACAAACCATCCATTGACATTATAAATAGTATCAAAGAGAATTGCTCTGTTAATACTAAAGAAATCCCAGAGCCATATGTGATAACGATACCATATATAATAATCCACCTACTGAACTCGCCTAATTTTGACATACCGTCAGAAAGAAAATACACAATTGCCATGTACGTTTATCAACAATGCAAAAGTTGCATGGATTTATCCTTGTATTTGAATATGTGCAATGTCAATTTCTACAACGTATTATTAAAATTATCCTGGGAAAATTTCAATGATGTTCATCGTTTAGCTGATTTAACTAGTGAGATGAGTATAAACGGTATAATGGGAGACATATTTACTGTCGAAATAATGGATAAGATTGTTGATGATTTAGAAAACTTGCACGATGAAGTTCCGAGCGAAGATATGTTAAGATCATTAGAAGAAATGAAGAAGACAAGTAACGTAATTTGGTCGAAGGATACAAGAATTGATTTGTCGAAGTTAAAGAAGTACTTAAATCATTTAAAACAGGTGTTGACTTATAGCGCATAGACTACTACACATATTGTTAAGTTGTAGTTAATTTCTAGACTTGTAAATATATACATATATAACTTAATAAATGTCGTGGTACGGTATACTTTAAGTAGTTAACAGAGTGTAGTCAATTTAAACAAGATGGACATAGCTTTTTTTGCCGATTTTCTTAATTTATACGCAAGAAAATAAATAAGTCTTATGTGAAATTGATCAGGCTGAACGAACACCCTAAAATTACATAACAACAGTTAAACATATATATATATATATATATCAACGATTATCTAATTGTTACCAAGTTCATGAAAATATAGACAAACAGACAAACCAGAAGAATTAAAAATGCCGTTAGGAGAGATTTCTGAGCACTGTTACAATATGACACAGTCATACCTGAACATCTCTAATGGTGGCCATATAATTGCAGAGACACAAGATGCCATAAAGGCAACTAGAGATATCTTACTAAATGATGTATTTACTCGTTGGAGTCCCCTCAGTGGTGAAATATCATTTTCGTACAATGGTGGTAAAGATTGTCAAGTACTATTATTAATATACTTAAGTTGCCTTTGGGAATTCTTCATTTTGCAAGCACAGAAGTCTCAATTCGATAGTACATATCATAAATTTCCTACCAATCAGTTATTTTCTGTATTTATTGATTTGGAAGAAACATTTCCAAGTTTAGAAACATTCGTTAGCACGACATCAAATCGTTATAGTCTAGCACTATATTCATCAGCACAAGCCCATGGTTCAAAGGCTTCGAATATGACAGAAGCATTCCGAGATTTTCTAAAATGTTATCCAGATACTCAAGCAATTCTATTAGGTGTAAGAAGTACAGATCCATTTGGTGATACTTTAAAACCTATTCAGAAAACAGATTCAAACTGGCCAGATTTTTACAGAATTCAACCTTTATTACAATGGAAATTAGCAAACATCTGGAGCTACTTATTATATTCTTCCGAGCCTATCTGTTGTCTTTACAGTTTAGGGTTCACATCTTTGGGTAGTATAGATACCACACTGCCTAACCCATATTTGATCAAGAATAAAGATGAGACTACATCCAAATCTGAATTTGAGTGGGAAATTGCTAATGCTTATAACAAGACAGAAGAAGGAATAAATCTTTCAAAAATAGATGATAGGGATGAAAAATGGATAAATAACTTTGATGACAAATATTTAGCTGGTTGGTGCTTACTTGATGACTCCATAGAGAGAGCAGGTAGAACTAAGAAAAGTAAATAAAAAGGACATATAGAACTCTATAAACCTACATGTAAAAATTCAAATATTTATATTAATATTATGATTAATCGAGATATTATTTATATATGTTATTATATACAGGAGGTAACTTGTAAATGGAATATATGGCGAGTTTATATGCTTAATCATGAGGTTTACCACTAATTTTGTTGTATAATCTAGCAGCGTGGTAATTGATATTACTCTTTTGTTCTTTCTTACCTTTACCCATTGCACTTTCAGCACTACAACCTTTTAATTGTTTCACTAGATCCTCACAAGCAGGGTTCATGTGACCATTGGAAGACCAACATTGTAAAAGGTTCGACATCAACACTAGACATCTATTAGTTTCTTGTCTTATGACGGGCTTCTTTACCCTAAGTCTTGGAAGTGGTGGTAAACGGTATACTGGTGCTCTTCCAGACATATTTGGTTGTTTTAGTTTGCCTTTTTTTGTCCTGATTTCAAGTTATTATCTTTTACATCTATTCCTTAATAATACGGAAATATCAATTTTAAGTTCAAATAAATTTACTATTGAGAACGCGGGTAACCAATAATATATCAAGTGATACATAGAAACGTTATAAACATATAAAGCAGAGACCTAGGAGCTTCTAGATAGGATTATATTGATGAATTAAACATGTCACTTTAATTATGAATGCGATTTATTAGTAGTAGAATAGCCTATATATGGGTATATATGTTTTGTATAGATAAAATTAAACCAAAAGGCGGTTGGAAAACAATAATAGACATTTTTAATAGTTATGTATCTATATGGGTTGCATGGTCAGCCCAGTTACCGCTTAGATTCTAGGTTGGAAGATAATATCACCTGTGATACAACTTAATAAGTCATCATCAGCGGTATAAGCCCTTGCAAGAACAGTATATTTACCGGGAGGTACTTCTTTTGGAATTTGCACTATCTTCTTTATGTCATATACACCTGGTGCAATCGGACAAGTTAGTCCTTCGATATCATTTTCTTCTAGAACTTCACAAAGGTCAAATGTTTGAGTTAATAACTTGATATAACCGAAACGTACTTCAACATCGACATATGCACCTTCTTCAACAAGGACCAATAATTCACCAGTAGCAGTGATATCTAGGTCCTTACCACGTCTAGGTGGGTTAGGAGTAAGAAAGATATTGTTAACCTCCAGTAATTGTTCTTCATCGACATCACATTGAGATAGTGGCGAACCGCCGCTTATCGGATTAGTACCTGGTATATTACCAGCATGGAAGATTATTGAGGCTTGTAAAGTAGTGACATATAATGTTAGTAAACATACAATCTGTCTGAGGGACAACATGTTCACGCTTATTTGTTATTTAGTTGTGTTTCTTTATCTTGTATTCTGTTGATGTTCCTTTTACAATCAAATATTTTTTCCCTTTAAATCATATCATAGAATGATCGTTCCATAAAATATAACAAAGGAAAAGAGATATAAAAGATCATACGATATCGTGATGTTATTGAATTAAATTACATTAGGTTAAGTTATATTATATATACGGTGGGGGATGGTGGTAGTCTTTGTAATGGTACATAGTTATATTCATTAAAGAAAAGAGGGACTATAAGAAGTAACCGGCTCTTTGGTTATTATGATTCACTGCAGCTTCTTGGATATAGTCATCTGGCACAGCACTAAATATCTTGAATGTTGGTTCAAGGTCCTCATCAACTTTCATTACACTGGCAACATTACCACATCTATAACAGTAGTTTGGTGCAGACCATACAGTTACAACATCTTTCTCTGGGAAATGGTATTTGAAACCTTCCATAACTAATTGATGCGCTCTGGCTATTAAGTTTAGGCCGTTAACATGGTTGAATTCACGAGCCACTTTACTACCAAATAACCAACCAGCACCACGGGGCGATACTTGCCATGCTTCAACGTTATCTGGGTCACTCCATAGTAGATCAGAGAAACCACCTTCATGGGGCACTTCTTGAGCACGAGATAGTACTCTAATTTGATCTAACATTCTAATTTCTGGGGATAAACCACCATGAACACATAGAATTTTACCGTCTATTATAGCTGCTAGTGTTAGGAAATCAAACACTTGACAACAGTATTTCCATACCGTTGTGGATCCATATTTATTTAAACACTCTTCGTAAAAACCGTAAACTTGTGTAATTTGTCTAGATTCATGATTACCTCTAACTAATGTAATTCTAGATGGATATTTTACCTTCAGACACATCAATAGTGTAAATGTTTCTAGCGAATAATAACCTCTGTCTACATAATCACCTAAGAAAATATAATTGATGTTATCGGGAAAGCCACCAGAAGTACGGAAAAGTTCTAATAAGTCATGAAATTGACCATGGATATCACCACAGACTGTGACCGGTGTCTGTACCGGTTGGATGTTACTCTCCTCCATTAGAAGCTCTTTAACCATCTCACATAGTTGTTTCATCTCGTTCTCAGTAAGTGCTTGACACTTCTTGACAGTCTCTAACCATTCATCGGGTCCTCTAGTTGTGGGCATTGCTTGTCTCTGTAATAATATATAGGTACGCTATCTCTAGTTCGTTATTGCTACTATAACACTGCGTAACAGATACTTGCTGGGTGCTTTTATCTGTGTGTTACTCCTCATCAACTACCATATTATTATAAATTTTTCCATTTCAAATTATTTTTCGTCGAGTGAGAAAATGGAAATTGTTTTGTTAATTATAGTGTAGATAGATGAATAGAAGTAATAAAGAGTTAGAACAACAAGATAAGATATAACCAACCAGGCACGTTACGATGAAACTAGTAAACTTCCTAAAGAAGCTTAAGAACGAACAAGTCACTATAGAATTAAAAAATGGTACCACGATATGGGGTACTTTACAGACTGTGTCACCACAAATGAATGCTACATTGACAGATGTTAGGCTCTCAATACCCTCTAATGCTTCACATAACAGTGCTGGTTCTGCACTTGCCAGTGTATATCTTTCTGGCAATGGACAAAATGCTTCAGCAGCAAGCGCAGTTGGTGGTAAGACCAATAACGATCTTTTAACCGCATCTTTGCAATATATTAATGTTCGTGGTAATACCATCAGACAAATTATATTACCTGATTCTTTGAATTTGGACTCGCTGCTGGTGGATGAGTCTCAACTTAATAGTTTAAGAAGATCTGGTAAAGTTAGTAGCTCCACAAATAAGAAGAGAAGAAATGACAACGAAGGTCAAACTGCAAAGAGAGTAAGAAGAGGTATATAATCATCACTTATTTATTCTGTATATTGTAATGAAAGTTATATTATCAAACGTATTTACATGTATGAATATTATATATAGATATATACTGGTATAGGAACATTAACTAGAACCAACCAACCTTTTGAGTCTTTTTCTGTTCTAGTTTCCTGGCAAACTTGTTACCCTTTACCTTTAATATTGACTTATCAGCATCCTCTATACCCTTCTTCATGGCATCCATACGTGTTTGTTTGTTCAGTTCATGTTTATGGCCCTTAGGTAACAAGACACCCTTCATGAAAGTCTTATTTTCATATTTCTCTTCAAAGAACAATTTGTCTTGAATTGGAGGTAAGAGATCCTGTACTCCATATCTGGATGCGAGTTTGAATAGAACACTCATTCTTCTCTTAGAGTATACTGGATTATGGTACTTGAGTGTTACTGGATGTTTATTGGGTAAGAAAGGGTTGGCCTCTAAAGAGTGTGTAGATACAGGTTTAATTGCATACTGAACATGAGGTGGGAATCTATGGAAGAACTGTTTCAATACCTGTGGTAATAGCTCAAAATATTTAGCGGTAGACATCTTAGTCCTCTATTTATCTAGTGCTTTTGTTGTTTTGTCTGTTTGGATATTTAGAATCAATTAAATTAATTCGATTTTTTTTCTTCTATAACTCGCTATGTATTAAAAATATGAAATATATAGTGTAATTAAATAAGTATGCCTCTATATCTTAAGATTTTTGGTACCTTCTTCAGCCTTGCGTAGTGCTTGTCTTCTCTCAACATCCCAATTATATAACCTAGCACAGTTAACTTCCATAGTAGTGATGTTTTCTCTTAAGAATTCAACATCTTCGATGGATAATTCTAAGTTTTCCTTTGCATCCCTTGATCTTTCATTTAGTAAATCAATGGCTTCACCTACTGGGTACTCTAACATGACATCAGCACCTAACCATAAACCGACCTTCATATCTTCACCATGGGTGTCAAGAACAGCTTTGGTATATAGAGTATCATTTAATTGGTAATGTGTTTCTATCGTACTTCCTTCATTATTTTTTAATCTGTTACAAACTTTCAATGTATTCTCAATATCTGGGATACGTGTTCTTAGTTGTTTAATGTTTGCAGATTTGGATTCTTGCATGTATTTGTACATTGATAGTCTTTCTTGAAATTTGTTGAAGACCATTTCAAAATCATTTGGATCCTTAATGAAATCTTCGACTTTTTCGACGAATGGAGCAGATGGGATACCCCTGTCGTTCTTTTCAGTGGAATTAAATATAGTATCCATCGGTAGTATCTCTTTTGTTACTCTTTTGATTCACTTGTTCTGTTATGTGTATTTGGCTTCATCATTCAATTTTTCACTGAGAAAAAAAAAATTATATTGAGCTAAATGTTACATAAATATATTACAGCATTTACACTAAGCGTCATATGGCAAGAATATTAGACGTATATTCATTAAGATCAGGACTATAAAATCGTGGTTGATGGGCTTTTTAATGGAGTTCCACTAATTAATAAATAATATCACTTGATTCTGTCAAATTTAAGTTGCTTTATATAAGCATCATATGTACCCTTTAAATTACAGGGAACACCGAGTATTACTACAGTTGTATATAAAGATAGGTGAGCAGTTACTTATTATCCATATAATGGATAATTTGTTGTAATATCTTGTATGAAATCAAACTTCAAGATCTAGAATTATGTACTATCAGCTATTCTTACTACAACAATTCACGGTCACGTTAGCAGCAAAGCTAACTACGAAACATATCCACAAAGAAGTGGAAAAGAGAGAAACTACTCAAAATGCAGCTTGTGAGTTCCCAAGTTACGATGGTATGGTAGCTGTCCAGAAAGAAGGTCAAAATGCTGGTTGGGCAATGCACAATGACCAATTGTGTATCCCCGGCGGTTGGTGTCCTTACGCCTGTAAACCAGGTCAGTTAATGGGTCAATGGGATCCTTCTGTGACATCTTACTCTTATCCAGGTTCGCAGAATGGTGGTTTATTCTGCAATAGTAATTGCCAGCTAGAAAAACCCATCAGTTCTCAAGATTATTGTTACGATGGTAAAGGTACTGTATCTGCCGTTAATAATGCACAAGGCGGTGACGTTGCAATCTGTCAAACAGTATTACCTGGTAATGAAGAAATGTTAATCCCTACTTTGGTTCAATCTGGTGGTGGAGAACAAGTTCTTGCTGTACCAGGTACAGATTATTGGGCTTCTACTGCTTCTCACTTCTACATTAATCCACCTGGTGTTAGTATTGATGACGGTTGTAAATGGGGTAGTTCTTCTAACCCATGGGGTAATTGGGCTCCTTATGTAGCTGGTGCAAATATGGATGCAAGTGGCAACACTTTTGTTAAGATTGGTTGGAATCCAATTTATTTGGATGATTTTGGTAGTGTTAAACCTAAATTCGGTATTAAAATTACATGTGATGATCCAAGCCAATGTAACGGTCTAGAATGCTACATTGATCCTGCAGAACAAAATGTAAACTCTGTCTTTAGTAGCCAATCTAGTACTGGTGCTGGTGGTGGTGATTTCTGTGTCGTGACAGCCAAGAATGGTGCTAAAGCCAAGATTGTTGTATTTGACGCCGGCCAATCAGGCTCTGGTAACGGTGGTGGCTCTCAAAGTTCGAGTTCCCTAGCAAAGAGAGGTTTGTTTGAACCATTGTACACCAGTACAAGAACTATTACAGCTACTACTACAGCTTACGCCAACGATTCAGGCGTAACAACCGAGTATCAAACAGTAACAATCACTGCATGATAGAAACAACACTATCTAGACGTATGGTTCTCTTCTCCTAATACAGTTCGTACTTTTTACAATATTATATAATTATTTATACAAGAATAAATGTCACTTTATGACTCTCTCAATCTTATTTCCTTCACGGAGTTAGTTAACTCCGTCATTTTATGCCCCACTTAGATTATTTAAAAAATAGATATGTATAAAGGAACCTGAAAAGTTTCAAGATAAATAACCCTTAAATAGTCAAACATTTGATGATCTTTAGTTCTACTTAACTAGAAAGTCATATATACAACCATTCGCCGCTTATAAACATGTCTGCTACCGTAGAAACCACAATGAAGAAGCTGTTAGACCAGACTTTCAGTCTAGAACAGTTAGATGGATTAGAGCACAGCACAGCATTACCAAAATTTAATGATGAATTAGCTTTTGAACTAGGTTCTTTCATTAGAGACCAAGCTAGAGAGCTATTCCCAAACAAATGTATTTTAATTAATATTGCATTGCCAAATGGTCATTGCTTATTTCAAGCTACCTCTACAAATGGTAGTAGTTTAGATAATGATAACTGGGTTGAAAGAAAACAAAGAACTGTCTTCAAGTTCAATCATTCTACTTATTTCATCCGTATGAAGAAGGGAGACATTTCTTTAGAAGATAAATTCTTCATCAGTCCAAAGGAATATGCTTTCCACGGTGGTGCTGTTCCAATTTATTTAACCAATGCTAGTTTCCCAATCGGTTGTTTAACTATTAGTGGGTTAAAGCAGGAAGAAGATCATTTCTTAGCTACCTCTGCTTTATTAGAGTTCAAGAAAATGATCGAATAAATGTCAATACTATATATTAACTATAAATATGTTGTTATGTAAGTCTTTTTCTGTATTATGAATATATTATCAATTTACTTCAGTTCCGTTGGTATTCGATCCGTCAAAGAAGAAAGGTAATAACCCATTAGTTAACCATTTTTCTTTAATCTTCTCTCTGGCATCTAAAAACCATGTTAAACTAGAATTTTTTGTTGTTCTTTTAATAAATGAGCCAGTATGCGATCTCTTCGGACTTTGTTTACATTCATTTAATTGTAATTTTAATCTTTCTATTAACTCATTAGAAAATTTATCTGATCCTCCTTTACTCATAACTAAGTGTTGTGGTGGGTTGTACTGTTCTATAGGACTATCCATTTCACTCATTAAACTACTATTCGAATCTTCAATTGAGGTTTCAAACTCACAATTTTCAAATATCTTTGCAGCTTGTTCATACTTATGAGTACAATTCTGACACACAATCTCTTTGTAATCTTCTTTGTTTAATACTAATGAACTTAATTCGTAAAGTGGTCTCTCACAAACTACACATCTCTTAACGGATTTTTTGACTTTTAAGTTTGATATGTATTTATCACCACAGTTATCATTAAAAGTTGATTTCACGTTGAGCAGGTTATGAACCATATTCTGAATTCCAAAAGAACCGTTAGCATCCTGGTTATCGTTTGGCTCATTTATTAAATGTGGTACTAACGTCATTGTTGGTGTTTCCTCTTCTAGAGGTTTCATTAATGTTTTAAGTTTCAATGGAATATGATTATCTGTTCTGTGGTTCAGCTTACTTCTTAAATCTGATATAGATACTCTCTTCTTTGCACTATATATATTTGATTCCACGTATGGTATATAATCCTCTACTAAAACGATCGGATGATCTTCTTCAGCTTGCCTACTGTTATCGCTTAGGATTCCATAGCTAACATATCTGGTTCCTTCATTATTGTGTATACGGAGTTCTTCTACAGGATTTAATCTAGACCTTTTGTTAAATACGTTAGATAAACTATCATTGTTCATATCAATCGATTTATTAAATGTGTCGTCACTCTGACTTAGGCAAGGTGGTGCTATTGGCAATGATGTAATCTTATCAACCTCGAGTAAATCTAGCTTTGAAGTTGCTTGATATAGTTTAGACTGTATTCTTGGCTTTGCTCCTATTAGTTGTGATCTTCTTTTTCTAGAATGGAGTAGATGTTGATCGCTGGTGCCGTTTAAATTACGCTTCTTCTTTGAAGGTGTACTATTACTCTTGAAGACAAATTCTTTTCTTTCAACTTGCCACTGTAGTAGTCCATTATTTTCATCATTACTAGCCACAATTGGTGTTGTAGGCTTAGAAACTCCAGACATAAAACTATTACTATTTGACTTTGCTCCACTTAAATTTGTAGAAGATGACGAAGACACCAATGATAGTGAATTCGTATCTATTGGTTCGAAAACTCTAATACGAGTAATTTCATCCATAACTGATTAGATTTATTAGGTATTGTTATCTCAATATTATATTAATATTAGATTATTATTATGTAAATATTGTTTTATTTATAAATTCATTTTTTTCCAAGGACTTAAATGTTTTCAATTTACCTAATGGGGCACTCTCGAAAATATGAAAAAAATTAAACTAAATATTAAATAAGGTATACAGTTCTATAAGTTTCTCATGGCTTTATGGACTTCAGTAAGGGAGTTAATTAATCCATCTGCGCCTAATGGTGTATATCCAATTGATTCCAAGTAATCAAATCTCTTACCACTTTGTAAACTTTTACAAGCGTTAGTAATTTCGGACTTATATAATTGCACAAAATCATCGCAAGAATCTCTAATATCATTTAATTTCTTCTTTATCAGGGCTCTAGTATTTTTATCCTTAATTCTCTTGAAGTTATCTAAAGTCTTTAATGTTGTAATATGAGTTAGATATTCATGGTTGAACCTCCAGGATCCAATTACTGACTTATCAATATGAATCTCATTCAGTAGGTTAATTAGATCACTACCGTTGTCTTCATACAGGTTCTTAAATATTTTAAATGATAAAGCCTCAACTGGAGTGAAACACTCATCTATGATTGAGTCTAGATTTTCATTCTTCTTTGAGATTTGTTCCAATAAACTGGCAACAAGAACAGACTTTTCTGAATTTGGAATAGCTTCAATCATGAATTCTTTAGCCAAATTCATAACAATCCAATCTTCATTAATGTTTAGATATTGTAATACGGCAGGAAGATTCTCCTTATTGAACTTATCCTCAAATCCAAATACGGACCAGTCTCTGTTATCTGAAAGATTCATGTTACCAGTGGTTTCACATACTCTCAAACTTTGACGTATCTTTTCCATTAGTAAAATACGTTTATCATTACAAAGATGGGCTAGGTTAATAGAATCAACAACCTTCGTCCATTTACCAACAGATTTTTCTAATTTATCTCTGAATTCAAACATACCTAGAATCTTACTGTAAGCTTTTCTATCAAAGGAGATACTAATAAATTGTGGAAGTCTCTCTAATGAAACATCATATAATGCATCATGTTCAGGTAATGTTTTTAATAAGTAATCGTGTTGCTTATTTGGGAATAAAGTACTATATCTCGAATAAATTAAGTAGTCCATTGAATCAGTTTGAACATTCTTAATCTTAAGATCATTGTAATAGGAGTAAGCTAGAGGTGTTAAACCTAAGTACATATAAATTGCAATAACCCAACATTTGATATCATAATTATGTTCATCCTTTATTTGATAATTTTCTAAAAATGATAAAACATACAAAATATCACCTAATGCTGGGCAATCGGAACTACTATTCATTAATATATCTCTTACCATACCCATTATGAATGTAGCGCAATATGAGTAATCTGTCTTTGCCTTATTTTCCAAAGTGGCTTTGTTCTTATTGTAAAATTCGACTGGATCCATACTCTTGTAAATATTCATTCTAAATGCATTGGCATCGTGGATTGGATCTGATATTTCATCTGATTCAGTAAATTTCTCAATTAATACCTTATCATCAATATTTGTCTTGTAGTGGTTTATATCAGATACACAACATGGTTTATTATGGAACTTCTCTAAATAATATTCTAATGATTCTGGTGTAATCATTTTATTTTCACTGAATGTTAAATCAATTTCAAAACGAATCAATCTTGAGTTTCTTGAATTTGTACCTATGCAATTGTCGATCAATTCATATAAATCTCCTTTTGATTTTCCTAATTCCTTACCAGATGAAACAATTCCTTTAAGTAATTCATAATCATCTAAACTCTTCAACATCTTAGTACAACCATCGAAAATTATTTGATAGTCATCTTTCTTTGAGTGCTTTAAGAAAAAGTTCTTTAAATATAAGTCAACAGAGGAGTTAAGTTGAGGTTGAATTTCTTGAATAATTTCAGCTGATTTTGATTCATCGTTAGGGAACAATTCTTCACAAACTAAACAGAAGACAATAGCTTCTTGAGTAGATTGCAAAGGTTTGACCTTACAAAGATTTTGATAAGTTAACAAAGGTAATATTTGCTTTTCTTGGGATGATAATCTGTACTCTTGGAACTTAAATAAGGCAACAGTTGAAATAGCATTCCAGAAATAATATTCACGAGATGATTTAGTGCTATCCTTTGGAAATCTAGATAGTTGCAATGCTGCCTTACCCATTTGTTTAAAGTTTGAATCCTTTAAAGCTTGATCAAACCATAAATAGCTTAATTCAAAGCTTGGGAACTTGGCATTAGCTCTTTCGTAAATAAACAACGATTCTTCGTATTTTCTTAGTTCGTTGAAGAATTTGTGCAGTAAGTTTAAGGTTTCTTCATCGGTAGTCAATGCCTTACCATTTAGACCATATGTATTACCTAATGCGGTATCATAATTAAATTTAGAGGGAGATTGTTTGTACTTAACGTAGACATCTATGACTTCCAAAAATTGTGACTTTGGGTATCTTTTCTTTGCTTCATTAATTAAAGTTAAACATTCTTTAAAATTAGATCTTTTAATCAAGTCAGTGACTTGCTCTTCAAGTTTCTCCCACATCGAAATGGTTACTTGCGAATGACTCAATTGGTATATTATATGCTGCAAACTGCAGTAGTTAAAGAGTTACCGACAATATCATATATTTTTCAAATTAACCATCTTTTTTTCAGTACATTATTAATACAGTAGTATCAATACAAATACCAGAATATTAACTCCAATCTAAAGTAACACTAGATAATGGATCATAACTTGATCACTACCTCATAACTTCTCCAACTACCAAACTAAACGTGTGACTATATGCTAATATATCTCTATATATACACAAGAACCCACACACCACACCGGGTCTTGAAATTATGTAAAATTTTTCACTTGTCAAAAAAATCGATGAGATGCCTTCGATATTATATTATAGTGTAACACTAATACTATTATATTGAATAGTTCAAGATAACTTACTTAGTGAAGATAGTATTTCGTTGAACCAAACAAGCCACTCACTGAATTATGTCATCTATATACAAGGCCCTAGCCGGTAAAGGTGCTGACTCCAAGAAGGAAAAGAAGCAAAATGAAAAACAGTTCATGAACAAGCAACGTACCTTACTTTTATCAAGTAGAGGTATTAACTTTAGACATCGTCATTTGATTCAAGATTTGAACTATCTATTGCCACACTCTAGAAAGGAACCTAAATTAGATACCAAGAAGGATTTAGCACAATTAAATGAAATTGCTGAATTATACAACTGTAACAATATTTTATTTTTCGAAGCTAGAAAGCATCAAGATTTATATCTATGGTTATCCAAGCCACCAAATGGCCCAACCGTCAAATTCTATATTCAAAACTTACACACCATGGATGAATTAAACTTCACTGGTAACTGTCTAAAAGGTTCTCGTCCAGTTTTATCATTCGATCACAGATTTGATACCGCTCCACATTATAAGTTAATTAAGGAATTATTAATGCATAACTTTGGTGTTCCACCAAACTCAAGAAAGGTTAAGCCATTCATTGATCATGTTATGTCTTTCAGTATCGTCGATGATAAGATTTGGGTTAGAACATACGAAGTCTCTAACAATTCTAGAAACAAGACTGAATACGAAGAAGAAGACCAAGAAGATCTATCATTAATTGAAATTGGCCCAAGATTCGTCATGACTACCATCTTAATCTTAGAAGGTTCTTTCGGTGGTCCAAAGATCTACGAAAACAAACAATACGTTTCTCCAAATGTTGTTAGAGCTCAAGTTAAGCAATCTGCTGCTGAAGAGGCTAAGGCTAGATCCGAAGCTGCTGTTGAAAGAAAAATCAAAAAGAGAGAAAATGTTTTAGCTGCTGATCCATTATCTAACGATGCAGTTTTCAAATAAGCATTGTCATTTCCATTTCAGTATGTTAAAATAAATTAATATATATATATCGACATGCCTATATCTATTCTGTTGTAATTATATATTATTGTATAGTAAGTTAAAGACATAAAGTTACTCGTATCTTGAATTATTCGTATACAAACTGTTATCTATATTAGACACTTATTTAAGATATAAGATAAAATTTAAGAATATAAAAAAAGATACGAACCGGAACCCTTAAGGGGCTACTACATTATACTTCAAATATTTATAAACACTTCAAAGAAGCAATAAATATGAAACTGTTAGAATATCTAACAGTCACA
Source organism: Kazachstania psychrophila (assembly GCA_030579255.1). Classification (NCBI taxonomy): domain Eukaryota; kingdom Fungi; phylum Ascomycota; class Saccharomycetes; order Saccharomycetales; family Saccharomycetaceae; genus Kazachstania; species Kazachstania psychrophila. The sequence continues at coordinate 312,895 of JAKTQD010000008.1, read as the reverse complement.
ACAGCACTAAGCTGTATTTCGACAGTAAAATCGTTTTCCCTATATGAGAATATTGTAAATTTTAGAAACTCTGATTACTCTTCCCTTCCAAGAAATTTAATTCAATACATTAAACAAAAATCAAAAATAGATGACGATACATTTACCTCCCTTACATATGAAGAAGATCCCGCTTACTCATTACGTGTGCGATCTGTTGATCCACACAAGTTAGAAATCGACAAGGTTAATCAATGGTCCGGTTATTTAGATTATAAAAATTCAAAGCATTTCTTTTACTGGTTCTTCGAAAGTAGAAACGATCCAAAAAACGATCCAATTATTTTATGGTTAAATGGTGGGCCAGGTTGCTCATCATTTACCGGTTTATTATTCGAATTAGGTCCTTCTTCAATTGGTTTAGATCTAAAACCAATCCATAATCCTCACTCCTGGAATAACAATGCATCTGTTATCTTCTTAGAACAACCATTAGGTGTCGGATTCTCATATGGTGATGAGAAAGTTACAACTTCTGAATTGGCTGGTAAGGATGCATACATATTTTTAGAATTATTCTTTAAGCAATTTCCTCATTTAAGAAGTAATGACTTTCATATTGCCGGTGAATCTTATGCTGGTCATTATATTCCACAAATTGCTCATGAAATTGTGGTAGAGAATCTGAATCGTTCTTTTAACTTGACCTCTGTTATGATAGGTAACGGCATCACCGATACATTAGTACAATCAGATTTTTATGAACCAATGGCATGCGGTAAAGGTGGTTATCCCTCTGTCTTGACTGATGAGGAATGTGAATCAATGGAAAAGGGGGCAAAACGTTGTAAAATATTAAACCAAGGTTGTTATTTGACACAAAGAAGTATACCTTGCTTTTTAGCCACAAGTTTCTGCGAATCACAGCTTTTGGGGCCATTTGAAAAAACCGGCTTGAATGTTTATGATATGAGAGGTCCTTGTGAAGATCAGTCTGATGATGGTTTATGTTATAATGGTCTACGTAACGTTGAAAATTATATGAATTTACCTTACGTTCAAGAGGCTTTAGGGTCTGATGTTCATAATTATTCCGGTTGTAGCAATGACGTATTTAACGGCTTCCTATTTACAGGTGATGGTTCTAAGCCATTTCAACAATTTGTTGCCGAATTATTAGATAGAGATATTCCAGTTCTAATTTATGCAGGTGATAAAGATTTCATCTGTAATTGGTTGGGTAATCGTGCCTGGACCGATGAATTAGATTGGAAGAATCATCATTTATACCAAGGTTTACCATTAGAGACATGGACTCATTCAGAAACTTTTGAAGAAATTGGTGAAGTGAAAAATTATGGTCCTTTAACATTTTTGAGAATATTTGATGCTGGTCATATGGTTCCATATGATCAACCAGAGGCCAGTCTTGAAATGGTCAATCAATGGATTTCTGGATCATATGCCCTAGGTTACGCTGAGAATTAAATTAATTATTGCTTAATGTGAAAAAGAATTATATTAACTTCATAAAGCTAATAAATTGAAACTCGTATTTCAATTTTACATATATACTCTCAATTTCATACTTATCGACTACATAATATCATGAATAATGCTAATCCCTGTTTTTATTTTAACTAACATCTTTTTAAAATACAGACACTATTTAAAACTCAACTATTATATGTAACATGTCATTCTTGCTAAGATCATCGTCAATAGCTTCTTTCTTTCGTAAAGAGTCTTGTAACAATCTCCTTGGATGACTGCGTTCATGTCACACATATTATTATCGAACAAATCTATTTTGGATATCATAGTTAATCCTCTATGTTCTAGTGCTGCCAACGTTTCATGATAGAACTTGTCAAGTTTATTATACTCTGGATGAGTTACCAACATTCCTATTATATCAAATGCTACAGTAGTAGTGCTTGTATTATGTTCTAACGCAGATATTCTTCTTAATTCCCTTCTTACAACAACATAGAACTTAAATAAGCAAATTTGATTCGTCTGCAATAGATATCTCATAATTAAAGCAAATCTTAATTTACAAGCGTCATCAGATATGTTGCTACTGAATAGTAAAGCACCTTGATATAAGGCTATGCTTGAGCACATGTGATCCGAGGCTAACCATTCAGCTAGTTCCCTTGGTATTTGATTGTGGTCATCAAGAGATATCATATCATCAAAAATATTAGATTCTTCTAAAGCTAACATGAACTGATCTGGGTTAAACAGTAAATATATGGTGAAAAGGTAACAGTAGAAGGTTTTAGTATTTAAATCTCTTTCGATATCCAAATAGGAGTTTTTAAACAAAGTCTTTAAACACTCCATAGAAACACCTTTAAGAACCGGGATAGAAAGACCTCTCATAATGAAACCAATTAATATATGTGGGAAGTTTGCATTAGACCATGTGACACCAGCTAGATTTTCTAGATCAACTAGTAAATTACTACCAAAAATTCTAGAATCCATCAGTACTTGTGGTAAACATTTATTGGTATTCTTATCTTTAAAATGCGCAATGTATAATCTATCCAGACAATTAATCATGAAGAGCATACCCCCTTCAAATTGAATTTGATATGGCGATTCTAATATAGTTGTTGAAAGCCAAAATAATTGTCTCATTAAGTGTAATGATGGGTCTAAACCTTCAACAATTTTACTATATGTAAAACTATGTGAAACCGCCAAAATTAGTGTCTCATCAGTTAATGAAGGTGCAGCAAATACTTTCATCGTTTCGACTAATAAATCTCTACAAAGTATTTCTGAGGTATTCTTTTTCCCAACTACACCCAAAATCATCATAGCTCGGGCTGATAAGAAAGAGTGGTTTGTGAATATAGAATTCATTAGATTTTCTTTGTATTTTGTTTTCCATTGGGCAGTTTCTGTTTGGGAGTTGCATTCCATTAAAGCGATAACATTTGTAATAAAGTGCTCTAGGGTGCCAAACTTACTAGTAAATGAAGGAGAGTTGAAGTTGGTGATAATGCTGCCCTTATCTGGTGAGTATCCTGACATTAGGTTAACTTTTTGACGTAAAAAGTTTTTGCTTATTTGTTGAATACTACCTCTCGCGGATTCTGATAATGCTTTATTCAAAGTCAAAGAATGACAGATGTTCATCAATAACATGTGTAAAGATAATCTCAAATCTGGCGGACCAATGTCTATCAATAATGAAATTATAAATAGAAGTTCAGGTAGATACATTTGGGCTAGTAAGGGTGATTCAAAAAACAAGGCAACTGATATTTTAGATAGTATAGTAACTTCTGACCAACTCCTTGTGGAAGATTCAAGTCTTAACGATGGTAAAAACGATCTAATTATATCAATAAATCTTTTAACTATTTCACTGGCAATCTCAATCGTCGGAAAGCATGTAAGAAGAACCGTCACTTTCTTCCAATCACGATCTTCAGAATCTCTTTCTAACGCATGGTTAACGATTTCATTTACAATAACCTTTGTAAGTCTCCCATCTACAGATAACTTATACCATATTTGTTGTAAATATAACGTAGAAAAGTTTGTATCTCTGACTGTTAATCTGATTAGGCTTCTGATGATACTAGAAACCATTTCTGGGCCATCTTCACCTTCCATTAAGTACACATATCTATACATCGTGGGTATCCATGATGATAAACAACATATAATTGTTGGAAAAGATTCCTGACGAATAACACCATTCTCTAGACCTTCGATCATATATTTCCATATATATGGTGTCATCTCTGGTGAGGATGTGCATAGCGATGATGTAATAATAGATAAAAAGCTAGTTGTATCTTCTGGAACAAATAGTTCCGACGAGTAATAATATTTGGTACCAAAATCAAGATCAAATGCATCCTGAACAGCAACCAATAAATTGTACGAAGCCTGTTTAACCATATCATCTTCATGAAATAAACCCACTACAATAATTAAACATAAGTGGCATGCAGTTTTAACTCTTTCTCTACCTTCTTTTTTAGATGAATTTTTAACACTTATAGTTGCGACAGCTTCTGACTTAATATTATATTCTGATTGAAGTTTACTCTGTGCATAATAAAACATTTTTACAATTTCTAAATACTTCGAAGTTGTGAAAATTAACCTCTCCCTGTTGAAAAATGTAACTGTAAACTCAGTTGTAGATTCAGTACTAGATGAAGCATGGACAGCGTCTATATCCACTATTTCAAACACATCATTAAACTTAACTTCATATGACCTATCGCTTGAACTTAAAGAGTACGTCGCTGGAGTTTCGTGTAAAACTTGGAAGTATTTATCACCAATCTTAAGCTTAATGGGATAATATTCTTGTCTTTCTTCATTAAATAACTTAATATCATGAATAGAGACCCTTATATTCTGCAGAACTTCCATATTTTTACCTGTCATATTAAGAGATTTTATGCCATGTAAGTCAGCATTTGAATTTAAGAATTTAAAAGGTGTTTCAAATATCTTTATCGGGTTACCCCTTTCTATAAGAAGGATCCAGCTTTCCATGAAAGTTTTAGTAACGTTAATAAAATAAATGGTTACACAATTTTGAACTGCAATATTAGGTAATAGAGAGAAAATCATATAGCAAATTCTATTAAAATCTGAGATTGGAAGATTGAATTCAGTACAATCTAAAACTAGGCAATACTTATTTGTCCAGATTCTGGCAAATATTTGAATAATTCTATAAATCACTAATTCTATTTCTTGTATTTCGGGCTCCATTTCGTTGAATGTTATCGTTAGCATGGGTAAACCATCATTTGTCATGGATTCACGAATATATTCACTGTTCTGAGAACCATCTAGTTGTGATACCCTGAAACTATGTCTATTCATAAATTCGTACAATTGTGGATATGTATCCATATTTTCTTTCACAAATTTTGGTATTTCATTTTTAATCTCGATAGCTGGTTGACCAACAACTCCTAATATGTCATCAAATAGTGAAAATGTTTCTTTCGCAATTTTAAATTCATCTACAGAATGTAAATCTTTGAGAACTTCATCTCTTAGATCACAATCATATTTGTACATAAACTTATGCAAATAACTATAATCATATTTTATGGCTATATCATTGGTCCTTATTTTAATTTGAATTGGTTTATCGTAGTTGCAAAGTTGGGTCAAAAAATCAAATATTTTTTTGTTACATTCATTTAGAAGATCCAAATGTGGTTGGAGCACTGGCCATTTCATGTGCCCATCAGATCCATTAGCCATGGATTGTATTACTTTTGCCAATGTAATAAAGGATCTTCTGCTTCTAGCATCACAGTATATTAAGATATCTTCTGAATCGGGAGTAACCAATGCTGGGCCTAGAAATCTCAAAAATACAAATGAACCAACCGATATATAAGCATAATCTGGAAACTTTGCCTTAACTGAATTATAGATGGTCTGACATATATGAATTAATTCAAGTGGGAAATATGAAATTGAATTGGAGATAGAATTGGTTAACAATAATAAGTACTTTAAGAAAAGTTCTGTTTGAGCATTCGTGTCTGGGGATTCTAAGGTCAGTTTTTCTATTTCAAACCACTCCTTGTTGTCATTTAATTGTAATAAAACGGGTCTCAATGTCTTCACTAAGTAGTTCACACCTTTTGATTTCGCAAATATTGATAACGCTCTTGTGGCACAGCTATTTCTTCGAAGAACTTCCGCGTATCTAGATGCTTTTGCTATTTCATCCCTAATCAATTCCTCAATAACAATAGGTGAAGCATTTCTTGTATCAAACGCATTTACTAATCCTGCAGCATATTCGTCGATATCATTAGATGGACAAATTAAACTACCTACATAGGCAATCTTTGGATACTTTATTAAATGAAGCAGATATTTATCCATCATTTCAATTTTCTTTGCTTCATCTTTTTCTTTTAATTGTGCGAAATTGTTTACAATATCGATTAAGACCTTCAAAAAGGCTATTCTTATGTTTTTGTTTGGAGAATAGCCCATTGGTAAGCTAAATTGCAGACTGGCGTCTACATTAGCATTAGATATATTAGTTAGAGATATTATAATATTATCTGTTAATATATTAATTTTGTGTTTCAATGACACGGGATAGCACTCTGAGTTAGTACTTTTCTCTAAACCTTTTAATAGAATTGAGAAGTAGTTACCAAATGTAATCATTTCTGATCTATTGAAGTCTTCTACCGAGTTAGAACCTTCTGTCGTTAATGGAACACCTTTAGTTAAATAAGCTAATGCTTTTACACATTCGATTGAAGTGTCGATGTAAAGGAAATCTGAATCACGCTTTACCAAATTCATTTCACGATGTGGTTTTGCAAGATTTTTTAAATCATAATCTTTAACAATAGTCAAGCTGAACCAATTCATTACTACTTTAATCCATCTATTTTTTAAAAGGAAATGATTCTTAAGTGCCATGGTACTTTCTGATTTTTCGATGGCGATAAACATCTTTGATATTTGGATGATTGACTTGAAATATAATACAGAATCATTCGGAATTGATTCTATTATATTGATTAAAGTTTCAGTTGCTTGAATTAAATCTGTAGAAAACATAAGTAATGTGTGCTCCTCGTCATTCCTTTTTAGGATAGTTCTGAATATAATGATGATTTGTTCTAAAAGAATGGAATTGTAATCGTTACCTGTGTCTATCAAACCAGTTTGATTTAATTTGTCAATCTTAGAATTCAAGTTGTTAAATAAGACTTTGTATGCTAAAGGATGTAGCTCGATACTTAATATGTCCCTTGAATTTTCTCTAGTTAGAAGGTCAGGATAATTTAGCCATTCGCATTGTTTTCCTATGAAATATTTCAACTTTTCGAATAACTCTTCCCTTACTTCCAGAATATAAGAGAATTCTTTAAATCCACATTCTGTATCACTACCAAAAGAAAACAGAATACCAGACAATGAAGCGACTATGCCTGCTAAATTTCTAAAATCAGAAAGCTCCTGTTGATCAAGGTATTTTGCTGATGAAAAATAGTGCCACCTGGTGTAAATGATGTTCAATGAATCTAATAGAACTACATCTGGTTGGGTTACATATTTTACAATGTTATTTTTCAGTCTTCTTTGAAACGCCACTGACCCGGAAGAAGTGTACCTACCGCTTCCCATAGCGTGAATGAATTCAACATTAAATACACAGCTCTTATCAATTGGTCCAATTGTATTTTCATAAAATAATATTATTTGATCCAATTCAAAAAAGCCTGTTCTTAGTAACTTTGGCATTGTTTCTCTGTTACAATATAAAGACAATATTAAGGCACTGGCTAAAGATGACATCATTAATGGACCAACTTCTTTATCAATGTGACATACTTGATCCACAATCTTTAACCTTCTTGCATTTTTAATCAAAAGTGCTCTTGCAGCTAAGAACTTGATAACAATCTTTAGAAGAATTTCCCTCTTTTGGTTGGATAGTCTCATGTCAAATAAACTAGAGGAGAACAATGTAATTGTATATGAACACAATAGGAAATGTGTTCCAAATAATGATGGATCAGATAAATCAGCATATTCAGATATATATAGAATTAAAATGTCCATAAATGATTCTGCACTGTTCTGCAATAGTTGATTTACATCTAATATAGCAACAAATATAGGTTTAATGACAGTTCTGAAATCGCCAGAGTTCCAGATTGAATCCAGAGTTTCGTCATTAGGAGAAATGAAATAATTGCTCACCTTTTTAAAAATGCTAAATATGTTCATCATTATCTTTCTCGCATCGTTATGGTTGGCAGTTGCCAACGAAATTTCGTCTAATGATCCTTCTACGTTTCTATTAATATATTCATTATTTGATTCTTTGGTTTCCGGGATGAAGTTCGTAGTGGCATCTTGGGTAGAGGTACGGTAACTTGATCTGAATGAATTTAATAGTTTTGTAGTCCGTTCATCTGAGGTTCTTCTAGAACTTGATAACCTAGGAGCTTTGTAATAACTCGTAATCGGTGAGACTACAGGTGTTGAAGTTATTGGTTGTGTTAATGGGGTAGTAGATGGCACATTTAATCTTCTCTGAGATTGAGAACCAGTATTGAATGTCTGCGCATCGATTGAACTAGGTGTCAATGTTTCAAGAGGATTGATGTTTGATACAGAACTATCAGCAGTGCCGAGTTGAGATTTTGGCATAATGATATGGAAGCTTTCTTTGTCAGAATTTTCATCTTCATTCTCGGGTTTAGTCTTGAGGAGGGTTTCACTTGTAGAAATGGTTTTATCAGATTCAGGTTCTGATGCTGTAACATTAATACTATCAGATATTTTTGGTAGAATGCCACTGATATCCCATTCAGAACATCTATAATCCATCTTTGACAAAGTCATCGGTTGAGAATAGTCTTTCAGTTCATCAGATAAGGGTACACCTTTGTTGAGCTTAATCAATGATGATCTTGTAGCATCGAATATACTAAAAATAGGACCGCCCAAGATAGATGAAACAATCTTTGTAACAGATGGGTCAAAATATGGATATGCTTTGATTAAACTATCGGCATTAATCGAGAACAACGTTTGAAGGAACTTTGATAAACTTCTAACACTTCTTCTTTGTGTTGCTTCTTTATTTAGAAGATGTAAACTTACTCTAAAACCTTCAGTATATAAACATAATTTCTTTAGATTTAAGTCTTGCAATTCTTCATCTAACATTAAATGCTTTAAGAAATTGTCTAAATCCAATTGCACAGCTGCTGCAAAGAATTCCAATTTCAATCGTCTAGAAATTATTGGATATGTATTTTTACAATGAATAATATGTTTATTTGTTGTGGAGTTCCAATTTTTACCTATACCTAAGTTTTGTCCCAATAAGTTATAGAATCTTTTCGTTAGGCGAACACATGGCAGATTTTCATTATACAATGAAATCGAAGATGACAATGTCATGAAAGATATGCATGATCTTAATGAATCAATAGAGACAACATCATTTTTAGTTTGAGGATTAGTTAAGTTCGCTAATATTTGAGCTAAAAATTTAGTTTGACGAGATTTCTTGTTTGAGTTTGGTAGTGACGCGATTCTTTTTAGACCATGGGCCAGTTGTCTAATACTTTGACCCTTTTCTTTTTCGGAGCTTGATAATGTATGCCTTCTTTCTCTTACTAAGTTCTCTTCACTATCTTCAACAACATCGGCTGTCTCTTTCAAACCTTTAAATGATAAGTTATTAACCTCTGAAATTGTATTAATATCTAAAAAGGTTAATCCAATTAAAAATCTTAATACTGAAGTATTTGTTAATAGCTCTGTCTCATTAAAAGTTGAATATAGTTCTAGAATATTTTCTAAATAATAAGCATTAATTTTTGCATCATACTCTATCTTTTGATCGAATTCATTTTCAATATTATTAGTATCATAAATACTTTCATTTTCATCATTTTTATAGTTGTATTCTACAAACTTATCTTTTCTTGCTCTTTGAGAGCTTTGATCTGAATTATTACTTCTTGTGACACTTGAATTTCTAGAAATATTGGTAGCTGGTAGGATCAATTTTGTATTTTCTAATGAAACAGCAGATTCTATTGAACTTGTATTTTGTGAATATGGATTTGGGTAAGAAGATGATGTACCTGTGCTTGTATTATAAAAAGAATCGTTTTTGTTACTCAAAGCTGGATTTGGATACTTACTGTTTAGATGAGAAGGACTTTGATTATGCAGTGACTGTTGATTCTGTTGCCTTGCTCTATCTTTTGTAGAACTATTAGAAGCATCTCTTCCATCTCCCGAACTTCTATCGTTGATATTACCAGTGTAACTATGATGATGGAGAAGTTCTCGTTGAGGCTCATTTCTTTTAACTAAGCTATCCTCATAATGATCTGATATACATGTTAGTATTTCGCCTACGTTAAAAGTGTTGTATACGTCATCAAATAAGGAACAGACCAACTCCGGTATGTCTTTAATCGTTTCATCAGTGTTGCTGTTGTCGATATGCAGCAGGTTCTGGTATAATTGAATATATTCTTTTGGTCTTGCCATCACCCAGAATAAGAATGACTTAGAGAAATAATATAGTAACAAAGAGTGGAATACAGTTTTCTTCATCGCAAGAGAAATTTTTTGTAACATCTTTAAGTATTCAGATAGTGTTTTGTTTGTTAAGTATAGACAGCCAAATAATTCAAAGTATTCCACTATCGTCAGTTCAGATACTGTGTGTTTTACAGTTAATGGTTCCATGATTGTTTCCCTTATAGTCATGTTATATTCGAGGTTGTTTGAAGCAGCTACGAATCTTAGAATATAGTCAATTGTTAAATCAATTTTCTCTATTGTTATCGGGGATTCACATTCCTTTATGAGATTTTGATATTCAGGTAGGATATGTGATATTGATGTTGTTTTATTGGAATGAAGATGTGGTGTCATATTTTTTAGGACCTTTATGGTTCCTGTATTGTTTTTCAATTTTATACAAGTATGGATTAATCTTGTAGCCAATTTCGGTCTTAAATGTTTTGGTTGACTAGTATGGAAACTGGATCTATGGGTAGAAAACCCAACGACATAACTTTTGAAGTAAACCCTTTGTTTTTCATAAGATATAACATTGTTAGCATCTCTTAAGCTGTCTAGCCTAGTTTCACACGATTCCCAAAAGTATTCTAATGCATCTGATAGCAATCTTGTCAGCACTAGGATAGACTGTAAGATATCTGTATTTAAAGTCTCAGATGTAATATTAGCATCATGCTCTACAATTTCTATCACGTCTAGAAGCTTCTCTATCGTAATGTTTACATCTCTTGATACTGAAATGTTTAGAATTAAGGACCTACACGATAGGAATAATTCATTTAATTCTACTTCCTGATAAGTTGACGAATCTGATTTGACCGGCAATAAAGGATATATTCTATCAAGGAATAAATATTTCACTAGTGAATCTGTCATGAATGAGCTAGCTGCAGAACCGCTAGAGTTTGAGTCAATTAGTTGGTGTGGATAGATAGAGTTAGCATTTAGTTCTGTATTTCCTAAAGCATCTTTAGAACGGTCCATCTCCGTATCTATGCTGTGTGTATCGTGATTATTAGTACTTGAACTCATCGTTAATTATGGATTTAACTTTACAAATAAAGGGATGAATGAATAAATGGAATTAATGTTGTTTCTTTATACGGGAAAAATATTTTTTGAAGATATCTTTATAATATATTTTACCGATAATGTATCTTATCCTGTTTTTAAAAGTTGTTGAGTATGAACCTGTGTGCAATTGCAAATAGGTAAATATATTGAGTGTATCTATTGTAATTATTTTGTGTAAATTAATGTAGTATTTTTTTCAAAATTACGTAGTAAATAATTTACTCTTATTTAGTAAATTTTAATAGTCACGATTCCCTAAAAAAAAAGGTTTTGTTTAAAATTAAAGGTTCTTCTTCCTGAAAAGACAATTGATACAATCTTCTTTGTTATACAATTATCTATATATAACTTCAACTGTTCTGTAAATCATTTACTTAATATATATATATATATTGTAGAAACATTGACAGATCTGTAATTAAAAGCGACCCTCATTTACACCATGAAAGATAAATTCACAATTATGTTCCCCCACCTCTTTGTTCCCATTATTTAAAGAATTTAGTGGGGGAAACAAATATAAAAAAAAAAAATCATTACCGCGGACAAATGGATTTATAAATATCTGTATGTGGGGTATTATGACGGGAATCCATCATTGCGTGCTCTTCTGAGAAAGGCACTATCGATATTCAACTCTCAAGGGTTTTCCGGTAGAATAATATAAGGTATCGATATATAGTTCTGGGTTCAATTGTGTCATAATGAAGACATGCTTATAAGAGTTTACAAAAGATGCCTCACTATTCTAGGAGTAGAGGATATTAATATTTATAGTTAAAGAAGAAACGTTTATCATTCCCTTAAAGTGACACAGAAATTATTCATCTTGGCGTTGTCGTGCAGTTTGATCTTACGTTGGAACTTATTCTTTGTATGGGTTTGTAACTGTGATGTTTGTTTGTATAGGAAATAGTAGACTTTTTTAGCCGAATGATATCGGATGTTTGTGTAACCTAGATGTTTCATTAGATTGTTGAATGTCTCGGTATCCATGTATCGAGAATTGGTCATGCAAGGTAGTGGTACCACGATAAATACGTAGTTTGATTTGTTATTGTTATCATCTTGTGTTTTTAGGAACTTACTGAATCGCATACACATATCACCTCGTTCTAGTGGGGTAGGTACAAAATTTAATACTAATGAACATGATATAAGATCGAATTTATCGGATTCGAGTTTTGGAATTGGTCTTTTCATAAAATCTTGTTTGATAATGCCTTCTTCATCATTGGAGTTGTTTAGATCAACTCTAACCACAGGGTTGAATATACCAGACGTACTAATCTTATTGTTTTTACTTAATGAACCAATCTCTAACGCCGTTAAGTTTTCTTTGGATTGCTCTCCACTCTCTATTAACTCTTTCATCCATTCGATTAAGAATTTTGAAGAATCTCCACCTCTACGAGAATCTTGACCCATTCTACTAGCTATCTGATAATTTACTAAACCATTTTCATCGTCTAACTTGTTATAAACATAACCTAGCAAGTATAATAATTTGCATCTATCGTCTTTTTCTTTTGTAACTTTAATTAACCTCTGTTCAATCTCACTATCATCACCTTTTAAACTAATTTGGTATCCCTCTTTGAAATAGTCATTTGTTTTAAAGATAGATACTTCATCCTTGATATTCAACAGCTTTGAGATCTTTTGTTTGGTTTGATTTAGGAAATGATATCTACGGATAATTTTTCTCGTTTTCTGAGGCTTTATAGTCTTACTATTAACTTTGTTTGGACCAACCAATTTACCAGTAATAGATTTACCTCTTCTAATCATCGTATATATATATTTGTTGTTTTACCTTTTCTATTGATCAGTGATCAGATGGGAATCATCTCATCGTCACTTTTATTTGAATAATTTTTGTTTCTCGATGACTTTCCGGGTAAAGTGAAATTTTTCATCTAAGCATTATTTTTTTATTTCTTAATAGCTCCAGTAAACTTTTCAAAAGCATCTATCTCATCGCTAATTTATATAGTGTATTAAAACCATATAACTAACAAACAACGATGGCCGGTAAACAGAAAGTAAATGCTAAGAATTTGAAATGGAAATCCGTTAAAGTCAGCGATACTCTAGATGATTTCGGTGGATTTTACGGTCTAGAAGAAATCGATGGTGTAGATGTTAAGATCGTCAATGGTCAAGTTAATTTCTACACTACCGACTCCCACGTTAAGAAAGAAGGTGAAGTTGATGAAGAACCAGATTTTAAAATTTCTCATAAAGAAGAAGATGAAGACAGAGCATACTCAGAAGATGAATTAATCGAATTTAAGAATTTAGATGATCTTGAAGATGGTGAATTAAGTGCATTTTCAGGATCTGATGATGATGAATTTGGTATCGGTAACGAAGAAGAAGAAGCTATGTTATGTAATACTTTGGATAAGAAAGATGATGACGAAGATGTTAATGAAGATGAATTAAAATCCAATATTTTTAGTGCCGATATTAACTTAGAAGATGTTATTGGTGAAAATGATTTACCAGAATGGAGCAAAATTGCCAAGTTATCAATGACTACTTTACAAGGTTTATCTAAATTAGGTTTTGTTAAACCTACCGAAATCCAAGCTAAGACTATTCCATTAGGTTTAGAAAATCATGATATCATGGGTAAAGCTTCAACCGGTTCAGGTAAGACATTAGCTTATGGTATTCCAATCCTTGAAAAATTAATGAAATCATATGAAGTTAACACTAGTAAAGCTGATCCAGTAGCTTTAATTTTCACCCCAACAAGAGAATTGGCTCAACAAGTTACACAACATTTAAAAAATATTAGTGAATTAGTATTAACTGATAGAAATAAGTATGCTATTATGTCCTTAACCGGTGGTTTATCTATTCAAAAACAAGAAAGATTATTGAAATATGATGGTAGTGCTAGAATAGTGATTGCTACACCAGGTAGATTCTTGGAATTATTAGAAAAAAACAATGAACTAATAGACAGATTCTGTAAGATTGATACTTTGGTATTAGATGAAGCTGATAGATTATTACAAGATGGTCATTTTGAAGAATTTGAAAAAATTATTAAATTATTAACAGTACATCGTAAAAAGAGTAGTAAATCTTCTTCATTCTGGCAAACTATGATTTTCTCTGCTACATTTGCTATCGATTTATTCCATAAGTTAGGTTCTACTAATTACAGGGAAACAAAGAAGGATGAAAAGAATAAAGAAAATGAATTAGAAATTGTCTTGAAACATTTAATGACAAAGATTCATTTCAAAGCTAAACCAATTATTGTAGATACCAATCCAGGTTCCAAGGTCAGTTCACAAATTAAAGAAGCATTGATTGAATGTGCTCCATTAGAACGTGACTTATACGTTTATTATTTCTTATGTATGTACCCAGGTACTACATTAGTATTCTGTAATGCTATTGAATCTGTCAAGAAATTGCATGCATTTTTAAATGTATTAAACCTATCAACATTCCAAATTCATTCGTCAATGACCCAAAAGAATCGTTTGAAGAATTTAGAAAAATTCAAAGAAAAAGCTTTATTCAATGCTAAGATACATAAATCTACTGTTTTAATTGCGAGTGATGTTGCCGCTAGAGGTTTAGATATTCCATCTATCGAACATGTTATCCACTACCATTTACCAAGATCCGCCGATGTTTATATTCATAGATCTGGTAGAACTGCTCGTGGTGAGAATGAAGGTGTTTCTGTTATGATTTGTTCTCCACAAGAAGCGTCTGGTCCTTTGAGAAGATTAAGAAAAGTGTTAGCTTCTGATAGTGTTAAAATGAGCCGTAAGGGTAAAAAAACGAAGTGGCAAAATGAGGTTCCGTTGTTACCAATTGAAGGTGATATCTTAAGACAATTAAAAGAACGTAGTAGTTTAGCGTCTGAGTTAGCTGACCATCAAATTGCTTCTAATTCGTTACATAAGGATGATAATTGGTTAAAGAAGGCCGCTGATGAGTTAGGTCTTGATGTTGATTCTGATGAATGTGAGAAGGATTCATTCTTGGCTAAGAGTAAGAACAGAAAGATAAATAAGACTCGTTCTAATGAGCAAGTTAAATATGACAAGAAAAGATTAACAGATTTATTAAGAGAGCCATTACGTAAGGATAGAAGAAAGAAGTATTTGACCGGTGGTTTAGTTAATTTGGCTGATAATCTTGTGAAGAAAAGAGGTCATCAAGGTATTATTGGTCATGAAAAGGTTGATGCATTGGAGCAATTAAAGAATAAGAAAAGAAGAAAGTAGATATATATATATATATATTAAAATCAATTATTGTACAGAAAGAAAGAAGTAATTAAAAGTGTTTAATTTTATGTGTAATATTATTATATACAATTATATTTAAATGAAGTCGTAGTCGGAGGCTTCGTCGTCATCTAAGTATTCGTCATCAGATTCATCGACTAATTGTTCGAAGTTGACTTTGTAACGTAGTAAAGCACCGATACCACCAAAACCGGTGACGAATTGAGCACCTTCGGATGATTTATCGGTGATGAATTCTAGAGTAGCACCGTAGTTTTTGTAGTTTTCAGCTAACCATTCGATCAATAGGTGGTCTGATACGACTTCCATTTCTTTACCGGTGGCACTATCCATGGCATATGATTTATCCTTTAGTTCTGGGTTTATGTATTTGACGATTTCTTTATCTTCTGAGTCCTTGTATACGTATCTAATAATGTTTAAATTTTCAAAGACAATTAAGATTTCAACGGAACCTAAATCCAGAGCCTTTAGAGTATCTTCAACACCGTAACAGAACTTACCTGTATCTTGTGAGATTTGGTCAAAGTACTTGTCTAGTAATTTCTTTTCTTGAACGAATTTGACGTTAGATAAGGCTTCAGCGGATAATTCAATGGCTTGATTGAAACCATTTTCACCACCGTATGAGATATCAACAATTTTTATAACTTTTGCTTGTAATCTGTTATCGAACAATTCTGATTTATTTAAATCAGTTTTGAAATCAGCAGAACCAGCTAGAACTAGGCCCTTGACGTTAACTTTATCGTTAGTGATGAAATTTTGTACAGCGACTTCAGCAACTTTTCTAACGTAGTTATGTCTCTTTTCTTCTCTTAAACGTGCGAAACGAAGAGCGGATTGACCACCTCTACCATGCTTCTTTGGTAAATCAACGGTGAATTTATGTAAGACAGTTCTAGTGTTACCTGAAAGTAAACCGAACAAAGTACCTTGACCATCCATGACGATGAAACCGAATTTTTCATCAGCTTCTAATAGTTCAGATAGTACTTCAGTGTGGAACTTATTGTCACACATGTATAAAGAGGTATTAATTGGTTTGTATGGTTCGATATCGAATGTAACTTTTTTTTCCTTACCATCTTCAGTGATCATGTCACCACAGTATAGTACTAAACCATTAGTAGGTAACTTACTGTATAATTTTAATTTCTGTTGGGTTGAAGTGATAGCTGATAAAACAGAAAGACGGTTAACTCTTGATTTAATGTTTGAAGCAGTACCATATTCATCAGTTAACATTTTTTGTATCATTGAGATTTGACCCTTTGGAGGAATAACTAGAGAGATCATAGAGGTACCATTACCTCTAGCATTTTGTAGGGCTTTGACCAATTTCTTGACCTTCCAGATTTCAATATTTTTTTCAGCTTCTGTTTCTAAATCCATGTTGAAAGTATATATGGGTAATTTTTTTTATTTTCTAACTTGTTCTATTATACTTATGAAACGTTACGTACTAGTTAAAATAATCGATGGGTAAATTTTTCACTGATGGAAAGAAAAAAACAGTCAAAAAGAAAAATTTTATAAATATATAACATTTGTGTTTTTTTTCTTAAAATAAAAAATTCTTCTCCCTTGTATGAATATATAGTAAAGAGGTGTTTTAACTAAGACCCATGCCCCACACCCCAATTAATCAAATACAAAGATATGAGAACCATGTCTATCCTTATGGTTATGAGCTAGAATATCATAATCAAGTTGTGATTCTAATGGTTTAAGTTGAGCAGCTTGATCTATATTGTAAAATAATCTCTTATTAAAACATTTATGATGATGAAAGTCATCATTACCTATATGAGTTGAATCAGAATAAGGGTATGATTCTGGAAAACATTGATTGACCATTGAATGAACAAGCAATGGATCATCCAATGTTACCGAAGTTGTCTTGCGCAATACCGATTGTTCGTTGTATGTGAACACTACAGGGTATCTATTCATTACAATTCGTTGGCGGGTATACGAAAATCAAAACGGAAACGAAACGGAAAGTATATTATTATTTCTTTCTTATATATGAGAGAGAACAGGACAGAACGGCTGACCGCATCGCCGTTCATCATAAAGAAATAGCACACAGTGCCTATAATGTACAGGGACAGGGTAACATGAAATCCAAAAAACAGATAAATTGGATATCCGGGTAAGATTTAAATAGATTGAATATGCACCCAGACATTGGAAGCTGTATTTCGGAATATCGGGATTTGCTCACCTGTACACCGCAGTGGATGCCTTGGGTCTTCAAAGAAGCCATTATGTAATTCTTGTCAGGCGACGTGTTTGAAGATATTACAAGGCCCTACTTGATTATCGAATTGTTTGAAATTTTATTCAATTATACAACAGGTGTGTGTGCTTGTGTGTTTGTTCATATTTTCTTCTATTCTTTTCTCATATATCGTCAGTAAGTTGAGAAGAAACAGATGTCATTCTAAAAATTTGAACACGTATATAAAGCAATTATAATCTTGGTTTATTATGTTAGGTTTTATAATTTATATTACTTATTTTTAGTTTCTTTGAAAAATAAAATCAAGCGTATATTCTACATATATAAATCAATCAATAATGTCTATTCCAACTACTCAAAAGGGTGTTATCTTTTACGAAAGTGCAGGTAAACTAGAATACAAAGATATTCCAGTTCCAACTCCAAAGGCTAACGAAATCTTAATCAATGTTAAGTACTCAGGTGTCTGTCACACTGATTTACACGCCTGGAAGGGTGATTGGCCATTACCAGTTAAGTTACCATTAGTCGGTGGTCACGAAGGTGCTGGTGTTGTTGTCTCCATGGGTGAATCCGTTAAGGGCTGGAAGGTCGGTGATTTAGCCGGTATTAAATGGTTAAACGGTTCTTGTATGGGTTGTGAATACTGTGAATTAGGTAACGAATCTAACTGTAAGCACGCCGATTTATCCGGTTACACTCACGATGGTTCTTTCCAACAATACGCCACTGCTGATGCCGTTCAAGCCGCTAGAATTCCAAAGGGTACCGACTTAGCTGAAGTCGCTCCAATCTTATGTGCCGGTGTTACCGTCTACAAGGCCTTAAAGTCTGCTAAGTTAGCTGCTGGTCAATGGGTTGCCATTTCCGGTGCTGCTGGTGGTTTAGGTTCTCTAGCTGTCCAATACGCCAAGGCTATGGGTTACAGAGTCATCGGTATCGATGGTGGTGCCGAAAAGAAGGCCCTATTCGAATCTGTCGGTGGTGAAGTCTTCGTCGATTTCTTAACTGAAAAGGACATTGAAGGTACCATCATTAAGGCCACCAACGGTGGTGCTCACGGTGTTATCAACGTCTCCGTTTCCGAAGCTGCTATTGAATCTTCTACCAGATACGTCAGAGCTAACGGTACCACCGTTTTAGTCGGTATGCCAGCCGGCGCCGTCTGTAAGTCATCTGTCTTCGACCAAGTTGTTAAGTCCATCTCTATTGTTGGTTCTTACGTCGGTAACAGAGCTGATACCAGAGAAGCTTTAGACTTCTTCGCTAGAGGTTTAGTTAAGTCTCCAATCATCGTTGCTCCATTATCCACTTTACCAGAAATTTTCGAAAAGATGGAAAAGGGTCAAATTGTCGGTAGATACGTCGTTGACTGTTCTAAATAAGCTCATTAACATCTCCTGTATTTGTTAACCAAAGTTTATTTTTAATGTCTCTCTTATGAATGATTTATATAACGAATTAAATTATTTTCAATAAAATATTTATAGTAATATTATTATATAGATACGATACTCTTTAATATACGTTATTATCAATAACCTTCATGCATCTTAACCTTTATAGTATAACCTCTTAACTTATAATTACCTCTGGATACTAAAGGTTATATCTCGCATCACATTATACGATTCAGTACCAGTTATTTTGAAAAATCAAAATATACATACAACTTGAAATAACGTAAAAAGGTCGTCGTAAGGAGACTCTCTAGTAGCGTACCACAAACACACATACAGACAATGTTCGTCAAACGGTGGTTATCTAACAGAGCATTCTCACAATGCTCAAGATTACTACAATACCAAACTCCAATACAGACTAGAATCGTTCCGAAACTACCTACTTTTTACTCCGCCAACCCAGAACATGAAAATAACATCAATAGATTAGAATCATTAATGCGTAAATATATCAAACTACCATCGCAATCTACTCTAGTACGCACCCATGGCCAAAACCTATCCACGGATTTGGACCCAACACAACTGCTTCAACAACAGAATTCGTCTAGACCCCTATGGTTATCATTCAATGACTACACAACAATGGGTGGTGGTTCACGTTTGAAACCTACTCAACACACAGAGTTAGTGTTTCTGTTGAATAAGTTACATAATATCGATCCACAGTTGACTAACGAAGAGATCAAGACCGAGCTCACTAGGTTCTATAAGAAATCTACTGCTCAATCGTCCAGTACTAAATTACCAACTCTGGATGAGTTCGGTAGAAGTGTTGCTATAGGTAGAAGAAAGTCTGCAACTGCTAAAGTTTACGTCGTTAGAGGTACAGGTGAAATCATGGTTAATGACCGTCCTTTAAACGATTACTTTGTTAAATTAAAGGATAGAGAAGCTATAATGTACCCATTACAAGTAATAGATGGCGTAGGTAAATACAATATATTTGCTACAACATCAGGTGGTGGTCCAACTGGTCAAGCGGACGCCATCATGTTAGCAGTCGGTAAATCATTAGTTGCATTCAATCCGCTACTGAAAACAAGACTACATAACGCCGGTGCTTTGACTACAGATTACAGACGTGTAGAAAGAAAGAAACCAGGTAAATTAAAGGCCAGAAAGATGCCTGCCTGGGTTAAGAGATAGTACAATTTCCCTTACCTTGTAAATAAATAATTACTATATATAAATACTTTTAAATAGTAAGAAATTTTTTGTATATTCATCATTTTGTACGTGGCGAACGCTTTTTTTCTTTCCTTAAGGACAAAATTTTTTTTTCACTTTCTGGGCATCTCGAAATTAAACAAAACAGTTGGTGATTATATAACATTATATATACACAGACAACCACACAAACAGACAACCACACATCATACAACAACATGGATCAGGAAAATGAAAGAAACATCCGTAGACTATGGAGAACCTTCAAAACTGTCAAGGAGATGGTCAGAGATAGAGGTTATTTCATCACACAAGAAGAAGTTGAATTATCTCTGGAAGATTTCAAAGTTAAATACACAGACTCTATGGGTAGACCACAGCGTAAAATGATGTCCTTCCAATCTAATCCAACCGAAGAAGCCATTGCTAAGTTCCCATCCTTAGGTTCGCTATGGGTAGAATTCTGTGATGAAGCAAGTGTTGGTGTCAAGACAATGAAGGCTTTCGTTATACATATTCAAGAAAAGAACTTCCAAACCGGTGTCTTTGTTTACCAAACCAGTATCACACCAAGTGCCATGAAGTTAGTTCCATCTATCCCACCAGCTACTATCGAAACATTCCATGAAGCTTCTTTAGTCGTCAATATTACACATCACGAATTGGTTCCAAAACACATTAGATTAAGTGATGATGAAAAGAAAGAATTATTGAAAAGATACAGATTAAAGGAATCTCAATTACCAAGAATTCAAAGAGCTGATCCAGTGGCATTATATCTAGGTTTAAAGAGAGGTGAAGTCGTCAAGATTATTAGAAAGAGTGAAACATCTGGTCGTTATGCAAGTTACAGAATTTGTATGTAAGCATTGTTATTATTATTATTATCATAAAATTCATTATTATCATTTAACATTAAAAAAACTAATATATATTTTTGTTACAACAACCACTTTGTATTGTAGTTTCTTCTACTATAATATATAAATATTAATCTTATAATACTACAAATACTACTATTTATCATCATTACAGATTCGAGCTACCATAACAGCATCTTTCTTCCCTTTCCACCAATCTATATCCTTTAAGGATACAGAGCTAGCAGGACTCACTTGAACACCATTCATTCCAAGAAAAGTTGATCCAACAGTAATAATTAATGAATTTATTAATTCACCTTTCATTAACAATTCATTGATAACAAATGCACCACCTTCAACCATTATTGATCTTAAACCAAATTGATCATGTAATTTATTAAATATCTCTTCCCAATCAAATTGTTCAATTGATGACTCTATCGATAAATAATCAACATCACCCTCTTGAAATTTTGAAGAACCTCGTATAACTACAATTGGCGATTTACCTTGACCTTCTTTAAACAATTCTTGCATTTTAGAGCCTTCAAATTTCCACTTCTGTGTTGGATCGATGATAATTGGTCTTGGTGAGTTCTTACCCAAATTACTGTCTTGTTCATCTTTATGCCATTTGCAATTTAAACCAGGATCATCAGCAATTACAGTACCAGATCCTATAAGTATCCCATCGTGATGATATCTTAGATAGTGGGTCATTACTTTAGTTTCTATATCAGATATCGTTGTTCGTATCCCAGGTCCCTTGGATATCCTAGAGTCTAATGATTGTGCATATGTTAACGTTATAAAAGGCTTGTTCTCAATACCTTGGCGTTCTGGAAGATATGGCTCCAAAAAAGGAACCAGCTTCTCTCTTAATGGATCTAATGACGACATTGTCTTATGGTTTGTTTATAGAGGGCTAAGTAAGCGGTGGTTATATAACACACTTAAATTTTAAACAAGTTAAAAAAAATTATCATTATTATTATAAAAGTGCATATTCATTATCCGGGTTGCTTTGTGAATCTATATTTTTAGACATCAATTGATCACTGAATTGGTGATCTTTGGGTCTCTTTGGTCCATATTTATTAGCATCATATTTGTTATGATTTTGTTTTGCAGTATCCTTCGTCACAGATGGTTGGTTACAATTAGCTTCGTCTGTTATATCAGTACTCGAGTTTTTAAGTCTACTGGCCTCGTATTCTTCTAATTCTAATTGTTTTGCCACTAGACTAGCCCTTTGACGTTTATCTCTTGCTTCTTGTCGCGTATGCCATTGCTTCTTCTCTGTATCAGGATCAATATTGTCGTCGTCATTTAATAGCATTGTTCTTCGCAGTAAATCTTTGTCAGTGGTATAATCATCGTCAATTTGAGATAAAACATCTTCTCTCTTTTTTGCAACATTATTTTCGTAGTCAATTCTTTTTAGTAATTGCTCATGCGATCTATCTCCTGTTCCAACTTTCTGTTTCTTATTATCCACTTTGTCATGGCTTTTTTGACCATCTGTACCCTTCTTTGTTCGCTTTAAAAATATAGGTCTGTGTAGGTTAACTTCTTCATCGCTACTATCTGAGGAATCACTTTCATCATTACTACTTTCTCCATCTTCACTAACTTTTTCTTCTGGTAATGATTCTTCTAGTACTTCGGTTTCTTTGATATTTGAGATGAGTTGTTCTTGAACAGATTGTTCAACCTCAGAATCCGAGCTAGAGCTTTCCTCACTGGCTTCATCATCTTTTATCTGTTTTCTAAAGTGTCTAATGGCCATTTTAAGAACAAGATACACTGTTAATATATTTATTTTCTACTATTTACTACTTTTCTCCTACAAATAATATTGAAATTTATTTGATATTATATTATTACGTTTTCATCGCATCGCATCTAAAAATTACTAATAAAAATTGAATGAAGTGCAGTAAATCAATATATTAAAATATACATACATTATAGTATTTCTATATATATGTGTGAATGGTATATTTATTTAATTACATATTTATCTATCTTTCCCAGTATTTTACCATGTCTCATATTTCTTGACACATCTAACCTTTTCAGGGAGAGGTAATGTCGGAGTTGTAGGTAGTACTAAATGTTCAAATATAGTTGGGATATACTTTGGTGTAACACGACCTAACCAAATCAATGTGTGTGATTCTTTTAGATAGATCAGAACATTACCAGCAAATTTATGACCACCGACATGGTTAATAAATGATACAGTTGATCCATTGGGTCTGAAGTCAGAATTATCACGGTATAAGCCATGCGCTTTAAGTAGTTTATCAAATACTTTTTTCATAAATGGAGCTGTGACACCACATCTCTTATCTCTTGTAGTATGAGAACAGATAAAGATAAAGGAACTTTCTTTAGCTTCTGATATATTTGGATATTTTTGTATTAATTCTGCTTTCGTTAATTTATGTTCAAGTAGTATTGGAATAAGTTCATCTAAAGTTTCACTAACTCTATCATTCTTTAAATCATTGACCCAAATGAAAAATGGTAAAAGTAGTACATTGTTCTTTCTGCCTTTCATTACATCGATATCCATGATATTAATAGGCAGGGATGTAACACTGCATGACAATGTTTGGCCTTCGCCAACATTGGTTAATTTACTTCCTTTTATATCACACCACTTGTTTATTTCATATTGGACAGAGCCAATCTTTTCGTCGCAAGCATTATGGGCCCAATCGTTCTGAGAAGTAGGAACGATGAAATGGATTTTAGGTGTCTTCGAACTGTTAAACAGTGGGGTTTCATATTCAATACTCAATTTAGAGAATATTTTTTCACCTTTCTCGATATCATCAGAATCACATTCACCTGAACAAATAGATTCGCCTTCGGTATCGTTTGTGCATAGTTCAATTTCTTTGGAAATCTTCTCTATAGCTTCTTTGTTCAATTGAACAGCTTCATACTCTGAGCTATTATAATCGCCTTTACCCATAAAATGATTAAGTAAACTCATATTCAGTTAACAGTTGTTGGCCTCTTCTATCATCTGGTGACAAGTGGTTCTTTATCGATTGCTCAAAATGTGTCTTTTGTTACCTCTTATATTCAATTTTTTAAAATGAAAACATTTCCGCGAATATTAACAAATCATCGGATTTATTTAATCCGTAAATAAGAAAGTTGTTAACAATGTAGCAACTATCTCCGGAATGTTCTCTGTAGATTATGCGATGATATACGTTAATATACGTTAACGATATTGATTTTAAATAATCACAATTGTTAGCCTTTGAAGTGGTAATTGTTTAAATGAACGACAGCATTACTTTCATAAGACATATTAAAAAATAGTTCTAACATCTTAAGACATAAATGCCGGTAAAGGGTGATATAATTGCAGGTATTAACAGAATTGAAGAAATGAAAGAACATCAAGATACGTCCACTACCAATTCATATGAAGACGCAATCGCAAATAAAAATAATAATTTTTATGAAAGTCAAAGGCAAATGAATCCTACTTATTTATCCAAGAATGATAATATATTTGATACAGAACTTGCTAGATATAGATCAGATGGTACAGTACCTCTCATCACAAGTCATAATACAAATGTACCATCTAATTCTAGTATTTATAAAAATAGTGTAGGACCACATTCATTACAATATAACAGTCCCTTATTTGACACACAGGTAAGAGGTGCTGTCGAAACGCATCCTACATATAATGAAACGATACGAAATCCACAATTAACACAACAGCAACAGTATTATATTCCAGTAAATCATGCACGATCTGTCCATAATTTAGCTACTGTCTATTCTGATGGCTCTGGACTTGCAATGCAAGGTATGACAAAAAATGGATCAAGAAGATCCAGAAAAGCATGTGATTACTGTAGGAAAAGGAAAATCAGATGTGATCCCGTAAATCCTAACACTGATAAATGTACAAACTGTTTTAAAAATGAAATAAACTGTACCTTCATATTTCATTCTGAATTGATGAAAAAAAAGAGAGAAGCTTATCTTAAAGGACTTCCTACCGTTAATACTGAAGGTAGCGAAAATACAGATGGTGATTCATTCCGTCAGGATATTGATAACATAATTGCGGATGACCAATTATTGGGTAAACAAGATGGAAAGGTAGAAACATTTGTAGGAGTTATGGATTCAAAAATACAAAAACTTGAAAGAAAAGTAAAAGTTATCGAATATATCCATAGAAACATGATCCCGATGTTAGAAGAACTGGTAATTAAACACGAAGGTGCAAAATTGGATTACGAATTTTTACCTAAGATGAAATCTGTGTATTATAAGCCAACCATTATAACGTCACTGCTGTTTAGATGGGTCAAAGAGGTAATATCTGAGGATACATCTGTCATAGTTTTCGTCAGATACTTTCGAGAAGCGTTCGATTCTATCCTTAAGTGGTACATCTTACAACAGAAGTGCGTTTTAAGTTTTCGTTCTTTATTAAGTAACGATAACGAAGTTACGTGCGTCCACAAACTTCCCGATAAACTAGAGACGGAATATTTAATCAAGGTATTCTACAAGTCACTTATAAATACCACATTAGCAAATCAAATGCCTGTGGAAGATGTAATATCTGTATTAGATAGATACTATAACGAAGGAATGCATTTTACTGACATTAGAAGTGAGTTCTTTTTAAATGTCTGTGTTTATGGTGGTCTTAAATTTTCGTTGTTAGAAGGATATAGGCCAAAAGAATATAGAGAAAGAGATATAACCCTAGAGTTTCAGCTACTTGCAAATGTGATGTTCTATTATAATAGAATAAACGATTTTACAGCTGGTTTTACAACTTTAAAGACATTATTATTCCTGTGCAAAATATTTTCATATTTTATGACTTCAGAATTAGCACATTCTGTGTTAGAAAAATCTATCAATATAGCAGTATCTCTCGGACTAAATAAAGTCAAGACATATGAGGGTATGGCTTCGAAAATAGCTATTGAAAGGATGTCTTTGTGGAGTTACTGTGTTTGTAGAGATAGAGAGTTAGCTATCGAACTAGATAAGCCCTTTTTACTAGGTGACACATATACTAATATGGTAAGAGACGATACATATAGATATGTTTTTACAAAAATGATAGAATTAGGTTCTGAAAATCAGTTAAAGCAAAATAGAGGTGGCTATATATCAGACAGTGACTTAGTAAATATACAAGCTACTTCTGACATTCGTGACCAATTAGACATTCTGCTAAAATATTCATTTTACATTCCTTTTGTGGTATCTTACTATGGATTTTTATTATCTGACATAACTGTAGATTTACACAGAATCTGTTTTCATCCAAATTCTACCATAGATGTAGCATTTGAGCAGAAACTTGATCAAGTCGTTGAACTGAATGAGCAGATTGTTCAATGGAGGACCACTTTACACCAATGTATGAAATATGAAACTCACAAACTGTGCCTGAGATTATTAATTCCGAAAATCAGTAATAATTCAGATTCAGTATATGAGTCTATGTGTCTTCGTGTCGTCCAATATCACCTACAGTCTCATTGGGTATCTCTGATGCTAAGCTTATTTGCATTATCTATTTTAAGAGATAATGATGTACTTGCGTCCGGATCTTATAAAGACATTGAAAAACTAAAAACAATGTTTAAAAGCCAATATTTAGATTCTGCCATGCATACGTTAGAAGTTTTGAAGAGTTTAAACTACAGTTCAGAAATGTATTTGGAGTTTAGAAAGTATTCTAACAGCGCGATGTTCATTATACTAATTCATATAATAAATCAAATCGACGATAAAGAAGCAGCTATGGAAAATGCATTATTATTTGCAAATTTACAGGATTCATTCAAATATTTTATTGATAAAATAGACAGAACTGTTCATGATGAAAATTTAATATTAAATTTTGATTTGTTCTTAATATCATACTTTTTAGAATTAACCTCTATTTATTTTGGTGATACAACTGTTAATCCATATATCACAAGTGTTGATTTAGTTTTTGCTCGATACGAAAGTATATTAAATGAAACGAAGACAAATATTCGGAAGTTTAGAAAAGAGGCTGTTGAAATTTATGGTCATATTGTGAAACCCTCCATTAAATCAGGATCAGCAAAAATTGTAGGTGATGTTACGGATGGATTCTTAGATATGGTTACATCTGATAAGGCAGTTTTAAGTGAAAAAATGATAGACAGAAGATTAAAAAAGAAACCTACTAAAGTTTCAGAAAATTGTGTATCACTTTTTCCAGTTAAACTTTTTGCATTTGATTATGACGACGTAAATAAGGAAGAGTGTTTGTTTGAATTTTTACCACATGTTGATTTTTCTTTTGATGGTATCGTTTCTTTAAATGCGGTTTTAGATGAATTGGATCTTTGGTAATAAAAGGTTTATATATTATATATAAAAGTCGTAAATAGATTATTATGTTAATGATGAATGACTAATATTTGCATTATTTAAATTAATATTTCTATCAGATAACATCATGTCTGCCAGTAAAGCCAGGAATAATTGTAAAGAAATCATCATCAATATACCTAATTAGATTTATGGATTTTGGAATTATAGGATTTCCTTTTCTAATATGGTATGAGATTAGAATATCATTTTCAGACATGTTATAATTCTTAGCAAATTCTTGAACTAATAGTATCTTAAGATTTGGTGTTCCGTTTGAACCTAATGGTGAGTAGGCAGTTAACAAAATATTTTGTCTATGACAAAACTTGTTCAGTCTCGTATGCTTAATCTGTATCAATATATCTATAATTGGCCTTAATAGCGGCCTTGACTTCTTGTTTAGTTTCTGCAATATTTTCCCTTAGCGAAGCCGTTCCCATACCTAATGCTGGCACTTTAATACCATTATTTAATTTAAAGTAAATTTCAGTTGATTTTGGATGCTGCATGTGTCAGAGTATTGGTTAATTGATTTCATAGCAATTATAATTGTCGTATACAAAATAATATTAGTACTAAAAATTATATACAGCAATTAATCGAAATATTTTGGTTCCTTTTATAAATTATATAATCATTTGGAAATTGCCTATAGATCTTAAAGGGTTCGGTGGAGGTAATATTTCATAATTTATCTCCGTGTGGAGTTAAGGGTGATTATATCACCCAGTGACAGCGCTGCAATTTTAGCTCCCTCTTAGAATTGTATTATTGTTACTTGGAAATCTATCAGGTACCGGAGTATATACTATATAGCTAGCTAGTGAGGTTATTCTGTTTCTATAATAGTCAGTAATATGGAAGTATATTAGTTGAAGTTATTCCATGTTTTTGGACTCTACGATTTTTTCTTTCTATTGAGTTATTTCGAAGGTTCTTTAACTCTTGTGTTAATGTAGCGGTTATCGGTTCTTTCTTTTGACGTTGCTCTCTAAGTTTGTAAAGTTGTTCTGTTAAAAATAAATTTGAACGAATTTGTTCTGGCCACTTAGTTAATATCTCATCTAATAGATATGTATTTACAACCTTTGAATAGAAATTGGCTATATGTGTTTTCATTTCCAGTGTTTTATGTTCCAAAAGAGGTGCCGACATTGAGACAAGTGATAAACTAAAGGAAAGATATTTTAAGGCGATATTGTATTGCTTTAAGTTCTTATCGGAGATGAGGCCTTGGAATATTTTAGATATATTGAACATAAAATGTAATGTTTCTTCTTTGAAGCAAGATAGAATATTTACCTGCCGTTCTAAAATTTCTTGTTTAGACATAACTTTACAATCTACATTATTATTGTCATTTATGTTATTGTTCTTAACAGCATCAAGTTTAATATTCATCTTTTCATTACTTTCAAATACAACAGACTTGTGGTTTACCTTTTTTAAGTTAAAAATTTCATTCTTTTTGTATTCTAATTCTCTTTCAAGAGCTACAATTCTTTTTTTATATTCAGAAGTATCGTCATTTATCGTATTCATTTTTGTTTTGGTTAAATGTACCAATATCTCACTTAGTTTCGATATCATAATACCTTCTTCGAAAGTTTGACTATTATTGATATCTTTAACTTGAAGTAGATTCCAGATTGTTGTAAAATTATTCATAGTTCTAGAGTCTAATCTAAGACTATCATCCATAGAAAATCTATTAGGTGTTTCAAAAACAAACTTATAAGGGCTTTCAAAATCTTTTAAGTTGGCATTGTTCCTATATATTTTTCGATCTTGATTAACGTCGTCTGGAGGAGTGACAGGTGAAATTTTATTATTTCCATTTTCTCTGTCATCAAAACTTAGATTATCTTGATATAATGAATCTGACATTACACTATCACTCTCAGAACTTTCCTCGAAATCTTCCCTTGAGTTGATTTCGGATGCTTCAGGTTCATTCACTAATTTCGCTGATACTAACGTCGGAGTCTCCTGAGGAATGTGATCTTCTTTTGGATGTAATCCATGTTCCAAATCTTTTACATTTCTTTCAATTAAATTTTCTGTAGATGTCTTGATGAAAGAAGAATCTTTCTCCCATGGATCAAATTTTTTCTTTTCTAGCATCTCATCTTCGCTACTAAGACGTTTTTCTTTTAGGTTCTTAAAGAATAAACGAATAGAGTTTTTTCTCGAAATATTTTGATTTAATGTATTATCTCCATTATTATTACTGTTGGTTCTTTTAAAACTTATTAATGTGTTGCTACCACGGATAGTTCCTGGTACCTTTAACGACCAGGTATTCTTCGAATTTTTATTTGGAAGTTCATTTTTACCGTTGAAGAAAGAAAATTTTTTCTTTTTATAGAAATTAAGGATCTTATTTGAGTTGCCATCACTATTTCTATGATTAATGGATGTCGTTGGAGATAGTTTTAGGTTTGAAATGTCGTCATAATCATTGAACAAGTTGTCCAATACACCAAGTTTCTCGCTCCTACTCATCCTTCCAGTTCTTATTTACACTGTATCAATTACCAATGAGGAACACTGTAATATCAGCAGTTAAACATAAGTAAAATTGCTTCAATATTCCGAAAGTCTTAAATACATTCACTAGATCCAAGTACTATATACATATTATTTTTTTAGTATTTTGTGTCATTTTTCTACGCAGAATTTAGTATGAGAGATAGTCTTATTCCTGTCACACACAGTACGCGAAGAGAAAAATTATGTTATGTCATGCATATTAGTAGAGTTATGTATAAATGCTTTGAATATTAATATAGTAGTATATAATGAATTATGCGAGGGAATCATCAATGTTTTGGATGCTGTCATAAATTGTACTCGAGTTTCTTTTTGATTTGTGTACCTTGCTTACTTGATCAGATTCAGATGAACTGGATTCACGATCATAAATGAAAAATTGAATAAATATTGTGAGGTCCATTAAAAGAGTCCCTGAACTTCCTAAAAGCCATGAGGCATTGATTGAGAGATACTGTAGATCCAGGGATTCGACCAAAACTGAGATAACGAATAAAATATTACCTAGACATGCAAAAAGGAAAAATAGTAACGAGATACCAACACAGGATTTTCTCTTGAAATTCAAGCAGATTTGGGGTATCCTAGAACTTAAGTATAACAAAGCACTAATATAACCGAATATTTGTGCCCATATATTAAACTTAAGATTAGGTTGCTTTATTATTGGCTTTCTAATACTTTTGTGATATTCTCTAACGAACGAAATGTACCATGCTATAAAACCAAAAAGTACAACACTTAAAACTATAAAAAAGTTTTGTGCAAATCCCCCTCTAGTACTTTGGGTTGGTTTTGAACCCCCCGATAGAGGTTCTATTTCACTTATGTGTGATGTTGTTGGAGATAACAAAATAGATTCTGTATCTCTTATATCTTCATTTGAGAAACATGATTCATTGTCTTCTAAAGGTTCTTGTTTCTTATAATAAAGACATTGGAGTATCAAAACTACATCTGCCAACGTGTAGTATGCTGCTAGTAGGATAACAGTATAGAGTAATTTTTGAATAACAGAGCCCAGTAGATTAAATATATCACCTACTAACCATAGAACTAAAAAATTCAATGAAAGACCCTTGGTTGACCTTGTTCTGTATATTTCATATATCTGTGGCAAGAAAACAATCAGCCAACATGATATAGATATAGTACCGGTGATTTCACTTACGATAGGTCTTGTAAATTCGATAGGGGGTAACACAACCATCCTTAATGACCTAATTATTAAATATAACCTTCTGACTGTTTTATTTATTTGATATTATTATCTATATGATATTTTTATCTATATGATGTTCTTATCTTTAGATTATTAAAGTGCCATTTTGATTCTGCAAATCCCAAATTTTTTATGTTCTTTTGAGATGCCCATTTCTTCTAAACGCGGGTTAATGATTTTCTATATTCCGATTTAATGTGTCAAAAGATATTAATAGTCTCAAAATGGAGTGAAATTCGGTAACAGTTTCAAAGATTAGAGAAGGAATGATGTTGTTTTATAATTCTGAAGGTGTACAGATATACTATGATAGTTTGATTGGATTCAAAAATATAGAAAACGTATTGAATCGATGGGAAGTAGAAACAGTACCAATCTTGAAATGTCGGAATCATGATAGCTATTATCTCAATGAAACTTAATATAAGGACTGCACTTCCTAAAATATTATATAATCAGTCTTTTGAATGTATTTAGATCCATCTATCAATATATAAAATCAATGATGTTTCAAACCCTGGTTAAATACCAGAAAACACACTTCAAGCCATTATGGTAATATTTTAAAAATTTACAATATTTTTTTAACATTCTGTATTACTACTGTATCATTCCCATGAAGTAATAGGATGAGATTGTACAAAGGTCCTGTCATATTGATAAATAGTAATAGTATTCTCTAGAATCCTTAAAAATGTAAATCACTGGTTGTATAGTGTAGTGGTTATCACTGTCGGTTTTGATCCGACCAACCCCGGTTCGAATCCGGGTACGACCTATAATTTTTACATTTTTAAAACCTATGTTTATTTTTTTTAACAGTAAGTCATATACGAAGAAATCAGATTTAAGGAACTATTTGTGCTACTGCACAACAATAGGCTTATTTGACTAAGGGTATCATTGGAATTTAATAGATATATTGAAATATTGATGGACGTCATAAATAAGATCCTGGGCGTTCAGGAAGATTTTGAGGAACCTAGCGATGGGAACCTCATAACTGATTCAGACGTATTTGACACCTTTATACAGGAATGTAGTGACTTTACAAAGGCTAACAAAGATATAAACAACATTAAAGTTATAAATGGTGAACTGGATAAATTACAGGAGAAGCATTCTAAAATTAAGGAATCAATAGAAACTGTTATTCCTGAACTTAAAGAATACTTAACTAACTTCAATAAGCAACTTTCAGAATTCACCAATGAGTTAAGTTTTATTAGAAATAAGTCAACCGAATTGAAAAATCTTTTGGATAATAACTCTAAGATGTTATCTAATATAAGTCCATTGGTCAATGATCTTATTATTCCACCAAAAGTAATCAACTCAATATTGCATGGAAAAATCAATTCTGCTTGGCAGGACAATATTACATTTATTAAAGATAAAGAACAAATATATGCCAAATATAAAGATATCACTGCTCGTGATGATTGTTCTTCAGCTATACTATTACCAAAGGATTTTGATAGTCTTTGTGATTTACTTAATATATTAAAAAGTATCATTTTGGAAAGATCTAAGAAGTTTATTATTTCGAAAATAAAAATGTTGAGAAGTGGTCACCCCGTCCCATCACAAAGGGTGCAAAAGCAGTTACTACAAGTACAACAAATCTATGAATTTATTATTGAAAATAATTACTCCTTAGCTTTAGAAATTAGACAAGCCTATGCCTATACCATGAAATGGTACTACAGAGAATATTTCTCTCGTTATATTAGATCTTTGACCATCTTACAATTTAAATTCATCGATTCACAATATGCCTTGGGTAATATATTAGCTAATAGTACCTATGCAAACAAAACAGATAATCTAGCATCGTCATTATTCACAAGTTACTTAACAACACATTATAATTTCACTTCTACTGTTACGAACGATATGATTAATGAATATTTTAAAATTCAAAAAAGATTATCCATATTAACACAAGAAGATAACACCGTAATGGTATCTCAGATTGCTGAAAACAATAATACCAAGGATAATTTTATAGAAATTGGGTTTAAGAATTTAAACTTGGCTATCCTTGATAATTGTACCGTAGAATTCGATTTCATGAAACGATTTTTCCAAATTTCTAACAACACTGAAGAAGTAAATGGTTTAATAGAGCAGATTTTCAAACCTACGTTTAATAATGCATTAACCTATACCGAAACCGTCCTGGTCGATCCATCAGTTTATGATATATTTGGTACGTTAATAAGTATAAGAATTGCTAATCAATTAATAATCGAATCTAGAAAAAGATCTATTTCTATTATGGAGAGCTATTTAGAAGACCAACTAATGGTTTTATGGCCTAAGTTTCAACAATTAATAGATTGGCAAGCCGAGTCATTAAACAACACCAATATCTCGCAGACAAAGCTTGATGAATCTACTATATTAAGTTCCCCTTGTGATATAACAATGAGTTTCACCTTTTTCTTAGAGAGTTTATTAATATTAACAACCAAGAGTCCTTCAAATCCAACCTCGGACAAAGACAACAGTGAAATAATATTAAATGAGGTAGAATTCAATAAAGAGATTGTAGAGACAATTGTTGATGAGAGTTCTGAACCACTATACAATTCAATAATTAGAATTAGAAATGATTATGAAACCATTATGACAAAATTCAGTAAAACAACAAAATCTCCAGAAAAGTTTTTGTCTATCAACTATTTATATCTTTATAATTCTTTGCAACAGCAAAGTCTTTCTTTGATGGAATCAAATGAATTATATAATGAGGCTAACGATAGTTCTATTTTGAAGATTACAGAAGCCCATTATAAAATTTTAGTTGAAGCGTTCAATCAACATTAAATAATGGATGCATTAAGTTATTTATTTACGATTGTTTTTATATAGTCTGTAACTTTACAAAATGAATATAGATTTAATAATATTGTAACCGTAAATTAAAATCCTTCTGGAACGCCCTTTGCGTGTCTTTCCTTAGTTCTCAAATATATACCCCCATTTCTGAATCCGAACCATTTGAAAGTACCATCATCAGAACTCTTTTGTAGCTCTTGGATAATCTTGTAACTATTCAAATCAGAATATGGTATACCAAGATTTGGATCGAAATATCTACAACTTCTGTTATTTATCAGACAATGTTTTCTGACTGTGTTATTGTTGGCATATATACCCATAGGTGATGGTGTTATAATCTTCAAATCATTGTTCTTAATTTCATTACTCTTCGACACTTTCTCCACTTTTCTGTCATATTCACCGAATTTATGGAAAGTGGCTAATATATCTAGGTTTGGCAATAGTGCTGCATTATCTCGTTCATTAGATTTTTCATACTCGGTAGTATAGCTCGAATCGGGAAATTTTGATCTCACTAGGGGTTCGAATGAATCTTCTGAAGCGTGATTATCAGAATTTAGATAGTTAAAAAATTTTGATCTTTGACTATCTTGAGAAAATGACAAATCAGATTTGATAATGTATTTAATTAAGAAATTCTTTGCCACTAGTTGAACTGGACCTTCATAGATTAATTGTAGTTCTTCTTCTTCTCCCTTGTCATCTTCCTCGTCATCTTCTTCAACATCTTCCTCATCATGTTCCTCAGTCTTGTGGTGTTCGATTGGTAGTGGGATCCTTTCATCTGACGAGAGAGATGAAACAGATGATGAAACAAGGTCTGGAACAGCACTTCTCTCAATATTGTGATTAACATCTGTATTTATAATATTAATTTGTGGATTGATATCAAATGTTACTTGTTTCTTTAAGTTTAGTGGTGTTGTGGTTTCGTTTATTTCATGGATATGGGGTTTTGTTTCATCATCAGATAAATCATTATTTTCTGTTTCTTTTCTTTCATCTGGAACACTTGAGGCATTGCCAACAGTATCTTCCTTAATTTCTTCAGCCTTCTCTCCTTCCGCTAACTCATTATCAGTAATTTGAATATCGTTTGTCTCTTCACTGACTTTAGTTTCATCCTTCTTTTTACACACTTCTTCTTCAGAGATTGTGATGCTTTTACTTTCGGTATTTTCTGATATTTCTTTAGTTTCTTTGGAAGGAATTTCATCTATATCGGTAATTGTGACACCATCAATTTCGTCTATATTTTTTAGAGACAGTTCTTCTTCCTCCTTTGGTTTAATATTTATATCAGGTTGCTCAGGTGCAGCTGTATTTTCTTCTTTTTTCCTTTGCTCCTTTTCTTTCTCTTTCTTCTCAGTCTCAAGATCAGCCGGTTTCTTAGTTTTTCTAACATATTTTCTCTTTTTCTTTTCTCTTTTCTTCAATTCAATATCCCAGTAGGCCTTATCATCTAATTCCATAATTGGAGCAACTTCCCAGGTTGTAGATAGTGTTTCTAATACAACTTCATTTGGTTTAAACTTCAACTTTTGTCTTTGTTGTAATGCTAATCTTGATTGTTTTTTAGATAGTTCTTGTTCCTTGTACTTGTTCAAACTCAACAAATTGAACTTTTCTGTTTCTAATGCATTTTTCATTCTATCTTCCTGGGTTAGTATGTGCTGTGTGGTCTCCTCTTTATGTTTACGTAGTCTTTCTTGGATAATCTTACGTTTTTCTTCAGCTATAGATAGTTTTTCATAGACTTTCAATTTATTAGCCACGACAGATGATCTCTTAGATGTCCGTCTTTCTGTCTGTAGTAGACTCTCAGGGTTTAGTTGAGATGAGATTGATCTTTTTTTCTTTGAGGGTTCATTTACATCTGTAGTTTCAGCTGGCGTAGCTGTTCTTTTTAAAACCTTAGGCATGTTTCTCTTCCGATTCTTCTTTTTCTGCAGCCTTTCTTGTCTCTGTATTTCATCTTCTTCGTCGTCTTCCTCTTGGTCTGCATTATCTTCAGACTCACTACTAAACAAAAGATCTTCATCATCTTTTTCATTGTTGTTAGATTCATCATTGGAAGTCGCAAAATCATCACCATTCTTGGAAGCTCTTCTACTTGTTTGTGGTACTTCAAAATCTTCATCATTTTCATCTTCTTGGAACAATAAATCTATTTCATCCTCTTCTAAATGTGTTGTTCTTTGTTGCATTTCTTCCACCTCTTGTTCCAGAAGTGCCTTCATTTTATTACCAGCATTGGAACGACGCTCTCTGGTATTCATAAGAAACATATCTTCTATATCACTACTTAACTCATCCATGTGGAGATGGTGTGATGGTTTATTTTATGAATTGTTTCTAATTCTGTTGTAATTTGTAGCTTTGTTACACTTAATTGTGTGTTTCAATACTTTATTTTTCATTAAATTTAAAGTTTCTATTTTATGAAAATGTTAAAATGTTAAAATGTAAATATTTACAAAATAAAAAAAATGCAAATATATATAGTGTTATATGTTCAACATATTCCTTTGTATATATATAGTTAAGTGAGGTGCTGGGAGTGAATAATCTACTCTATTTTTTTATTGCTGGTTTACAAATGTTTAAATATTAAATATTTGAAAATAGAGTTGGATTATCACATGTAGTCATAATATGTTACAATTATTGTGCACTTTCTAATTCTTTATCAGTCTTACTAGCATCAGGCTCTTCATCAATAAATTGGGGTACTGTTCCGCTCAAATAGGATGGAACTGCGTCCATACCCTCCAACATATCGTTGGTTTCTGTGTTGTAATTAAATAAATCATCTTCCGCAAGAGCATCTAGTTCGGCATCTAATTCGCCTTCGTCAATATCATCGATATCTAAAGAATTTGTGTTTAAGTTTAGTGCATTTTGTAATTCTTCACCTTTCTCGATCAAATCAACCATTTCATCTTGCATATCTTCTAATTTATCGATATCAATCTTACCATATTGTGACTTTAGAGCTTTATTGCTTTGTTTTAAAGCATTGACACTAATCATTGTGTTAGCTAACGTATCACTCATCATTTGAGCTTGTGTCATGGACCAGTCTTGGTTGTCTAGTGATTCCCTCATCTGTTCTAACTTCTTTCTTTTATTAAGTAACTTTAAAGCTTGTGCTCTTAATGGTTTTTGACCAGCAGGTGAGCGTACGTTACTTAGCTTCTTTTGAATCGTCGATAACTGCATGTTAAGTTGTGCTATTTGGGTGTCTAATTGTGATATCTTTGAATGTAATCCTTGTTGAGCCTGAGACATGGCCTGATTAGACTCTTTCATCAGTTGATCATGACTCTTCTTACTACCGTACCCAAATATTCTATTCATCGTCAGTGTTATTGACTATCTCTCTAGGATCTTTGAACTCCTATTGATCTGTTAAGGCCGTCTAAAGTTCTTTAATAAGGGAATTGGATATAAATTTTAAAATTAGGCGTAATAATTAGGGTTGGATTTATACCCTACTTTTAGTGCCAGAATGATATTCAATCAAGAAATGTGTCAATTCAAGTAATTTGACTATGTTTATGTTCTCTAGAGTGTATATAATACATGAACTGTTGTTGATCTATCGTTCAATTGAGTTGTAGTGTCATTTACAATGTTTGATAGTTCTTTTTTGGGTTTCAAGAATTTTAATATTTAGTTATTTTAAAGTAAATAATAATGACCAAATATATATGTGTAATATTTGTTACAATAAACGTATGAAATATGTAAACAGTGACATTAACATATACCAAGAAGAATGGTTTCAAAAGTTTATGAATTTCGTTATATTTATTACATAGTTTGAAATAATTACATGTTATAGGCTATTTAGAATCTATTAAGATTTGATTTATCTTATCAAAGTTTTGTTTCATGATCATCAGAGTAAACTAAAACCAGAGCATTCAATTATCTTTTAAGTAGGCAGCTAAATCATCAATAGTAATTAATGGAATGTTGAACTTGGTACCAAATTCCTTACAGTCACTTAATCTCATCATGGAACCGTCACGATCGTTGACTAATTCACAGATGACACCAACTGGCTGTAAACCACTTAACTTACATAGGTCAACAGCAGCTTCAGTGTGACCACGTCTGCTTAAGACACCACCGTCAACAGCCCTTAGTGGACAGACATGACCTGGTTTTAAGAAATCTGTAGCTTTAGCAGTTGGCTTAGCTAAACTTTTACAAGTTAAAGCTCTGTCGTGTGCGGAGATACCAGTCGTTGTACCTTCAGCGACATCAACTGTGATCGTGTAAGCAGTACCGTGTCTGTCATCATCGTATGAGTCGTATTTCATACCAGTTCTTAAAAGTGGTAAATCTAGTCTGTCAGCGAATTCATTGCTCATTGGGGTACAAACATAACCAGATGAATGACGAACTAAGAATGCAAGGTCTTCAGTAGTAACGTTTTCGGCAGCACAAATTAAATCACCTTCGTTTTCACGACTTTCATCATCCATGACAATGACGAATTTGTTTTGCTTGAAGTGTTCAATAGCTTGCTTAATTGGCATAAAAGTTTGGCTTGACATGTTTATGTGTATGTATATGTGTAATTGTGTAGTTTAATCTCTATATGAGTGAATGTAAAAAGGTTATTAAAGGTACAATGTGACTAATAATTCAACTAATACTAATATCGATTTGTCTTTAAGTAATATTTTTTTTCACTGAAAGGAAAATCCGAAATTTCTCTCTATATTAGTTTGTCTCTCTATATGATACTTACAAGTAGAATTATGCTAACAACAATACTACAAACAAGCAAATATGATCCATATATTTATATGACTTAAACCATCTACTAATGGTTCAACCAACCAACAGAAAAGGTGTAAAGGTCACACGCTAAGGGTATCCCTCTGCGTAATTACAGCGATGATTTCTTTGTCAGCCGAAGAACACGGAACAGATTTTTCTACATATAGACAGCGGTGCTTTTGATTAATAAGCGATGAATAAGCAAGATAGATGGATCGGCGCTGGGAGACCTCATCATTCTGACTACATATGTGTGTTGCTTGTGTTAGTTTACCTTCAGTTCGATACATATGATGCTGTTCGTCATGGAGCCCAATGCGATAATTGGATTATGGTCTTCTTTTTGGTCCTTGATGATTTGGAACTCAGTGAAGCCATCTAGGAACAAGCTTTCTGTATCAATGGTGACGATGATCTTTGAAGTTCCTAATTTCTCCCAGATAGTTGTTTGGAAGCTGGATTGACTGTCAATTGTCTTCTGTATGAAGAACTCCATGACAACAAATTTCTTTGACGTTAAGGCACAACATAACCACCTGTCATCCTTGTAAGATAACCATTGTACGGAAATTATAGGGTCCTGTAAACTTATACTATCCAATTTATTATTATTCTTGGTATCCCATAGGCAACATGTCCAATCAATGGAACTTGACAACAGTAAACCTTCTTCGGTCATCGATAGACCTGTTACAAACCCTGAATGGAATAATCTTGGTTTATTTAAAGTAGAATCATTTTTAACTTCTATGTAAGGTAAAAATGCATTATTTTTAGCAGCGATTGGCAATTTATCCCCATCAATATCCTTTAGCAACAGTTTATATATACCGCCGTCTTCTCCACCAACAAATATGCAATCCTCATCAAATGCTGAGGCAACCAACGAACTGATACCAAGTTCTCCACATAAACTAATACGTGATAGGTACTCTGCAAACATAATTTCAACTGTGCTTTGTAAATCCATAATATCATTAATTCCAACTGGTGCCAGCTTAATCCTAGCAACATCTTTTGAACTAATTGACGTAGTCTCCTTATATACACTTAGATCAATGGTGTTTAAAATATTGAACGAGCCATCCGTAGTACCACAAATGACTCTAAATTTATTCTCTGAAATAGCAAATATTCCACCATTACCGGTATTATAAGTCTTTGAAGTTAGATTTCTCTCCCACGAAACTGTACCATTCTCAACGATTTTCTCTCTTAATTCATACAATATAACCTTACCTCTACTCGTAGTGAGCAATATTGGAATAATATCATTACCAATTATCGTATACTGTCCCAGTATTTTACATGTCGTCAGAAGCTGTCCTTTAAATTCCAATTGGTCAATGATTTCATTGGTGGCAATCTTAACTACAAACACATACGATTTAGGAATTGCTTTAAGAGCTAGAATATTAGGTTCGTTTGATTTATTATCCCTCAATGGTCGTGATTGGAAACATATTACAAATATCTCTCTTAAATAGTCGTAATCAATTGAAATGCATACAAGGTTTTCAAATTCATTTGCTTCGATTGGAGCTTGCCATTTATGAAGTAAGTCGTAATATTTATTAGATTCAGATGATACCAAGTTATTACTTTTACCGTCACTTTTGCTATAAGCCTCAGAACTAAATGTTTTAGTATATATTGAAGTTTGCTCCTTCTGGATCACCAATGGCTTTAGGATGACCGGTTCAGTATTTATAATTTCTTCATCAGTTCCAGTATTTACTGTATCTAATTCTTCCTCGACTTCAATTCTATTTTCGATTTCATATAAGTCAACAGGGTCAGTTTGAATAGCTTTATCATACGTAATCACCTCCACCTTCTTATTTAGTGTCACCTTATCGATACTATCTTCCAGAACATGCTGGTCTGTCTGTACGGCGACACTAACCATGTATCTTTCATTGCCGTTCAGTTTTTCATCATCATTAAGTATATCCCTAGATTTATCCTCAGTGTTATATTTAAGCAGCTGACTTACAAGAGAATCTTGATTCTCACTACTATACAACTGTCTTCTTTCACGAAGCTCTTTCAATTGTCGCTTTCTTTCTTCCAATTCTTTAAGTCTATCCATCGATTATGTACCAGCTATTTCATTTATAGGATTTTAGATTAAGATACTAAATACTATCCTATTTATATGTATTGTCACTACAAATTCTCAAAATTGCTTAGACATATGGCATCTCTAAGTATAGAATCTCAATAATAACAACACGAACAAACGAACGCGTGTAAATAATTTGAAAAATTATTAGCACATAGGAAACATATATTAACAAAAAGATGTATAAAATCGAGTTTTACAAGTCATCAAAGAAACTTCAACAAATTCTAACTGCTCCAGTACATTAACTAAAATGGATGTTGACATTGAAGATATCTTAGCTGAATTAGATAGAGATACTACAGCTGTTGATTATAGCAATAACAATTACACACAAAACTCTGATAATGCGACTACAGTGTTTAATTCATCATACAACCAGAATAAAACCGATGTCAAGGAAACCAATAGACCAATCTCAAACAGAAATATATTAC
Organism: Kazachstania psychrophila; assembly: GCA_030579255.1. Taxonomy (NCBI): domain Eukaryota; kingdom Fungi; phylum Ascomycota; class Saccharomycetes; order Saccharomycetales; family Saccharomycetaceae; genus Kazachstania; species Kazachstania psychrophila. The sequence continues at coordinate 271,301 of JAKTQD010000008.1, read as the reverse complement.
ATGAAACTATATCTCCAGAGAAAGATTATAATAAACTATTGACACATTGGAGAAATGAAAGATTCTCACCAGAGGTGCTACCATATCCACATGCGTTAATGTCGAGAATGTTAATGCGTATACAGGAACAAATGGAAAGATTAGAAATTATCTCCATGAACTTTATGGAGAATCACACTACAGCTACTCCAGTAAATGGCGATGGCAGTGCATCTAACACGCATACAGGTAACCGTCCAGTAAATAATAATAATATGTTACCTTTACTTTGTATGGAAGCCGAATTAGAAAGGGTAAAGTTTGTAATAAGAAGTTACATACGATGCAGATTATCAAAAGTTGATAAATATAGTTTATACCTGAGACAGATAAATGAACAATCTCAAAATTCAGAAAACGAGTCTAATATACTTCCATTAGATGAATTACTATCTAAAGAAGAATCTGAATATCATATTAAACATTCAGCAATCTTAATGAGATTATTCAATAACAGTATTCTGAAACATATGCCTACTGAATTACAAGCTATCAATGACACTGAAGGTAGTGTTAACATGATTGATGAACCTGATTGGAATAAGTTTGTATTTATCAGGATTCGAGGTCCGTCAGATGGTAACTTTGAGCTGGATCCATTATTATCTAAAGATTCCGCAAGTAAATATCATTACTCCGTCACTATTCCGGAGTTAAATGAAGATATTGAGTTAAGTATCGATAGCATTTACGTCATGAGATATGGAGTTATCAAAGATCTCCTGAAAGATGAGAAAATTGTATTAATATAACCACACATTAATAAACTGGTAGAATCGAATGATGAAGCTATGCCATTTTTGAGTTTTTTCATGAGAATTTGCATCTAAATATTTAATATATAATTAATTAATCGGAATAGCTTCTGATATAAATAAAATACAGCATAATTAATAAACCATACTTGATATCACAATAATAACCTTCTATAAGATATTTATTACCTTTTACAAAAAGGAAAAAATAAATGCGCAAGCCCGGAATCGAACCGGGGGCCCAACGATGGCAACGTTGGATTTTACCACTAAACCACTTGCGCTAGTGTATTGGAATACTGAAAACCTAATATATACACTAAAGGTAAAAATAATTACTAGTGCCTTCACAACAAGTATTTGAAATAGAACAAGTTATAGATTACATTAAATGTCTTATATCTAAACTTCAATGAGCCTTTCAAAAACTGTCATTGACTGACTGAGATAATTCTAATGTTAATTTTATATATTCGTTAGATCCAAGCATAATACCATAGAACTCTTGAGTTTTGCATAGAATATTTGGACAAAACTTCGAAACTTACAAAATAATAATTTCAACCATAAAGTACTATAAATATTAATAAATATAACTGTTAACATTTGTTTGATCTTTAAGCCTTTAATTTCGATCGAGAAAATTAACTTGTTCTTTATTAAAAAATGTATCATGATAGTCATAGAATAAAATAAAATGTTACACCTTGCGAAGAGATAAGGACCTGATAATGACATGACAAGCAAAGATAACAATTCAAATATATCAGATAAACGGTCGACACAAACGTTTATCGGTGCCGTCTCAGCTGCTGGTAGAGCTTTTATTTACCGTCTAATGACATTCTACTTGCGTACTCCTCTAAAGCTATTTAGACCTGCACGATTCGATTATTTACATTACATCAGAGCAGCACAAGCGAAAGAATTGGCAACATATGGATCTAAGATATATCAGAATAACTCTGTGTATATACTAAGTCATGCATTAAGCAAATATGGTTGGAAAGTTATACCGGAGAAAGTACTACCCCCATTACTGACCAATTCCATCACAGGTGTAGTGTTATACACGACGTACTTACAGACATTATGGGTACTGAACAAAGATAAGACTAGAAATGACAAAGAATATTATCATAATATATATAAAGCAGGGTTTTTAGCTGGTACTGCGCAAGCGATGATCTCAACACCTATTGATGCTATATTTGCCAGATCTAGTACAGATGAAATAATATCTCAAATGACAAAATACGACAATTTATGGAAGTACGGATGGGATAAATGGAGACAGATAGGTTTAATTGGATGCTACGGTGGTTTCTTTCTAACTTTTGTAAAGGAATCCCTAGGGTTTGCTACATATTTTTGGATGTTTGAATATATTAAGGACAAATACCGAGACTACTTTGAGGATTCCAAATATATTAAACGTTCAATCATATTCGTGGCTGGTGTCACAGCTGCATTCTTCCTTCAAGTAATACAATTCCCATTCAGTAAAATTGAGAAGATCCATTTCAGAAGATTAGAGGTCATTGACACAGTAGTCACCACACAGAGAGCTGCATCAAAATTAAACAAGATCAAAACTTGGGAAAAGCGCCATTTCCACTTATACAGAAATGCATACAAAGATACATTCAATCACTTAAAGACTATCCACGGGGGTAAGAACACACGCTTTGTTAGATGGTTGTACAAAGGTTTCATGAGAAACACTATCGCTGTCATTCCAGGAACTACAGCAGGTCTATTATTTCTAAACTACTTAAAAACCCAGATGGAAGACCTACAAACACAAGAACAATTAGAAACGTTACAGTGACCAAGTCAATCGTCACATTTGTATCTACAACTACATTCATTATTTTTTATATTCTTCATATAATTCATCTAAGACGGCAATTTCGGCCGAAATTTAACTCATTATAGATCTGATTCGCTGCAATTGAGTCTCAGTGCGTTTTTTTCTTTAAAATTGTTGTAAAAGTATAAATTGTAACACGATGGGCCTGTTAAGTTGGAAGACTCAAGAGCCAGTTTGTGTATATATTGTTAGTTAATATTAGCTATACTGGTAGAACTATTTGCTCAATCATAATAATATAACAATAATTATAAATTCAAAGGCTTATTTAAGATGCCATCAATTTCTATGAGAAGAACGAGACGGAAAAGCATAAGCACAAACACGAAATCTGTTGGTCGGTCAAGTCCTACCAACCGTTCTAGAACAAGTAGTATAAGTTCCAGAACCGAATACACTAAGAAGAGTTTCTTTAGAGGCCAACTTTATAACTTCAGTGACTTACCATCATGGCAACAAGATAACGATAAGATCTTATCCGGTTACGTCAAAGAAACTAACTCATTTACTAAATGTATACAGTCATTATTTTATTTCAACAACGAATCTGTTAACATCTATTCCCATTTGATACCTTCGATTGCATATCTCATAGTCTCGTTATTCCTGATCGATACGCTACTGATTCCAAGATTTCCAACTACTTCCACTATCGATTATGTGATCATCAACGTATTTTTAATGGGAGCATTTGTCTGTATGTTATGCAGTGGCTGTTTCCATTGCTTAAAACAACATTCTGAGTTTTACTCAAACTTCTGGAGTAAATTGGATTATCTAGGAATCATCGTGTTGATTTCTTGTTCCATGATCTCATTAGTTTATTTCGGCTATTTCGACCATTTAGGTTACTTCAAGTTCTTTCTAGGTTTAACATGCACCTTAGGTGTTCTATGTTCAATCGTAGTACTGAACGAAAAATTCAATGTTTCCAAGTATAGATCACTGAGAGCAGGCTTCTTTGCTGTTTTTGGTTTCTCTGGTTTAATTCCATTATTAACTGGGGTTTACATATTTGGATTCAACGGTGTCTTACAAAGAATCAAAATAACATTTGTTCTATGGGAAGCTCTATTCTACATTATAGGTGCTACCATGTACGGTTTAAGATTCCCAGAACGAGTTTTACCTGGTAAGTTTGACTTAATCGGTAGTTCCCATCAAATGTTCCATTGCTTTGTCGTCATAGGTTCCGTGTGCCATCTAAAGGCCGTTATCGATTCCTATACTTTAGTTCATTCTAATTTCAAAAAATAATCATACTAACTGAGTATCAAATATATATTCTTCTCTTATAGATTTACTATCAATAACAAATATCATAACAATTTAAATATGTTAGCTTAATATACTACTTATATCCACATTACCCGGAAAACTCCGCACTTTTAAATAAATAATTACATTATTTTAACTTCATATAGAGAAGGAAACACTTTTGGAAGTATTAATAATTTATAGGATTAGCAATATAATACAATATAATAAAATCAGAACAATAATGAATAGTACTGAGTTAACCAAGAGAGCACTGTTAGCATACAGAAATGGTCTTAAAGCCACACGAATAGCATTTAACCAGGATACAAGGCTGTTACAAGCTGCAAGACAAAAGATGAGAGAAGGTATGACCAATCCACCAAACCCAGAAGCACCAGTCCCTGAACAGATAAAACTGATGGAAGACGTTTCTTTGTTTTTAAGAAGAAATGTAATACAAGGTAAGCTTGATGAAGCATCCGAAAAACCAACCTACCATTTAAATATCCATAAGGATACTGAATTAGGTGACAATGAAGATATCAAGAACGACAATATAAGAAATACATTAGTACCCGGCGGTGTGCAAGGTGGTGGCTGTTGTGGTGGTAATCCTGCTAAAGCCAAGTAAATGGATACGCTCTTACTTGTGCCCAATCATACTACATGTAAATACTTATCGGACTCACAAAAACATTAAACAGTATCATCTACCCTACCTCAGAAGAATAATCTAATATCTAGGAAACCATATACATTTATATAATATATATCTAATATTATTATTCAGTTTATCATATTTATAACCGTTATATCAATTCAAACCGGGTAATGATCTCGGTTGAAATTCCTGACCGAACAAAATTAAGAGATTTAAATGTATCAATCTCGAACTAATATCCCTTCATCAAGTAAAGCAAAGCAAAAGTGGACTAATAGTCAAAGATGTTATCTAGAAAGATTGGCCGTGCTTGCTACAGTACGAACATAACACAAGATTTTATCAATGATCTTCTGGCCAGAGCTAAAGAGGCTACAACAGTAGTTCCAAAACAAACTCTACAAGGTCAATCTAGAACCAAAAGAACTAAAGGCGATAACAATAATAACTATAATAGAAATAATCGTAATACTCAAGGTGATAATAGACCAAGAGGCAATCGAAGATTCAATAATAACAGACAAGAAAGAACTCAATCCGACGCTGGCTCTTCTCAAGTAATGACGAACACCAATGGTGAAAGTAATGTTGTACTTAATCAACCTCAGTTTACTGGTAAAAAAGTAAACGAAACAGACTCAGTAGATTTCTTAGATATCATGGAAGGTTCCTCTTCGAAAACTAGAGCTAACACTGCTGGTCCAAGATCAAATAATCGTCAAAATAATAGAGGAAAAGGTAGAGACAGTAGAAATAAAAGAGTCAACCTATCTGGTTCAAATGTAAATAGATATGCTCAAAACAAAATTAGACAAAACCAACAACCAGAGGAGTACTATCCTGAAGATCCTACTCCTGCCTCTTTATTAAAGTATTCTTCTAATTTATACCATACACCAAGTTCAAGATTAAAGAGTTTTGCAATCGCAACACTAAATGATTCCAATTTCCCATCTTACAGACAACCAAATACTATTTCAAACGATAATGTTTTAACCTTATTATCTGATAATAATGCATTTGGTAAATATATGCCTGCAAATTCGGTAATATTACAAAGAGAAAGACAATTAATTAATTTAGAAGCCAATCTCGATAATATAAAATTAAATGAAATTGTCAAGGGTAAATATCAAGTACTACCTACTTTAAGTGAAAATGATTTTAATAGTATATCTAAGAATGAAAAGGTTAAGAAAAGTTTGTTACAAAATAGTAATATTGTTAAATTAGCATTACAAAATAATGTCGATATGAACAAAGACAACTCGAAGATCAATTTAATTTACGAGGTCTGTTCAGGTCTAAAACCATTATCATTCTTAATCAATGCTAATTGAATGACCTTAATTGTGTGTCTATTAAAATAAATATATATATCTTATCTATTCGTTCATGTATCTAACTTTTTTAAAATATCATTGTAAATACTAAGTTCATCTTTTAATAATGTCTTCTTTAATCCCAGTTCCAACAATTTTCTTTGTTTCTTTCTCAGTAGATTCAATATTATTGGACCTACCATAAATAATGATGACTTTTGTGGTACTTCCTGTAAAATTGTTTGATATATCTTAATATCATCAAGATAAATGATGTTTCGCTTTAAAAAAGTTGTGACTACTCCAACAGAATCTATATCTTCAGTAACCTCACAATAGTGCCTAAAAATGTTGATAAAATTGGCCGAGTTAATCATTTTTTCGATTTCTAAAAATGCATTATATTTCATCAATATCGAAATCTTTTCTTTAATATCCATTAAAACACCATCGTTGTCATCCTCATTGTCAAACACGAACAAAATATTCAGTACTTGATCTCTATCGAATTTAGCTATTTCTTCTTTGACATATTTCCAAAGTTCTAAAGATTTATGACACAGAGTAAGAATTTTTTGGTAGTACTTAACAAAATCTTTGCATCTATCATCATATCTTATTTTAGTACTTAGGAATACCTTTATAGGAACCTTCTCATATTTGAACTCATGTTTGTACTCTTCAGTCAATACCTTAAAAAACGGCCAGAGATGAGTTTCTTCCATTGTTTCGTGTATTTTGGCAATGTAATACTCCAATAAAAATTTCTTATCATCGTTTGTACCTTTACCGTCACGTCCAGTTCCAATGTTCTCAAGTATAATCACTTTTATTCGAATATTATTATCCATTTCGTCAATTTTCTGAAGTAATTTACTAACTTCAATTCCAGCTTTCCTTGTAATTATTAAAATCTCTTCGACAAAGATTTTCAATTTTATCTTGTCATCGTTATCTTTTATTATTCCTATTATCAAAATCATATCATCAAGTAAATCTTTAGAGACATAGGCTTTTGAAAATTTCGAGATATTTTCATTTAAGAAGTGCAACATTTGCTGAATATGCCTAATATCTTTGTTTTCATCAATTTCATTTCTTAGAAACTCAAGGACCTCCTCATACATTTTCCGTTGTTTGTAAATTTCGACCAGAAGCTTTTCATACTGAGAATTTTGTTGACTTAGTTCATCTTTCACTATCCTCGTTATTTCTGGATGGCTAATATTATCGTAGGTTTCAATACTGAAATTATTGATATTATTTATATAGTCTGGAAATTGAATTATGAAAAGATTAATATCTATGCTCTTCATTATATTTTCAAAGTCATTAATTTTATTTCTTTCGACCCTTCTAAGGTCACTTAACCTTTTTTTTATAACTGTCAAAAAGTTAATATAGAGCTTATTATCACCACTTAGACATTTATTTTTTAATTTTATTCTCTTTAAGTTTAAAACAATTTGTTTTAAACCATTAAAAATCCACAATTCTCCAAAAACATCAAAATCTAAGAGATATAGCAACAATCTTATATCCACATACTTTATAGTAACACACCATTTCTCTATGACATCCAAATCAATGACATCACAATGTAATATTATAAGAAGTGAGCACAAAACTTTTAAGAAATTACGTTGTATCTTACAAAAATTTGTATTTGATTTCAGTTCCTCATTGTTTTTAAGATGGTCATTGATAATTTTGATTTGTGACTTTTCGTAATTTTCAAATTCCAGAAAAGTTGGCTGTTTGATTAAAGCATAAAGATTACAATTATCTGTTGCAATAAGGGATGTTGTCTGCTCATATATGTCTTCAATATATTTTCTTTTGCATTCTATCTCTAAGTTAATTTTATTACTATCAGCTTCAGAGATCGGAACTAGCCGCAGTTTTTCTACAACTTCTTCTTTAAATAATATTCCTTCGGAGGAACTTTCATTTGTATCATTATTATCATCTTCTACTCTAAAATTCTTAAAGATCTTTACTGTTTGAAAGATTTGAAGTTCATGACCTATGGACTTAATAGTTTGCAGGCTCCCAAGTAGTTCACCTGAAAACTTATGAATATTAACTTCGTTAGAATTATATTCAACTAATAGATATGGGTAGTTGACGATCACTGACTTTGGATAATGCTTTAACTCAATTGCATTTTCAGTGATATCACCATTATGATTTACCACGAGAGCCATTGAATTATCATCATATCCTGCCCCTCCCGAACAGACTAAAAACTTCTCTTTCCGATCAAAATCTACAAGTACAGGATGTAGAATGGTATTATCATTATTATTATCAATTGCTTCACTTATTCGAAACAACTGTATTACTTCTTCTTTATCTAGGTTTAAAATTTCATAATTATTTAACTTCGAGCTCATTATTGTGGAATTATGGCACATACCCGTATCTATAAATTTAAAATCGTAATCTTTAATTGGGGTAATGCCCTTAGTTGTAATTTCTACATCATTTATGCTTTCATTAGTGAAAACTAGGACTTCATATTTATTCTTTGCTCTAGTTTCGGTGCTCACCATATTGTTCCGCAGTATAATATCATTGACATCTTTAACACTTTTTACATTAGGCATTGGGGCCATTTCAGGAAGTAAGAATAACACTAATTCTGAACCACTTAATACACATGCTTTTTCGATTCTCGGGAGTAAAATTATCTTGTCAATTGCAAGTTGATCCTGATCTCTTGAATCATCAAAATTAATTTTTGAAACCAATAGGTAGTTGCCGCTTTCTATTTCAAAGTAATGTAGTAGTTCACCCGATTTGGTACCAATATATATATGCTCGTCATATGATTCAACTGTGCTTATTTCTAAACCTGGTGGTAAGGATGGAATTATTGGAAAGGTATAATAGGGTCCATTTTCATCAACTACTAGTCCATCATTCTGTATTTCTACATATTCCTTTTGTTCCTCAACCTTACTTACCTGAACATTTACTTCAGAATTCATGACTTCGCTCACAATTAGCTGAGCCTTCTTTCTATATTATTTTTCTGTTTATATCTGTTCGTATATCCTATATGCATAATGTAGTGCTTTGCTATGACATAAATTAAATTTCATATCCGAAATCCTTAAAGATGAAAAATATGTAATATACAGTTTTAAAAAGTTATTTATATACAAACAAAGGTATACAAAACTATGTTTCAATTAGTTATGTTGATATATCTATCGAATGCTGATTAATAAAAGGATGCGAATTAAATGAATTATTTCATTAATTTTAATAATAAATGAGCACCCTTATTTGCTTCTGCAGGTCTAATTTGCTTCTTAATAGCTTTTAAGTCATCGATGAAAATCTCACCATCCTCTGTATTATTAAGAGCTTCATATAGGGCTACAATAGTGAATGAACTGTCATTCTCGTTTATCCATTCTAATAAGTTAGTGGAGTCAATGATATCGTCGTAAAATCTAGCAGCGAATGGAACACCTAATCCCTTAATATTTTGAAATGGTTCGATCTTCTTGGCTTTATTATTCCACTTACCACCTGAGATTAATCCCTTTAAAAATCTAGTAGAAAAGGCTTCATGTATCGGATGGTTCTCATCTGATATGTCACCCTTGAAGTAAACAATAACTTGGTTTAAAATTTCATCGTACTTCTTTACACTCTTGTCATCTAATTGACTGTAAAATTCATCTGAGGTTAATAACTCTGATACGAATTGACAACCTAGATTTTCTCTTAATATGTGAACGTAGTCCTTACCAATGTTATTTAATAAAGAAGGAACAAATTTGTTTTGTAATTCTTGTCTTCTGACTAATGCGTCTTTCTTAGAAGTCTTCTCAGCCATAGCATAATAACGTTCTAGCTCCTTCTTGACAATCGGAGAGAAATATTTACCACTTAAACCTAATAACATATAGATAAATGGTCTTCTACCATACTTATCAATAATGAAATCGGTTAAAGATTCTTTAACAGTTGGACCGAAAGTCTTGTGGACAAGAACAGTATCATCAACACACATTAAGATAGTAATGAAAACCATGTTACCGTGCTCATTCATGATTAATTTTTGACCATGTTCCTTTAAAGATTTCAATATAGTCTTTCTTTCCTTTGCAGAAGCCTTGGCGATTAAAATGGAAGCAACTTCGGCACCTTCTGGGGTGTGAACTAATTCAGCAAATTGTTCGCTTAATAATTCAATCATTTCAGAAACTTCTTTACCATCTGCAATCTTAGTAAATTCCTTCATGGCTGCATGTAAAATTTGGAAACCGGTAGAACCCTTTTCAACAGAGGCAGTGATGGTACCTAATAAATTCTTAGAAATAATAGTTCTCTTTTCGATACTTGTAGCACAAACTTCTTCAATAGTTAAGTCGTTGTGAGTTTCTCTGAAGAAAGCGTATTCAGAACCCCAAAATTCTCTGATCATTTGTTGTTTTTGTTCATTGGTGGCGTATAAAACGAATAGATCTTCTACAACATAAGCACCTTCTCTGTGTCTCATTAATTTTCTTAGATTACCATGTAATTCATTAATAATAACTTGTCTGGAATCTTTGGTACCATAATGTAGTAATTTAACCAATAAGTACTTACCGTAAGAGGAAGTAGCTAAAACATAGTATTTACCCTTTAGAGAGTTAACAATTTCCTCACGACGTTCCTTAGAAGAATATTTAACTAAAGTTTGAACAATACGAGAGGCATCGTGCTTTAGAATTAAATCACTAACGTGACCCTTGGATAATTCCCAGATCTCGTCACATAATTTGTCACGGATTTCCTTTGGTAAAGGTGGTTCCTTAACACGAAGTCTTTCCCAGACAGCCTTAATTTGTTGAACTTCATTACCAGATCTTCTTTGTAATTTTCTTTCTTTTAATATTCTTCTTTGCTCACCATGGTTGTTAGATCCAGCACCTTCAGCACCCTCCTTCTTTTCAGTTTCATCAGCAGCAGCATCGTCATCAGAAACAATGTCGTCTAACTCATCGTCAGAAGAAGAAACAGAGGCTTCATCTAATTGATCTTGTTCCTCATCGGAAGAATCAACGGAGATTCTAGCTTTCTTAGCAGGTTTGGATTCCTCAGCCTTGGAACGCTTGTTGTTTTTCTTAACAATTGGAGCCATTGTTTTCTGTTACTAGAGTACTATAGGTCTATATAGTACTATATTATAGAATGCTTAATACATATGAAGCACTACATATAACCATAGTGGTTAAGCTATATTAAATTTTATCTCATCGGCTCATCGAAAAATTTTCAGATATTTTTTTTCAGAAAATTTTCAGTGTCGTTCGTTATGACAGATGAGTAGTGTATTATATATATGATGAATATCTTGATGTAAAATGTATCGAGTGATTTGTTGTATTATAATTCGTCATGATCGAGTATTCTGTCCATTGCTTCGTTAACTGCATCCTCGATTGATTGAATGGTTTCCTTAACTACAGATGATGTTGCGGTAGTACTGCCTTGGATTGTAGTGGCGAGAATAGATGTCATACTATCACCATATCCAACGGAGACATTCTTAACTAGACCTATAGTCATCAATATACTCTTGAAGAATTTGAAACAGAGCCATATAAATAATTTAACAGGCATTTTAAGAATACGTCTCCAGATGATCCAGGAAATACATGCTATAAGGAAAAATAGAGATAAATAGACGTCTCTCTTCTCTTGATTCGATGCCTTCTCAAGGGACTTAACTAATTTAGATGTTTGATCAAATACCGACTGGAATTGGTCATATTTCTCTTCTACAGTTTGTAATGACTGAGTTTGTTGTTTCAATTCATCCAAATTCAGGTCACTTTGCAATATACCTGATTGTAGAATTTGATTACCTTTGATCAGATTCTTTGTTAACTTCTTGGTTTGTGTCAGTAGTTTAACCTTTGAAGAGGTAGCTTGCATGTCTACTGCTTTTGTGTCCTTTGAAGCTGAGTTTAGTGCTTCCTGTTTTAATGCATGTGCGTCAATTGAATCATCTCTTAATTTATCAATTGTATCAAATTTATCCAAGTATAGTTCTTGATTGATCAATTGCATAGTTTTCTTAAATTCGAAATTCCAGTTAATGCACTTTACTAAGATATCTGTTGTCTTTAAAAACTTCTCTTGATCGTCCTTCATTAAATCGTTGACGTTACCAGATATTTTCAAATAATCAATACTATCCTGAGATTTCGCCTCAACCCAATTCAGTATAACATGACGGTTCTGCTGATTTATGGTTACAATAGAAGTCCTTATTAAAGATTCAAATTTTATAATTAACTTGCTACATTCAACTAAAGTACCTTCATTGTTTAGGTTTTGGAGTTTTCGTAATTCATCCAACATCAAACATTGTAGTTGATGTAGATCTTCTTCGTACTGTGATATCATTGCCTATAGCTACTTTCTCTCTCTCGCTCTCTCTTATTGTGCTTGTTTCTTAACTAACAAAGGCCACTTCATTCTTCTTATATTTACTTCTAAATCAATCTGAATTAATAGTCAAACAACGTTGAAAATGACACCAAATATCGAAATAGTAACCATAGCTATTTTAAACTGCTTAGTACAAAATTCTGAGTCATTGACATGATGTAGCTATTGGATCCTCAATATATAGCATGTCTGATATATGCAGTAACAAATAATCCAAATAGGTTTATCATCCCCGAGGGAATCAATGGAATATCGACGCTATTTAATTTAGATATACAATTAAAAAAGATTCTGGTCTCTAATTTTTATCACTTCTACTGTATGAAAAGCACTATATAGAGTAAAACTAACCATATATAATGTAGGTGAGCCTTCCCAATAACTACTAATCTGTCCATAATAAGTGGAATCGCTGATACCGGAATGCTTATTATATCATCCTCTGCGAAAAACGACAGGCAAAATTAAATATGGAAATTAAACGATGGGTTATTTAAGTATTGAAAGATCAATGCTTTCGTAATATATAATTATCTATAGATTATAAAGTAGACCAAAAGTTAGATACAGCTCTTCAACATGACAATGAGTGATAAAAAAGAGGAAACTAATTTAAATCTGAAAACTACTAAGTTTGAATTTGGTGGTGCCATTGGTACCCTTTTTCTATCGATATTCCTACCAATATTTACTATATTCATTAATAATCAATTGACACCGGGTACCTCATTTGAAAAGGATCCATGCTTCTATTTGAACTTTAAGAGATCTTTTCACCTTTGGATTCCGTATTTACTCTGGTTTTCTATCTTAGCTGTTTTTGATTTAGTATTACCTGGTAAGACCATGTTCGGTACTCTATTAAGAGACGGTACTAAATTAGCTTATAAGATCAATGGTGTTGCTAATTCTATACTATTAATCCTGATTTTAGCTATTAGATGGCAACTAACTGAAGGTCAAATGCCAGAATTGGTATATTTATATGAACATCACATTGAACTGAACATCATAAGTATCATTTTTTCATTCTACATCTCTTGCTACGTTTATTTAAAGAGTTTCATCTTTATTAACAAACAACCATTACTAGCTGAAGGTGGTAACTCCGGTAATATTATCTATGATTGGTTTATTGGTAGAGAGTTGAACCCAAGAATTGGTTGTTTCGATATTAAATTATTCTGTGAATTAAGACCAGGTATGTTACTTTGGTTTTTAGTCAACTTGAGTTGTTTACATCACAACTTTGTTGTTGCTAATAAATTTGGTTCTGCTAACGATGCTTTAATTCTAATTAATCTGTTACAAGGTTTCTATATCTTCGACGGTGTTTTCAATGAAGAAGGTTTATTAACTATGATGGATATTGCCACTGACGGTTTTGGTTTCATGTTAGCATTTGGTGATTTAACTTTTGTTCCGTTTACTTATTCTTTACAAGCTAGATTTTTAAGTGTTTCACCAAATGAATTAGGTTACCAAAGAATTGCTTTGATCGTTTCATTAATGGCTCTAGGTTATTACATCTTCCATTCTTCAAACAATCAAAAATCACAATTTAGACAAGGTAAATTACCTCATTTAGAGAGTATCCAAACTAAGAGGGGAACTAAGCTATTATGCGACAGCTGGTGGGCTATGTCTCAACATATCAATTATTTCGGTGATTGGTTAATTTCTTTAAGTTGGTGTTTAACCACATGGTTTCAAACACCATTAACTTACTATTATTCCATTTATTTTGCCATTTTATTATTCCACAGACGTCAAAGAGACGAAGAACACTGTAGCGAGAAGTACGGCGATGATTGGGTTGAATATCAAAAGAGAGTTCCATATAAGATTATTCCATACGTTTATTAGGATAGATAATATGGTATATCTTATACTTTTTTAGTCTATATTAATTTTTATTCTTGTTATATATATATATATATATAAATAATTTATTCTATACGTTATGAATCCTGTAAATCATCTGAATGTGTACTTAACAAGTCAGTTTGATAGTTTAGTAAAGTTTCTTTGAAATTTGGAATGAAATCCTTATTTAGTTTACCAATTAAATCTTGGGATAATCCGTTGATTCTAATTTCAAAATCTGAATCATCATGCATAAATTCCGGTAAAATAATAGTACCTTCTTGACCGTCTTCATCTTCCTTACTGTTATCAGTGACCTTAACTTTAAATTCTAAGATTAAGTCGAAGAAACAAACAGGTTTACCCTTTCTTTGAGAGACGTTAGAGTCACCAGATATTTTGGTGACTTGGCAAACTTCATAAATTAAGGAACCATCATCGGTGGTCTCTATTTTGAAGTCTTGGAACTTTTCATTAAAATAATCTTTGGTCCATGGTAGTGTGTTCTTGTCGACCCAATGCCAGTTATTAGGGTTAAGTACGACCATCTTTAACGCTTCTCTTTCTACTCTATATTACCTAAACCAATATTATTAATATTGCTTAAATTGAAATTTCTTCGTTATATAGAGAGAAAAACTTGAAATTTCAGATAGAAAAAAATCGAAATTAAAAGAAAAAAGCAGACAACAATATGCGGTGTGTGGATGCAATTATTTCAATGGAGCAGATGATTTAACTAGTTTCACTGAAGTTTCCTTATATTTCAATGGGTTTAACCATGGCATTGATTGTGAATCTACTTGTTCAATGATTTGCTTGACGAACTTGGTGTCTAATTTGTCGTTACCGCGGACGATGAGTATACCGTATGGTAATGCGATGGATTCCTCAATAGTGGAATGCGAACCTCTTGGTAATTGCACTAAAGTCGACTTCTTTGAAGCCATATATGATAGTAATGGTATCTGTTGTAATAGGATAATAGGAATATCCGGATCTCTATTACAAACGAACACTAAGGCGTGCTCTTCTTTGTTTTCCTCAGACTCTAAATATCTCACAATTTCATTGAAATCTGTTATAACATCAAATGGCCACGAGTCCACAGGAGTGCTCTTAAGATGCTTACACTTGTTCAGTATAGCCACATTAAGCAATTGCATTATTAATTGTTGGTCCTTCACGTGCGGCCATAGATGTGCCTCATCAGTGTATGGATCCGCGAGAATCGGTCTGTATACCTGTCTTCTCTTGGCAATCCTCTTAGAAGCAGCCTTCAACGAGTTCCCAGACATTGCTAACCTAGTTGTCTCTTATATCTCTTCTCTTCTTTCCTTCTAGTGCCTAATCCCCCATCGATGAGCGTTTTTGATTCATTGTTTCAATTATATATTTAAAATTGGCCGGCCATTGTGTCGCAACTTACGATGAGGACCGTTGCGGATTGTAAACAAAATAACAAAGAAACAACTAGGTGAATTAACAACAATGCAGATAATTATAGAATAGAGTGATATTAGACTTTATAACCTATTAAGATATCGGTCGATAACTATAGCTTTCAGCTTTTCTAACACTTTTAAAAAAATTTCCATTCGCTATTTCATGCAACAATAATTTCTACTTCAGAAGTCGCTTTTAAAAACTGTATAATATACTCAACAACATCACATACAAGGTTGCTATAATCGCTCACTTCTAACTTCACATACATTTTCCCCTCCACATATAGGAATTACACATATGTTTAACATACTAACAGTTTTTATATCTCTTTGCTTTGCGGTACGAATAACATCCGCAGCAGATGTTTTCTTATACAAAGGTTGTTACTCAAAATCATCGCTCGAGAGTCTTAATTTAGTCTCCAAGGGTCCATGGACGTGGCAGAGTACTTCATACTGTGCCTCTCAATGTACAGGTTACGATATATATGCTCTGTTTAATAGTGATACATGTTATTGTGGTAATGGTGTTTCATCATTAAATGCCTTATCAGAAGTATCCAAGAGTAGTTGTTCGTCAACATGTTTCGGTTGGGAAACCGAACTTTGTGGTGGTACAGATTCAATGGATGTTTACACCAACCCTGCAGCTTCTGTTGCTAATTCTGCATCTACAAGTTCTAGTGCTCCTAAGACTGGTAGTTCCAGTACTTCTTCCTCATCCAGTTCCATATCATCAAGTTCTAAAACTACAACTGCTTCCTCTTCTGCTTCACCAAGTTCAAGTTCAAGTTCAAGTTCAAGTTCAAGTTCAAGTTCAAGTTCCACTTCAAGTTCAACTTCAACTTCCACTTCAAGTTCAAGTTCAAGCTCTAAATCAAGTTCAAGCTCAAGTTCTGTATCTCCAACAGTATACACTTCCTTGATGTATGCCACTCGTATCGTCACTGCATCAGTTGTCAGTGTTGCTAATGAAACCCCAAAGACTATTTTTGTTACAACTACCTCTATGGTATCAACCATGTCTCCTGCCGCAAACAACTTAAAACAAAATGATAATAATAAGAAGAGCTCAGCTTTAAGCGGTGGTGCCATTGCAGGTATCGTTATCGGTGTCGTGTTTGCTACTTTCTTCTTAATTGCTATCATATTCTTTGTCTTCTTCTACAGACGTAGAGGGAATAACGATGAACCCGATCTCGAAGAGACAAAACAATACCAACCTTATTCATTTGGTGATGAAAATGCTACCCCTGTTATCATGCAACCTGCTTCATCTACTTCTAATTGGAGAATTCCATCTCGAAACAATACCACAGGAATATCGTCAAATACGCAGTCATACAATACAAACAATTTACCACTAAGAAATCCAAGTAACACTGGTGATCTTTCATTAGATTCAGGTAGAAATTCTAACGCCACTTCCATTCAAAATATGACTCCAAAGATTAATCATCCATCTGTTGTGTTCGAAGAACCATTACCATTCGACTTAGAAGCTGGTAATCAAAGATTTAGTACATCTTCATTACCAGACATGATGGAACCAAGACCGCTTCGTATCGTTAATCCTGATGATAACGATATGTTATCTACAAAAACGTCAAACAAGAATCAAATTAGTGTCTACAATTACAACCTCGATGATACTATCGAACAGAACGACCTATCAAGATCTTCAGATGATGCTTCATTTAATGAAAAGAATTACTAAAATTAATAATCATATGCCATATCTTATGATTCAACATGCTACATAAAACTCATATTAATACATACATATTATACAAATATTTATCAATAAATAACAGAAAATAACATAACATTTCATATTTCCTGATACCTACTATTTACTATTTACTGTCTTACACACGAAAATTAAAATAGCAGCAAATTGCCAAAAATCATTAAAAAATTTCCTTTTATGATTATAAAATACACAAAAAAATTATGAAAATTTGCTTCCAGTCGGATTTGAACCGACGATCTCCACATTACTAGTGTGGCGCCTTACCAACTTGGCCATAGAAGCAACTAATTACAAGCTTCCATAGTATAAAGATAGTCGACTAAATATGTTAATTCCAGCAACAATAATGTTATACTGGATTTGACCGACTAAATTATACCTTCATTACAGTAAATACAGTGTTAGAAAATGTAGCAATTGGATAAACTGTAGATAAATTCCAATATTTAGAACACTGTAATTATCCTAATTGAAAAATGAAACTAAGATCAAATGGGACCTATTTATCATCATTTTGTTATTATTAAACATGTAATGGTATTAAAGATATTACATGAATCATATAGTAACAATGAGCATACTTTATGATAACTGATTCATGAATAATTAGTTAATGAAATGTGTATGTTAAGTAGGAGGTGTACAGGTGCATTTGAAGTCCTTTCAGCATGTTTTTCGAAACCCCGAAATTAAGAAAGAAAATTGAGAAATACAATATTTGAGGGAAGAGTAAACTTGATGAATGAAATATTAAAGACATCATCTATCCCCAAGTAAACAGAGCAACGAGTATCAAAACAGAACTAATGTTGTTAACCAAAGTTGGGATTAAAGTTAATTTCCCAAGATTTGTCCAACCAATCTCAATTTTAAGTACATTAAAACCTTCACCAGGTTCTACTAAAACATTTAAAAGATTAGGTCGTGGTCCTTCTAGTAATAAAGGTAAGACTTCAGGTAGAGGTCAAAAGGGTCAAAAAGCCAGAGGTAAAGTAAAGTCATGGTTTGAAGGTGGTCAAACTCCTATATATAAATTATTTCCAAAAATCGGTTTCAAGAACGTTCATGCCAAACCTTTGATTCCTTTGAATTTAGAAAGGATCATTTGGTTCAATAGAAAAGGTAGAATAAATCTAGAAAAAGACGAAGTCTTGACAATGAAAAAGATGAGAGACATCGGTATAATCACCGGTAATATTAAACATGGTGTCAAACTATTAGCCAAGGGTCAATTTGATATGGAGATTCCATTAAAGATTGAGGCTAGTGCGGCATCTGAAAAAGCTATCCTGGCAATTGAAAGGGCTGGGGGTTCATTTGTTGCCAGATATTTCTCTGGATTAGGTTTAAAGGCTCACTTAAATCCAGAATGGTTCTTAAGGAAGAGAGGTAGAATACCATTACCAGCAAGACCGATCAAGAGAAAAGATATAGATTATTATAGTAAAGAAGAAAAGAGAGGCTATCTAATAATGGAGAATGATCCTTTCTATCAAAGGCTGTTAGAAGCTAAGAACAATGGGTTAAATAATGCCAACAGAAAATTAGAAAAGAAGACTGAATTACAAAAACAATTAGATAAATTAGATCCTGAAACTTCAAGCATAATATATCAAAGCAACTCTAACATTTTGACTATGGATCAATTCAAGAAACAAATGGAAGCAAATTAGACAGCTAACGAATAATTGAATAAAACCAAATTATTTTAGAACTTGTATATAAATACTATTTAATTTATTCACATATCAAACATATATATTGAGAATGCAATAATTTTTATATGTTATGAATACAATTGAAAACAAATCAGAAACTTCACGGGCAGCAACTATCACAAAAATATCTATAATATTGTAAATAATATTGTAAATAATATCGAGGAAAATGTGTTGCATTAGGAAAATTATATATTTTCCAATTTGTTGAAAGTTGAGAAAATAGAACTAAAATTTCAGCGCTTGTATAATATAGAAGTACACACATTTATTACTATATAATGATGAATTTGGATAAAATATTTATATTTTAAGCACTATACTTGATTGTATAATCTCTAAGTTTGTTTAGAATATGAGGATCAATAATCTTTTACAAAGTTGAAACTTTTACGGGCGGTTAGTGTAGTGGTTATCATCCCACCCTTCCAAGGTGGGGACAGGAGTTCGATTCCCCTACCGCTCACTCTATTTTTTGTTTCTGGTTATATACGTTCTTTGAACCAACACAATCATTCATTTATAAGATTATTATTGGTTTAGCCTAAATCAGAACTCTATTATATAATCTATATGAATTTATTTTGTTCCAGGTATTAATTAATGATAAACAATTAAAACTATCAGTCTACTAAATCAATTTCTTCATCGTAATTATCATCTTCAGAGCCACTATCTTCACCATCATCTGAATCATCTTCTTTGTCTTCTTCGTCTAATATATATGCTAATATTTGTCTTCCATCAAAAAATCTCTTGTTCATCAATTTAGAGCATTTTTCAGCATCAGATTTTTCTCTAAATATCACTTGTGCTTCACCTTTGACTTCATCAAGATTGATATGCAATACTTCACCAATTTCTTGACATCCTTCTAACAGATCGTTCTTGAGTTCTTCAAGTTCATCGGGTTCAAAATCACAATATATATCCAATACATTAGCTAACACCGTCGTCCTGTCTTTTCTTGATTCTTTGTCATTTCTTAGATTGCTGTTATTGGATTTTGATTCATAGATTATAGATTCCTCAGACTTTTTAGACCTTTTGTTAGAATTTATTTGATCATAATCTGTATTGTCATCGCTAATTGACCTCTTCCTCTCATTATTGAATACAGCAGGTTGCACATTCAATGTGTGCTTATCCAATTGGAAACCATTCAACATATCCACCGCCAACGTAACGGACTCTGGTCGCTCATAGATTATTAGTGCGTCACCGTTTATTTTACCTTCTATATCTGTATAAAATTTACACTTAATGTTACCTTCTTCATCCTTCCTGATTGTTCCAAATCTGCTAAACTCATAGACTAACTGATCCCGTATCTGATTAATACCCCATGTGCTACTGTCCTCATTTGATAATCCTGAAATATAGACGGAGGTAAACTCTGTACTTCTTTCTTGTGTCTGTATAATTTGTTTTTCTAAAGCAACCTGCTTTCTTCTCTTTAATTCTTCCTTCTTTCGAAGTTTTAACGTTTCTTTTAATTCATTCTCGTCTTTCTCTAACATGGCATAAAAATATAATAAAATCTGCTATATTAGAACCTTTGTTGTATTTTAACAAAATATTGAACTATGGTTACTTCAAGTTCAATGATTAACAATTTATATAATTCAAAAAAAAAGCTAATTAATAAGGGACTTTTTATTATAGATGTACATATAATTTATTTAAATATATTCGTTGTTTACATGAAATATAGATAGTAGATATAAAAATGGAATGTCAAAGTATTGGAATTCGTCATCAAGACAATGTATCAGTGGTAGTTATTTAGAGGAGGAGTTACATTAAACTGTTTACTAGATCAGCACATAGTTCTTCATCTTCACCCTTAACGGTAGCTTTGATAGCAATGCCCTTAGAACTTTTAATCGTCTGAACAATTAATGCAATCTTTGTACCATTTAATGCACTCTTACCGAATAGATTCAATGTATGTTTATTAGAATCTACTGGAACATATTGTGATTTATTAAGTGGTAGACAACTTGAATTAACAATGATCTTATCAGTAACTTCTTGTAAGGATAAATTTTCCTTAATGTTGTAAACGGCTACGTCTTCTATTGGCAATTCATCATATGCACTATCAAAGTCACCAACAAAGGAACTCTTAATGTAGTCACCAGCGTTTATGATGATAGAATCGATTTCGTATTCATCTGGGAAACCTTCATCATCTTCGAATGGTTCATTTGTATCTGGGTTCAAATCTCTAGATGTGAATACTAAATTGTTCAGGAAACCTTCCATAGGAATATTGTCTTGCTTCTTGAATGCAACGTAACATGATGATTCAGCATTTGGAGATAATCTATCAATAGATATACTCAATATTTCTTCTAGTTTAGAAGATTCTGGATCTTCTGGAGAACATGCAACAGATACGTTATCTAAAGTAACATCGGGTAATGTGTTAGTAATGTTAAATTGAAAAATGATATTTTCCTTGAATAAATGTTTAACACCAGAAACAACAAATTCGGCTTCTTTTTCAGTCAATGAAATAACCTTGGAACTGTTAATTAATGTACCATATTCTTTGAATTGCTCAATGGCTAATAATTCATCAGCATATTTTGTGCTTAGTAAATCTTGTTCATCTTCACCCAAACTGGAACCTTGGTATGTGTCTTTATCTAATCTATTTTCACTGCCAACCTTTTCAGAAGAACCGGACATTGGATTAATTTCACTATGTTCAGCAATGTTGCTGAATACTTGCTCTTGCTTTTTCTTTAATTCTATAGCCTTTATTTCATCTTCAGTGAATTTACGAACATTGGCAACGTCGAATGGAGTTTTGAAAGCATCTTCATTGGAAGAAATATATTCGTTTAATTTCTTTTCTAAAGATGGTAAATCGTAGAAGTACTTGGATTCAATTATATCATGTGCAACTTCACTGTTTTCTGTTTCAACAGAGCCAATTAATTTTAAGGCAATAGTTGCTCTATCTCTAACTTCATCATCCGTATCATTAGCAATACCCTTTAATAGGTTTACAATAGATTCCTGTAAGGTTGGGTCGTTCTTAGTTAGGGCAAACTTTGATAGAGCAACAACAGCAGCTGATCTGATGATAGAATTTTCTAAAACAACTCTATTGTAGATGTGTCTAACATACAAGGAAGGCTTCGAAGTGAATGGACCTTCTTTACCTAATAAATGTAACACTCTAACTAAGATTTCATTATATTCACAATCTTCGATGAAGTCACATAGGTTTTCAAGAACTAATTCCTTAGACTGTGGTACGAAAGAAACAACGTCAACAATGGCTTCAATAATACTGTTCTTGAATTTAAATCCACCTTCACTGTTCTTTAGGACATCCATTAAAAATTTAACAATTGATTTCCATTCTTGAGGGAAGTTCAGCGATAGTGTACGGACAGCATCGATGATGATAATCTTGAAATCATCGGAAACTTCGTGAATGAAATTTGTTATGGTGCTAATCAATGAAGCAATGTTCTTAGCAGTACCAGTCTTTAATAAAGTTATAATTGCGTAAGTAGAGATGTTTCTGTTTGGATCATTTACTAATAATTCTAAGTCTGGATTTGAGCTTACAATCATATCTGGAGTGACCATAGCGATCTTGTTCAAAATTCTTAATGCTGCAAATCTAGTTGTGACCTTTGGTTCACCTAATAAAGTGTTCATAGAGGAGACCATGAAGGAGAAAACATCAGATGGAATAACACGTGGATTTTGGAAGTTTAAGTTCATCATTAACTTGGCCGCTTCTAATTTAACGGAATCATGTCTGTTTGTTAACCAACCAGAAATAATTGGTTGGAAACGATGGTATAATTCATTATCTCTATAAAGTAAATCACCAACCAGCTTACATAATTGAACCTTGGCTAACTGATTCTTTAGTGGCATAGTTTCAGATAGTTGTTGACCAATCTTCATTAGAGCCATTTTATCACCCTTCTTTAATTCGTAAAGTAAACCAAGAGCATGGTACTGAGAAATATATGTAGAATTTGGATAAAATTCACCAACTAATATGTTATTTTCGGAGTAATCTGGACTTGGGAACTGCTTTACATCAGCAACAGCCTCTTGGGTTTCATTAGAAAATCTCTTGATGGTAACTTCGGATATTGGTAATAAGTTATACGATGTACAAAGAGCAGCTGAAGAAATAGCTGGATGCTTGCTAACGACAGCACTCTTTAATAATCTTTCGGCAGAGAAAGCAGTAGATTCATCTAAAACATAAGTTAAAGCTCTAAGAGCATTTGGCTTAACTAAATCAGAACCATTTTGAACATCTTTCATGATAGAAGAAGTGGCCATAAGGACATCTTCAGACATACCACTTAATTCCTTAATTGCCAAATAAACAATTTGTCTCAAAGAATCATTTTGATGTTGGAAAAGTTTTGAAATAGAGAAGAATAATGCAGTTGCTTCATTTTGTGGGAAAGTTTCACCATTTGCTATTAATCTTAAAAGACGAGAGATTAAAGTACGACATCTTTTAGAATTGACTGGAGATTCATTGAAGGTATTCATACAATCTTGATATATGGTCATCTTATCAGGCAGATCACCTGATGTAGCATTTTCAAATTTCTTGTATGTTTGAGTAGACATATTGAACTTTGATATACGCCTGTTTTACTTAATTTAATTGAAAGGGGTTATTATTATCTTAAAAAACGTATCAAAAGGAGTTCGCAATTAGGTTCAAATATATGTTCCTAGCTCAAATTTAATGTAAGGACTATCGAAAGATACGATTGAAGTGACTCAATTGGTTAAGGGTTATCAGATCATACTTAAACAAGTATATTTTGCAGTTTCATTTCAACTAAATTGTTTGTTCTGTTCCGTTTACGTGGTTTGAAAAAATGTCTTGCAAAAAAGTTCGTGTTTTGTGATAAACCAGGCGTTCTTCGGGTAACTTCCAAAACTAATTATAATGAGTTATATAAATGTATATAGATATTGGTATTTAGAAGATGATTAAAATGTATTATATTGTATTAAGATGTTATGAATGATGACTATGCTAAAATAGAAATAAAGGGAAGATAGGAAATATATATATATAAATGAAAAAAACAATATTAAGAAATGAGAAAGTTGAAAGGGGTGAAAACACATTTAGTTAGATGAATTTGTTAAAGTATTTTACAATTGTTGTTGTAGTTGTGGCAGACCTTGTGTTTGTTGATGTTGTTGTTGTGGTTGTGGCTGGCCTTGTGGTGGTGGTTGAGTGTCTTCGTTTAATGTCAATAGTAATTGTGCTAGACATCTCTTGGAACCTACATCGTCTCTTAAAACTTCAGTAAATGTATTATCTCTTAATTTTTGAGGTAGGACAACCTTTAACAATCTACGTGCTTCTAAATCATCACTTAACCTCAGGTAGCATCTGATGATATGTTTTAGTAATCTACCAGGTGGGGTATGAACGGTTAAATGCTCGACCATTTCCTTTAGTACATTTGTTACAGCATAGAATCTTTCAACAGTAGCACATATGTATTGTAAACCTATATCATCTAATAAGATTTTCTGTAATATGAAGATTGCAACTGTTTTAGATAATTCTGATGAGGATTCCATGATTCTTAGACATAATGGTACGATATCAGTTCTTAATAAGAAACTTATGACGTCTTGAGAGTCATTCTTAACTAACGCACCAATAACACCCAGAGACGTTAATCTTAAGTATTCGAATGTTCTTTGTCTGGAGTTAGTGTTCAAAAATGGGAATAAAAATAATGGGATGTGAGCTTGTAAGAAAAGATGTTTAGTCTCTGGATGAGACGCGACACATTGTAGAAGAACTAATGCATTACAGACACGGTTTGATAATTGGTTTGAAAGTCTAGTGGGTTGTAACATTGGGTAAACGGAGACGATTTCGTTTAATAATGAGGTCATAACACCGAAAGAGGACCATAGCACAATGGCTAAATCATCAAATTGTTCACGCTTACGACCTAATTCTAACAATGCTTGTTCCTTTTGAGGACCATATGTTAATTGACAAATCCAGTGGTAAACGTTTGGATCATCTAACGCATGCAATAAACTTGGTATATTAGAAGTGCCACTAGCTGGAGCGTTGCCAGTACCGGTAGCAACAGCAATGGTTGCAGCCATTTGTGCTTGTGTTACACCAGAAATGGTAGCGTTATTTGGAGAAGTGGCATTATTCTTAAATAGAGGTACATCAATATTAGCATTTTGTTGTGGTGCATTCATATTTAATGAATTTAATGGCATTTCGTTAAGTTGGAATTGCATTGTATTACTATTGCTTGTGTTATTATTGTATAATGTCTTTTGTTGAGTTGAAAACATTGTATTGTTTCAATTCAAAAATGGATGAATGATAAAAAAGTATGTTTTATGATAATATAATATGATGAATATTGAAATTAGTGACCTTAGATAGATGATACAAACGATGGGTTTCTCTTAAGAATCGAGTAACTTTCTATCTTTGAGTACTTCTGGCAGAATAAGTATTATGTTAATTGTGCCTATTCAAAAAGTGTAGTAGAGTAACAATGGATCTATCAGCGCTATCTGTTAATAATCGAAACATTTACCGTATGGTGTTCTATCATTAACATTTTTAACATTCGCTGCTTTGGTGTTCTTCACCGAAACTCAAAACTTCTGAAAAAATAAGGAAAAATATGTGGATTACACATCGTTATACATGATTATCTATTGACCGGGTAATTATATATAATTGTATCATTTTCAACGAATTAAACGTTGATTATTCTATAATAAGAGTAAAATGATATATATAAGTAATTTTGTTTAGTGATTACATTGTTACCAAATAAGAGAGTGGGTTAGAAGTATATGGATCAGAAATTTGGGTATACTAAATGCTTCAGAGGATACCTGAGTACTTGTGGTATCCTATCAGACTGGTGCACAGCGTTTTTATCATCATTCAAATATATACTTCTAGCCCGAATGCATTGGGATTCGATATACTTGTAATCGGTTTACATATACTTCTGTTTGTATACGTCTGGTGGTATCCTTACCTACCAGCACCAAAGCTTGTATTCTCGTCCCAATACTCATTTTGTATAGTTTGTAAAAATAATAAAGAGGAAAGAAGAATAAGAATTACATTTACGCGAAAAAAGTCGCTTCTTTTATACTTTTTGGAGTTGGAATGTTTACCCGGTTGTTCTCGAGAAGGTTAATATAGCGTTAGGGTTAACGTCTTAAAGGTGAATAAAGTTTGTATATTGAATATTCAAAAGTCTGGTATTATATTGTATTACATTATTAATTATTATATGATTGGTGTATATCCTAATTCAACTAATTGCACACAACCCGTGTAATGTAGTTGTTATCTATATTTATATAGTTTGTTTATTTCCCCATGAGTGATCCTAAAATCCGTGTCTACTCATTAATTGTTCAAGTGCCCACCTGCTACCACTTTCTGTGATATTGGCGGTCTTTCGTAGGTTTGAGCTACTACCAATTAATGTACTACTAGAACTGATATTAGATGCAACGGAGTCGTTTCTTGGCATATTGTATAGTTTTGGTAGGGAAACGCGTAGACCACCTCTAGATTTATTTTCTTCTACAGGTGATGATACTGGAGTTGGGAGAACCATAGCTTTTCTTTCGTCTTCAAGCATGGTTTGTTTTATTGGTTCTAATAGACAGTCTAAAGTCGATAGTAAATCTTGTTCGCTGACTACCATATTCCAATTTAATAATTGTAATAATTGTCTTTCCATCAAGTTAACATCTTCTAATGTAAATAATCCCTCGGTGTATTTGGTCCAATGCTTATTCAGTGGAGAAGAATCATTGTGGTTCTTAGCACTTAATATTAGACAGGCTAAGAACATACGATGTGTAGTAGATGGAACACCAGTAGCGTCGTTTGGTAGTATAGCTTGTAATCTCTCCAGATATACTGCAGCTGTTAGCAGAGTTGGTGTGTAAACATTGGTAAATTTTACTAATCTTCTAATGAATGTAGATAAGGATGGTAATCCTTGGTGCAAAGCATCCATTGGAGAAGATGGTGGAGTTGGATATCTAACATCAGTTACAGTCTTGATGACTTTTAAAGTCCTGTTAGTTAGGAAATTTATCATGTCATCTGTGACATTAGATCTCATTAGCGAGTGTAGAGCTTGCTTATCGATTGACATTGCTTCGAGTGTAAGTTGGTTTGCTTTCTTGGTTTTGGTTACCTAAAATTTAATAAACGTTATCAATAAAGAACATAAATGTATTTTATATATGTTCTATCACAAACCAAAACACTATAACTTATATAATATATCCATGTACAATTAAAACTTTTCGTGATTCTTGTTTCGCTCCATACCAAAATGAAAACACTTCAGTATCTCAATATCTCCGAACACATGATACTCATCAAAACGAGAAAACCACTAGCAAATTTGAGATTAACCTTCACTAATTCACCGTAATCCAGATATTTAACCCGTATAAAGAGTAAATCATTGCTGACCTTCTTGAATATGGATACGAAAAATTTCGTGGTTGCTTCATTGATTTAATTAAATACGCGAAATGATTTTAAGACCGCGTCCCGAAAAATAAATTAATTTTGGTGTAATTTCCTGATCTGACAGAATTAATTTGATCCAAGATGCATCATGAATACGCATTTGTATGCTATTTTAATTAGACTATTCTACAATTCTGCATATTACTATTAATGCAAACGCACGTTCTTAGTGTTATATACTACGGACGTTATTTAGGTAAATACATTCCAATTATATATCTATATCTATACCTCTAATTCGAAACTTGTCTTAATTGTACCAATTACGGCACTAGTTTGAATTTTATCATTCCCACCTTTGGAAATTGAATATTCAATATCACCTAATTTGGTTAGTAACTCTATTCTTGTAGCTTCGTTTTTTAATTCATAATCGTCTAAGATTTCAATAATACCCTCGATTAAATCAATCAATGCTAGACCGTTAACCTTACGTATAGAGTTTAATGTGTAGTATGCTGTACTCCAGTCGTCTTCAAGCATAGATTTCAGAATGGTTTGAAGGTCACTAGGCCTTGGAGCCCCACAACATTCGTATATCATATCATCTGAGATTTCATCATTTATTGGGTCGTCTAATGTGGCTTTACTAGCTTGTAAAACATTCAAAACACGTCTCATATCACCTTTAGACAACTTCAATAAAGCTTGTTCACCCTCTTTACTTAACTTCAAATGTTCACGAACCAACACATGGGCAATTCTGCTCTCAATTGCATCTGCAGGTAATGGTTGGAATCTAAATCTGGTACATCTACTTAATAAGGCAGGTGTCAATTTGTGAGCATAGTTAGCCAATATGCAAAATCTGGTATTCTTTGTGTATTTTTCAATAATTCTTCTTAAAGCATTTTGGGCAGCATTGGTCATGGCATCAGCTTCATCCAGTATAATAAGTTTAAACCCCTTTGAAAAGATTTGTCTTGTAGAAGCAAATTCTTTTATTTGATTTCTGACAACATCGATACCTCTATCATCTGATGCATTCAATTCTAAAACCATATTTGAGTAATTCTTACCATATATCTCTCTAGCTAATGCAACAATTGTGGAAGTCTTACCAGTACCCGGTGGGCCATAGAACAGCAAGTGTGGTAATCTACCTTCCTCCATAAATTTACGTACAATTGATACAATTTCTGTTTGACCATATACATCATCCAGAGATTGTGGTCTGTACTTTTCAACCCATGGTAGGTTTTCTAGTTTCTTGTCTTGTTCACTCATTATTTCAATCGATAACTACCTTGATATGTAACCTATAAGGATACCTTCTTTCACTTGAATACTGTTTAAATATACCATATTTCTCTCTTTTAATTATTTCAAGAATATTTTCAAAAGACGCGATCAATAAATTTTGACTATAATCAGAAGATATGAAACATTGTATAATTAGTTATATAGATATAGATATCAAGGCAACAAATTTAGTTCAATATTTGGGCTAGTATTTAGTAAGTAAGTTTTAATATATTTCAAAATATCTAGGATATAACTGTTCTTGTTTCTACAATATAATATGAGATCTCTTTATTACAAGCCCTAATTTGTAATATACCCAACCCTATTATTAATACTTAAATTTATGGAAATATTTTAGATAGATACATTATTAGATATGTAAGATATAGATAGAAGCAATACGATAATTATCAATATATACCAAAAGTTTATGAATATGATTCTCGTACGGTATTGCTTAACATTACTATGTTTACTAAAAGTTTCTTTTTCATTTGACTCATTTGTTGGTTCTGATTCCACAATCGATGTGCAATATAACAATTTTGACAAGTTTACTAAACCCAATTATATTAAGAGAGAATTTGTTGATTCTGATGATTCTGATGATGATAATACGAGAACAGGTTCTATTATAGATTCAGATAATATAGCAGAGTGGAATCCAATAATAACAAATATTTCAGCTGGGCAACAAGATTACTATTCATTTTCCATTGATACGGCCGATTCAGCTCTTGGATTTTCAGCTTCATATGAAATCTTAATATTTTTAAGTGGTAATATCTGTAATCTACCAAATGTTACTGATGACGTTTCTTTGGTGATAACATATGCATTCAATGATACTATCGCTGATAACCCTGGTAACGGGGTTCAAGTATCGTTTGAAAATGGGTATGCAGAATCATTTGCAGTCAGTCCTATCAATACTACCAACACTACTACTGGTAGTAATACCACATCTCGTTACTCTGATTTATATGTTACCATTGAATTATACAACAGTACCACTAATGTACCATTGAAAGCAGGGCAATTTCCAGACGAAGTTTGGAATTATAGACTTTCTATATCAGAAAACGATCTTGTCTTTCAATGGGATCAAAGAACCTGGTTAGAAATACTAGATACAGATGATACATCAGCTCTTTTAGTTACTGGTCAAAGCGCTTCTTCAAGTTCAGGTAATAACGCTACCTTGTATGATCCTTCCTTGTATGATATTTACATCTACACCTATGAAGAATCTGAGCTTTTTGACGGCCGATTGAATCAATCATTATGTGCAATAAAGAATGGTCAATATTTAGTAAGTTCAGTCAACAGCAGTTCAATCAACAGCAGTTCTAGCAATGGTGTTAATTTAGATGAAACAAAATTAACTATCCAAAAAATCACTCAGGATGGTAATGATAGCGTAAATGAATATTTCTATGTTACCGGTTTAAACAGTTCAACTACATATGTTGCATATTTGACAAAGAAAGTTGGGAAAAACGGTAGTCTTTCCAGTGTGGGTGGTATTCTTTTTGCAAACGTTCCATTTACTACAGAGTATGATAATACCTGTTCGTTAATTCACACACTGGATTTTTGTAAGGATGTTGCATATTCTGTACCAACATCCTCTCTTGCTCTCAACAATAAAACTTTAATGGCTGAAACATATGAAAACATTTCAAGATCATTATATGCTAATTTCAGTAGAGCTTTGCAATTGATCCCATGTGACACAGATAAAGACGCTAGATATTCGCCTGTGAGAGGTTGTGATGATTGTGCAGAAGCGTATAGAAATTGGATCTGCTCTGTTTCAATACCACGTTGCACAACACAGAAGTCAGAATTCTTTATTCCTAGAGATAAAAACGAAAACAGAAATACTTATATCGATGAGCTAATAGATCCAATACGTGATTATTACGAAGTTTTACCGTGTATCGATATGTGCTACGCTATGGTAAGAGACTGTCCAAGTCAATTTGGATTTTCATGTCCCGATTCAAAACAAACTCCTGGATTATTATTCAGCAGTTATAGCTTTTTTCTTGAAGGTTCAGAATATGTGACATGTAATCTAATGGGCAACATTGTCGATACAGTGATCTACTCGCCTTAAGAACGTCAAGTAAATATATTATTATAATTTCTCGTTATTTACATATACATATCAATAAATCAGTAGAACATTTTTGTAATATATTATTTAGTAAAGCATAATTACATGTCTTCGGAAGTTCTCTTTTTTTCGTTGATTTCTTGAGTTTCCTCAGTTGGCTTATCAATTTCTTCAGAAGATTTATCTTCCTTGACAACATCATTTTCGTATGCTTTATCCAAGGTCTCCTTTTCTTCTTTAAACGCTTTTTCTGCATTCAATATCTCTTTTTTAATGTTGACATCAGCACCCTTTTCTATAACAGCTTCTAATACTTTACTCCAGACTTGTTCGTCGTTTTCGCTAAAATCTTCAAATTTGAATACATTTTCCTTTTCTAATGACCATTTTTCTTGTTGTAAACGAATTAATTTAACCATATAACAAGAACTTCTCATAGCTTTACCGACATCACTGATGAGGGAACGTATATATGTACCAGATGAAACTTCAGCTTTGAAATGCAGTAGCGGAGCACGATATTCATCTGCTAATGTTTCGATAGTCTGAAGCTCTTCATCAGTTAATGGGACTGGGTCACCGATATTAGCTTCTTCAGAAGTAGAGCCTTGTTTTTCGCAATATTCCTTTGAAAAATATAATGTGTCCTTCAGTAAATTGGCATTCAACATTTTTACAGTATCTTTTGCTTCGTCAGTTGCAGGTCTTAAGAATGGGTATTTGTGGTCCTTTGTTAAACAATTTGAGTAAAATTCTAAATCATACACATTTACTTGTCTAGGCTGGATAGCTCTTGGTAATGGTTTACCTTCTCTAGCATATTGATGTAATGGTTTACCATCCATTTTTAAGGCTGCATAAATAGGTGGAGTCTGCTTCAATGAACCTTCAAATTTCTCCTTAAGACTCAACAAATCATCCATATTTATATGCTTTACAGAGTTTTCAGATAGGATTTCACCTTCAACGTCACCTGAAGTAGTAGATACACCAAATAATGCTTCACTTTCGTAGACTTTAACTGTACCAGACAAATAATTGGCTAACTTTTTAGTACCAGTACCAATTCCGATAACTAAAACACCTGAAGCAAGTGGATCTAGCGTACCACCGTGACCCATCTTGACCTTGGATACTTTTCTTAACTTACGTCTGCTTGCCTTCTTACCTGTTTCTTTTTGGTATTGTTGCATTCTCTCTGAAGTTGCTCTAGTAATTTCCTTTGAGAAGATTTGACTATTATTGAGTAAATGTTGCAATTTCATCATAAATTTGTTGGAAGTTATACCACTTGGCTTTTCAATAGCAAAAATACCGTTCATCTTGGTTATTTATATTGCTTTTAACTTTTTATAACCAGTTTATGGAGCTATAATGATTATAATATCTATTTTATTTGCACTTCACTTTTACAGAATACTTTATATTTTGAAAATTTTCCGATGAGCAGCGATGATCCGTTAATGGAAATGATCTTCAATAAAATCAAAAAAGAGGTATAATATATATAGAAAACTATCATATCTTTGTTTGAAAGTTTCAATATTTGTAATATATTCAATTGAGACTATTGTAATGAAATATTTTTAATTATATGAAAAAAGAGTACCTCTTTTCTTTATTAATTATGTATAAAATCTAAAAATATAACATTTAGTTCATTAGATAATGGCGATGATTAATCAATAGCTTTATCCTTCTTTTTTCTAATAAATCTCACCCTCTCTTTTAAGCTGTTGTTCCAATTAACCCCTGCTACACTTCTCTTAAATCCATATGTTTCAGATGGATACTTGCTTAAATGTTCTTGGGACATTAGTCGAGATTCGCTATTGCCCTTGTAGAAAGTGTTACTGCCAATTGAACCTTTTTTATGCACTGAATTTGGGGTGTGGTCTCCTTTGTCTTGTGTATTTCCAGCAAAATTTACAGTTTCATTACGACGTTTAAATTTATTCCTCTGCTCTGAAACATATTTTCTGCATCTATCAACTTCTGGTTGATCTAAGCTATTAAAAGTTATTCTCTTCTTAAAGATTATCTTCTCAAATATTTCATTTGGATTAACTAATTTTTTTGGAAATGCCTGTACAGTTTGGAATAATTCCATCTCATTTTCTTCTGGATTATTTGTTCTATGTTTATGTTGATTATTATGAATACTGTAATGAGTTAATGAAGTATGGTGCTTCCCTTTTAATAATTCATTTTCACTTAATTTTAATATACCTAATGATACTTTGAATAAGAAATGTGATTCTTCATAAAATAAACAATCCCATATTCTCAATGTTGTCTCTATTGGAAGAACACCGACAAAACAACTCATAAACCAACTGGCTGTGCAAAGTGTAACAGGAGGTAACTTGAAAAGAAAGTCGTTCTTATGAGGTTGGTGCGATCCATTATTTGAATTGAATCCTGGTTTTATTATTCTATTCAAATTGCTTTTGCTCTGTTTGGTCGAAGGCTCAATATAATCCCATATTTCGGGTAAATATTCTTGAACACATAGCATCAGAACACCTTGATCGATGTTAACACCCTCCAAGTTAACGTTATGTACACCTGGAAGATACCTTGAAGTTATGATGACTAACATCCAGAACGACTTTTCTTCATCTAAAAATAGTAACAGTAAGCCAGCTAAAAAGTTCATCGATTGGCAATAACCAATCTTTGGATTGTACAGAGAAAATGCAAGAAGAACTCTGCGCAGTGATTTGATCATTTCTGGTTCTTCTGTTTGGAAAGGCTCTTTTTGGAAATGAATATTATCTGGAAAAGTTCTATTAAGATCTCTTTCTATAATTTCTAGATCAGGGTATTGTTTTTCTCTGTCAACTAGTAACATTATGCCTTCGATCTTCACTATTAAATTTGAATACATATCTTCATTTTTATCCAATTCAACTTGGCCCTTAGAAAAGTACCACCATGCTTGACCTCTCCATTCGGCGGGTATACCTTTCCGTACGTAACGTTTTAGTTTCTCACTCTGTGGAGGAAATATACTTACAGTTTCATCATTAGTTAGTAATCCATGTTTTTCCATTAGCGATAGCCATTTATTTTTTCTTCTAATGCAATATGGATGATATTCTTTCCACCAGATACTATATTCCTCTTCAGTAACGTACGAAGTTTGTTTTTTGAAACCATATCTGTCAAAAGAATCACTCTCTTGAGATAAATAATTCAATTTTGATGTTCCAATAAAGCTCTCTGTTCTATTCTTCTTATTTGATGAACTATCTGTAGAATTTATAGGGTTGGCACTCTCAGCTGGTGTAGTGTCTTTAATTGAAATTTCATCTTGTTCATCATCATCAGATTCATCTGACGCCAGTTGTGAATCCTCGTCTCCATACAGATCGATAAGACTTAAACTTGAGCTTACATCTTTTGTCGGTGACGATTCTCCTTTGTTAAAAGATATTTCTGAATTTTGCAAATTGATATGGTCATCATAAACCTTTCTGTTTAATATAGGATCACTTACATTATATGTACTAAATTGTTTACTACCATGAAATGCAGGGACAGATGGGGATCTGGGTATTAATATTGGGCTACCGAAGGTTGGAGGCCTGCTCAATATCGTTTTTTTATCACCATTGGACGATACTCTTGAATTTATATTAGACATGGTTGCAGCACTTTTCTCTTTATATTTTAATGAAAGAAAAATTTAACTCAGTGTTGGGGTACTTAATTCTAATATATTTTCAATAGAAATGGGATGCTAATTAAGCTATGTTGGTTATACCGCTTGCGTAAAACTTACTCTTTAATTATATGAAATTCTTTGTGAAGATCGTAACTTTTTTAGGATTCGTTCTTTTGAGATGCTCAAACGGGCCTCGCCGGTATATTTAAACTATAATTGAAATTAGCCAGATGCGGATGAGATAAAGTAAATTGGTACAACATCAGGTTACTCTAAAGAAGAAGAGTATTCAAAAGCTAGCATTATTACAAGTGTGGAGCTGGTATATTTAGTCAATAGAAGCTTTAGAAGACAGAAAATTAACAAAACAGGTGAATAAAACTTTTTGCATTTATATATAAACTATATCAAAATGGATGGAAATCTATGGAGAACAACAAATTACGGTAACAATATTGTGTACCCTAGTTGCAATGTGATGGACTTAGGTTCTGGTATACTGATAGGTGGTGATTTACCGGCACCTGTTATGTTTGCAGATGGTATCTATTTTAAAAGTCATTGCATTAATAATTCACCCGCATTCATGGCTGGTACGTTACGTAAGATTCCAGGAACATACTTAGAACAATCTATAAGTGATTGGGATTTGCACATTTCCCGGTTTGATTCAGATGGTGGTTCATTTAAATATGGGGTGTATCCAATGATTATGTCATTTATAACAAATTTCATTATAACGGTAACTTTAACAATATTAACATTCCTAAATATGAATGATAGACCATATGTTTATACCTCTAGATCATTAAGGCTGGGATCACTCTTAGGATCGATTAATATGGGAATATCATTATCTAAACTATTGAGTTTAATTCGTAATGAGTATGAAAATAGAGGTGTTGTGGAAAAACATTGTGTGGTGTCATTCTTTGACAGTGATACTGCTTTTATTACTTTGGACTTTCTCTCTACATTTACCCTACAATGTTGTCAAACATTTATTGTGATGAGAACATTTGAGCGTAATCAAGAGAAAAGAATAGTTTTCTTTGTTGGTATTTCACTCGCCATATTATCAAACGTTTTATGGGTTGTACCAAAGTACCATCATATATTATATGATAAAGCAAGTACTACCGAAGATAGTGGATGGGAATTATTGCCACCCTTTGTTTATATGTTCAAGATTATCATTGCGTCCTCATATGCATGCTTTATTGTCGACTACATTGTAAGAACACGTAAGCTTTGCTGTCAAAATTTACAATTGATGTTTTTAACAGCATTGACATTGATTATGGTTCTGTTACTACCTGCATTCTTTATTGCAGATGTATCGAATTTTTGGATTTTTGGGTTAAGTGATCTATTTAACACAACATGTTACGTCGGCTGTACTTTTATAGTATTGGAATGGTTAGAAAGAATATCACTCGTTCAAAAAAGAGAACAAGCCCAGAGTATACTTGGTAGACCGATTTTCGAAGAAGAACAACAGGGATATACCTTTGCAAAATATGCGCTGAAGGTACAGGACGCATTAACTAGAAAGGAATCCGTTTCAACATATACATATTCAGATAACGATGAAGAAGATGGAAGAGATGTGGCAAATTTAATACCAGGGTCATTGGCTGCAGAAACAGATTCAAGGAATCAAATCAGCGATAACAGGAGTATCGATCAAATTAGATTTGAAACCAAGAAGAATTATATAGACATCGCAAACGAAAGAGTTGGTGCAACTATGAAAAATATTGTAAATTTCACAGACAACATTATATTAAAGAAATTAAGCGCTCGTTCATTTGGTGGTAGCTCTGGAAACTCAAGCACATCTAAGAATAAAGAGGAGATCGTTAAAAAACGTATAGGTTTAGATATGAGCAATAAAGTTTATGTCTATTCCACTAAAGACGTCCAATTTGAATCTGACGATGAATTTGAAGTTGTGCCTGAATTCACTACGGATAATACTGATATATAATATAACAGTATATGTAATCACCACTTAGCATTTATAAACATTTAGCATTTTAAAAATATTCAATTAGAAATATACGTAAAAAATTTGAAGATTATCATGTTCAATTACGATGTAAAGTATAGAATATATAAGGAAGTTTGTGAAGGGTAGTATAGAATGATACTCCCATCTAGATATTTTTAATTGGGTTATAAACAAGTTAGAATATTATTGAGTATGCGTATGAAAGAAAGCTAGAGTAGTCTACTTACGACGCTATGTTCTGTTTACATAATCCCAGTCGTTAAATGCATCGTCAAAGGACTTCCAATAAATATTATTTGGATATCTCATGAATTTGACACCATTTCTATTTATGTGATGATTCTTTTTCGTCCT
This sequence comes from Kazachstania psychrophila, assembly GCA_030579255.1. Classification (NCBI taxonomy): domain Eukaryota; kingdom Fungi; phylum Ascomycota; class Saccharomycetes; order Saccharomycetales; family Saccharomycetaceae; genus Kazachstania; species Kazachstania psychrophila. The sequence goes on along the minus strand of JAKTQD010000008.1, from coordinate 234,149 downwards.
TAACCTATACTCTTTTTCAGAATTTTTACCCCAAAAGGTAATATATCGCTTGGTAGGTCTTATCCAATATATTCTCTTAAATCCTGGAACGGGACTGATATGTATCAGACAATCAACCGACTTCGCAGTATCAAAGAAACAGACAGATGGTATGCTATGGGAAATGCCATATATTGAACCTCTAATCTTGTGTCTTACAAGTTTTTCGAAATCTTTAGCTTCTTTTGGAGATTTGTACGAAGCTAAAATGGTATTATATATCGGGAAGATTTGATTCATTATATATTTCATCATGAATCTTCTACTGGAACGCCCTGAAATCTTTGTTGCTTGAACATATATGTTTATTGGTAGAAAACAACTTTTGGTCTCAGAATAAACATTTAATCCAGTTTGATTTTTGAAAATGTCAGATAATTCAGCTAATATTTTTTTAGTACATGTAGTAAGTTTTAATTGATCATCTTTGATAAACTTATAATTGTATGCTAATTTCTTAATACCATTCCCGTAGTCCTTTTTTGATTCAGATAATAATTTGAATTTCTTACTTTGAAAAGGAAGGTTTTCAATATCATTTTTGTTATAATACTGGTGTAGACCCTCTTGTGAGCGATCATAAAATTCTACCATTTCTGTTTCATCGTTAATTCTTGGATTGTGGACTTTCATAACAATCATAGAGTTATCATCATTATTATTTTGCATTTCTTTAATATTGGAAATATTCTCCACAGGTTCAATATTGGGTTTTTGGAATGGCTTTAATTTAGAAACGACACTTCTTGGAATATTTTTAAATGGGTCATTAGAGTATAGCATCCCACCAATTGAGGCATCCCATGGTATAACAGGAGATTCACTTCTAAGTATTTTAGAATCTTCTACAGAAGTAGAGGACTGATTTTCATCTCGAATTCGATTAACAGCCTCCTTGAACTTTTGTCTTTTGCTGGGATCTTGTAAACTGGATGATATGATATCAACAAGTTTCGAATTTGCTATTGATGAGAGTAATGAATCTGAACTATATTTTGAAAAGTATTCAGAACCTTGTAATGTAAGTTTACCAAGAAATAAAGGTCTGTATCCTGCAAAGAGGCCTTCTGTCTCTATATCTGAGATTGAAATATATTCAGTAGTGGGAACCTTTGGAACTAATGTGAACCTCCTTTTAATATATGGTTTTACCTGCATATGTGACATACTGTTCTTTGATGGATTATCTATACTATTTTCCCTATGTATATGTTTTGAAGAATCTATGCGAGAGTTGGATATATTCTTCAATAGCTTATCGGGAGATGATGGTCTCTCAGAATTGGATGTTTCATTATCACAATCTTTTCTGGAATTATTTATTTCTTCGTCTTTCGTTGTAGAAATATGCCTTCTACTATATATTGATGGTTGGAAGCATCTGTTTGTTGCTGAAACCCTTAGGACCCCTGTTGGCCTGGCATATTGAATTAGCTTCGATATCTCCATAGTGAATAGAAATAAAATGCCTTACCGATAACAAAAAGGGTTCAATACGTACTAAAACGATAAATCTGATCTATTCGGTATAAAATATAATAAATGATATTTAGAAAACTATCCACCTTATTTGTTTAATATAAAGAAAGATATATCACACATTTCTTTAGTTTCTAATCGTTATAATATATAAGTCATTTAAATAAAGCCTTCCTCAAAAAATCGCGAAGAACGAGAAATATGAAATCCTAAAATTAAAGAACTTTAAACATGTAAATAATTATTAAGTGCTTATCTAAAGACATATCGTTTATTAAATAACAAAACTTAAATTAATAATACAAGCGTAGCATATATACTTTCAAACCTCTTCTTTTCACGGTGTTATTTATTTCGAGGTTGAATAAGATATTTTAAAGATACAAATACAAATTTATACGAGGCTGAATGAGTATGGCAACTACACAATTCTCGGTTCTGCAAAAGCAACTGGACACCGAATTGCATGCTCTTTCTTCTGAATCCAAGAGACGTAATACTCAGGTCAAAAATGCAAGTGACAAATCCATTAAAATATTAAAAACTGTTCATAGCTCAGAAGATTTACTTAGACATCCAGATTTTGTCGTACCCTTCATTCTAGCTAGTTCATCAAGAAATGCTAAATTAACATCAATTGCCATTCAATGTCTACATAATCTATCTTCTACACCATGCATACCACATGAAAGATTATCAGAAGTTTTAGAGGGATTTATAGAGTCTACTCACCTTGCTATGGAAATTCAATTAAAAGTACTTCAGGTTGTCCCCATTTTCTTTAAAACATATGCAAGATACATTACTGGTCCTTTATGTATGAAATTACTACAATGTTGTGCTAACCTTCTTCAAGTACCACAGAAATCTTTGATTGTAGCGGGCACCGCCAGTGCTACTCTACAACAATTGATTAATGAGATTTTTGATCGTTTGTCGTATGATTGGGACAATAATAAAGGACTTGAGCCAATGAAGGAACTAACCGAATATTTAGATGTTATGATTAATAATTCTGATACTATAAAAGTTAATACTTATAGATATGATGCAAACAAACTATTTGCTGCTTTATTTACTTCAATTGAATCAAAAAACATAACAGAGGAAAATGCACCAGATAAAAACTCTTTCCTAGATATTAATGACTTACCTATGGATTATGGTTTAGAAATTTTGGAATCAATCCTCTTGAACAACGAACAAATGTTTATTGAATATGAAGATTTACAATTTCTTTTAAAGATTAAAGCTATACCTCTTTTACTTCGTTCAGTTTCTACTTCAAAAAACTTTGCCACTGTCGTAAGAAGTTGTCGTTGTATTAGACTACTATTAAAGAAGGAATATATCGTTATTTTGGAACTTGAGATAGAGGTCATTCTTTCCTTGTTGATCCACAATCTATCACTAGCATCAAAGATGCCCAATTGGCATAGAATTCTAGTTTTAGAAATTTTCAATGATATGTCTCATGACTTTGAAATGATAAAATCAATATACTTGTCTTATGATAATTTCCCAGATAAAAAACACATTCTCACGAATATGCTAACAGAATGTATAAACCTTTTGAGATCAGACGAATGTTTAGCATATTTAGGGGAGTCTCCTATTGTTGAAAAGATGGATATGCCATTAATATCAAATGAGGAACTAAGTTCTAAGACAAAATATCTTCTCCTACTGGATAAGGTTCACTCACCATCTACTAACCATGGATATATAATTTGGTTAATTATATCTTTAACAAGTAGTTGGTCCGATGGTTTGAATGCTTGTGTATTGGATTCAACTCAAAAAATAGATGCTGCTAAAACAGAACTTCTTATTTCGTTTTATAATGGAGTATTCCCAGGCTTGTTTGACATTAATAAAATATTCCTTAACTCGACTTCATTAGATACACATCTATTTCATACTTTGGTAAGAGCGATCCAAAAATTAGCATATACTGCCGGTATCCTTCCAGTCAAAGATCATTTGCATGAGTGCTTTGAACTATTTTCTTATTCCATTGTTAACAACGTCAGTTTAGGAACAGATTTTACTGAGGAAGAAAATGAGGAACATAATCCTAATACAAGCTCAACTGGAAGTGTGTTAAATGCTATCAGTGAAAGTTTAATTGGCTCAAATAATGTTGCCAATAGTTCGAAAGAAGTTTCAGAGAAGAAGTCGCTACATCCAAGATCATTTAATAACAGACATATCAGTTTATTTAGAGCACTTATTTCGTTATCAATCTCTCTAGGTTCGTCTCTTGATACTGAAAATTGGAAATCTATCTTCCTAACATGGCAATGGGTTTCATATTATATATATGGGCCATCTGTTGATTTTATGGAAAGTTTCTACTCAGAAGATGTGCCAATAGCACCAATTATCTCAAAATCCGATATCACCACAATCGAAAATAATGTATTAAAACTATTTGAAAGTACAACAAATTACACATCTAGTTCTTTTCAAACCCTTCTAAAATGTTTAATGGAAGAGTCTAATAATACGATATTTATTGAAAAGAAAAAATGCGATTACCATCCTCTGTCAGAAAAGTACGAGATCATGAACTGTATGTATAACAAAGGATTCTATATTACCCAGATTGGAGAAATAACTACCTACAACTATGACAGATTCTTAAGCGGTGGTAAGGGTAAAGATATGTGGAATTTAATTATAAAATACTTTGTTGACTTAATTTCCAATCGTGAAATATCCAGTTCATCATTGCGTCTATATGTTGTTCGTATATTTACGGATATTATTAAGAATGCAACTGAAAAGATAGGTGGTATCGATGATCAGGAATTGAGAATAAAAAAATTCTCAGTTTTAGAAGATTTCATAATGTGTGCTCTAATGGATACTATAGAGAGTCTTCGTAAATTAACGATAAGCAAAAATGAAGTGTATCAAGGTGTTTTAAATACGGAGTCTGAGATTTTACTGCAAATATTATCTACTTTGAAAGGTATTCTAAATGAGTTCGGAGATCTTTTAACTCATTCGTGGCTAACTGTTTTCAGAGTAATAAATTCATCATTTGAACTATTAAATTATGATGTTGATGCACTGAAAAGTGAAAATACTGAAGACACTTCCTTAATTAACACAATTGTCCATAAACATATGGAAATGATCCAGGTCTCATATGACGTATTTAAATTAGTTTCAGACGACTTTTTGCAAGTTTTGCCATTGAATATTATTCGATATGTAATTGATACATTAGTCAACTTTACATGTCAGGATAGAAACTTGAATATCTCGTTTTCGTCTATTAGTCAATTTTGGTTGGTTGGTGATTATCTGAGGAGCAGAGGTAACTCAAAGAATACAATGCCAGCAGATAAACTTGAGGAGCTATCTGATAAGATAAATGGTAACAAACTAACTGAACTTTTAAACTCTGAAAGCTCAAAACCATATGAAATTTACAATGGGTTATGGATATACTTATTGAAGAATCTTATGAAATGTTCTAATGATTCCAGAGTAGAAGTTAAAAATGGTGCCATACAGACTTTCTACAGAATTGTTGACTCGCATGCAAACTGTTTACCTTCGTGGAATATAATTTTTGTTGAAGTATTGGAGCCTTTATTAAAAGAGGAAGATATAACAACAGACGGTATTAAATACGTTGAATTCTATGATGTTACAATTAAGGGCTTGCTTAAACTGTATCCTGTTTATTTTTCTGACTTCAAAATTGTTGAGAGTTCGGTTAAGCCATGGTTAACTTTGTTAAGTTATTTGGAAGCATTGTTTGTATGTGATGAAACTGCCGTTAAATTTGTTGCGATCAGTCATTTTAAAGAACTAATAGGTATAATGGCAAATATTGAAGATATTCCAATTAATATTTTAGGGAGGCTACACAGTATATGGGTTGGTTATACTATAGTCTATAGCGATACTCATAATTCAGACCCGTTTACAAACAAAACTGAATATGACTGTGTTCTAGAATTAATTCTTGGCTTCCCTCCATTGTTCAAACTTATGACAAAATATAACATGATCACTGGATCATTTGTGGAGAGTTCTCTAAATATCTTCAGTTCAGCATCTAGATACCCTCTTTTACCAGAACACTCAAAAGATAAAACTAGACCATCTACGCTTCAACAATCAATTCTAGATAGTCTGACTTTATTTGGAGTTAACCAATCTAACGATATTGAACTATTATTACTTTTCCAGATTAGTAGCTTGTGTACTTTGGCTTTCGATACAAGAGAAAAGATCTACCAAAAATTAGCCCCAAAATTGTCATCGAGTGCTATCTCCCGTGTCCCAACGTTTGAAGCAATTAGTTACAGCGCTTGTGAGATGTTAGTGAACCGTCTGGAATCTATCAATAATCGAGTTATAGCTTTGGATAAGGAAAAGTTTATTCTGAAAATTCTAAAGAATCTTGTTGATATAATTAGAAGAAAATCTTTGATTGGACTAAAGCCTAATGAAAAAGCTCCGATCTGGATATTGGCATCGCAATCATTTAGAAAACTAATTGTTACTTTATTTAATTCCATGTCAGATTCAGAAACATCTTTGGAATTTAAGAGCAACGTTCACGAAATATTCGTCGAAGCTATAACAAATTCCATTGAAAAACGAAAGGATGATAAAGCAAATATTGAAATTGATGATAATCAGGATGAAGATATTCAGGAATATTCAAGATATCGTGAGATATTGTTGCAAGAAAATGTCATCTGTTCCATTAACGAGGAACAATTGAAATATTTTATTTCTGTTATTTGGAGAAATTCATTTATCTACGAATTGGATGAAATTGAAGATGTATTATTAAAAAGTGAAGATTCTCTCATTGATATTACTCGTAAAGTTTCACAAATTGACTTCAATAACATGTTCGGTTCAATAATTGAGCCACCTTTATTAGATAAGAAGAAAATTTCTATTATTTGCCTCGCTGATCTGGTAAACTTTGTCAAACAGTCTGGTACATCTTATAAAGTATTGAGAGATGTTGCAGTTCCTTTCTTAGTTTGTCGCACAGCTCTTGTTTTGACTAGGTTTATTTTAGATGAAAGTTTAATAAATAGATCACCCATTCCAAAGCTGCGTAAGATCGAATTACTATCTCTATTAAATGGTTTGTGTGAAATTATGGATGATCCTTCAAGTGACTTTACCGACTCAAATAATGGCATAATAATCGAAAACCTAACTCTGTTATCTTCACTGATCTTGAAAACTATTCCAGTCTCTCACAAGATCGATGGATTACAGGATAAAGTTTTGGAACTTTCTCTTGCATTCTCAAAGTTGATATCCGCATGAAACTAGAGAAGACAATTAAAATATACTGTATTTAAGTAGTAGATATATATTATTAATGAGATACTCTATATTTAGTATATTAAATGCAATTAAAGTTATGTAGATATATAAAAGGGGTTGATTATAGACAGTTCATTTTTTCCAAGCTAATAGAGCTGTTAGATCTTTTGGCTTACAGGCCATGTTGAAAAAACTGTGATGTAGAAGCTCTTCAGTAGAAGCTCTGTATCTGACATCGACACATAAACAAACACTCAAGAATCTCTTGATTTCTAAAGATAGAGATTCTGGGTACTTTAGTTTTGGTGTACCATTTGTTGCGATCAGATATAATGCCTTTAACGGATCTTCATTCAAATATGGTGGTTCACCTTCCAGCATTTCAATTGACATGATACCTAAGGACCAAACGTCTACTTTTTCGTCGTATTCTCTTTGTTTGACAACTTCTGGTGCCATCCAATACGGAGTACCTACCATTGTTGCTCTTTTACTTCTTTTGTCGGTTAACTTAGCACAGAAACCAAAATCTGTAATTTTAACACAAGCATTAGTATCCAAAAGAACGTTATCAGATTTGATATCACGATGAATAATATGTTTATCATGTAAAAATTTTAAACCTTGACATGTTTCACGGACAATATATGCAATTTGAGGTTCGCTTAATGGTGAATGGGTGACACCATTTGCTGGACTATTTTCAATGATGTCAGTTAAAGAACCACCTTCCATAAATTCCATAACAACCCATAAATCATCTTCAGTTTTCAAGTAAGCTTCTAAAAAGTTAACAATATTCTTATGACGAGAGTCTTTCATAACTAGAATTTCATTGACAATCAATTCCTTTCTTGGTTGTTTGGAAAGAATCATTTGTTTGATAGCAACCTTGTCACCGATTGATACATTTGTGGAATCGCCATTTTGATATCTGCTTAAACGGTTATTGATATTTGGTGGTAAATAGACACGTTCGGCTAGATAAACTGAACCGGAAGCACCTTGACCAGCTTTTTCGATCATTTTGAAATATGGGGTTGGATCGGCATTGAAGGTAACATTCTTTAATTTGCTCATAATTTCCGCGTTTGACATGCTTGATTTTGATTGTTTTCTTGGTTTTGTTACACCTACATCCTTCTTTGGTACTTGAACTTTAGAGGGAGAATCGACAATTGGTGCAGCAACTGCAGGTTTTCTTGGGGCTTCTCTCATAGGCTTCAAATTGTTAGCATCTTGCTGCATTGCAATAGCGGCAGCCTTGACACTGATATTATTGTTTTCAAGTCTATGTCTATCACCAGATGGAGACACTGGGGATCTCTGTTCCATATTTTTAGTTGGAACTTTACCAGTTGCAATTCTTGGAACTTGTGCAGAAGGTGAGTTTTGTATTTTAGCGTATGGGTTAACAAAATTGTGATGAGGTCTGTACGGATCAGGTTGGGCTTGGTGGGGATGATGGAACTGTTGCTGTTGCATTTGCTGTTGTTGCTGCATTTGCTGTTGTTGCTGCATGTGCTGTTGTTGCTGCTGTTGCTGTTGTTGTTGAATATGGTGTTGCTGCTGTTGCTGTATTTGTAACTGCTGACCGATTGGGTTGGTGTATGGTGATTGACGACCAGGAGCACGAGGTGGTGGAACATTAGTATTATTTTGAAATGGTTTCTGAGAAAAGTTATTAGAAGGAGCAGTCTTAGTAACATTGTAACTCGTTGGTTTTGGAGGTTCGACTGGAGTTTTACTTCTTGGAGGGGTTGGAGCATGTCTACGTGGCTGGAATTCTTCTTTTTGTTGAATATTATTTATAGTGTTGTTATTGTTAACCACATTTCTACTAGATAATTCATTTTTGCCTAACGGAGCTGTTTTGTTATATGATGAAGATGCATTTTTGTTGTTACCATTTGGGTTATTTTTATTGTTTGGATTGATACCGTTATATTCTTGGTAGAATTGTAAAACTTGAATAACAGCAGCGGAATCATTGTTCCAATCTTCATCGGTGATTCTTGAATGTTTTAATAACTTTTCCCAATTGGTTGGCATACCAACAAAACTACCAGTCTCTGGATCAAACCCAACATGAACTTTATGTGTGAAATTAGTAGGAGAAGAAACACCACCCAATAGTGGACATTTGGCGAAGATAGCATCTAACCAACTGTGTAAGTCGTGTTCAGACTTCATAGCAATGTATATGGATTTTTGTGAGGCATCAGTAGAGGAATATGAAGATGAGGAGCCAGTGTTGGTATATGAATTTCTATCACTAGAACGTATTATTTCAATACAATTTTGTTTCAATTGAGTTTTACTGACACTTACAATACTAGTAAATGAAATTAATAAGGCAGGATCATCTAGATTCTTATCATTCTTATAAAGTGCAATATATGATTCATTCAACACTAGATATCTCTTCTGCCATAGGAATGATAATAAGCCATCATCCTTATAAGTTACCCAACCAGTCTTTCTCTTCATCTGAGAGATGGGTTGAGAAACAATACGTGAAGTAGTAGTAGTAGTAGTAGTAGTAGTACCAGAAGTCTTACGATTCAGATCTATTTGACCCATAAGCTTTGTAATAGGTTTGGTTTGATTATAAGCTGCAGCATGTTGAAGAGCTATACCTGGTGGGAGTGGAGCAGGACCTATATTTTGGAAATCTTGATCAGACATTTTATTTGCTGCTGCCGATAAAGACATTATCAATTTCTAGGTTATATTAAACTGAAATTATTCTTCTTTGAAAAGCAGAGTTAATTATATCTCCAGGATATTATTAATATACGCGAGCCAGCTATATCTATAAATAGGTGCTTAAACTAAATGGAAATCAAAAGTTCTGAAGTAGTAGACCTATATAATCTCTTAATTAGCTCCTTGGATATATTTTTAAAAATATAATAACCAGAATTGAGACACGAACTAAAACTTTCCTGTGGCAGTGACCATATATAATCAAGTGTTGCTACCGCATCAACTATCCAAAATCTTGCCATTTCGAAGTTTACTTTCACGTTTAACAAATTTCAGTTTTTGGCGAAAAAATAAAATCTACTGTTTTTCATAACTTTCCTAATTGGGAGAACGTTTCCATGTTGGGTAAAAAACGTCAGACGACACATTTTACGTGTTTGTCACGTGCAAACGTGGGGCAGTTTATATGATGTAAATTAGTACATGGGGGCTCTATAAAGTGTCGTGTATGCTATGGTAGTATATATGTATCTATATATTCTTGTTTGGTATGCTTGCTAGTCCCAGGGTTTGACCCTTGGACAGCCAGTAGTCTCTTCTTGTTTGAGCGTCCACGCCAATTTTCTTCAATGGGATATGGTCGTCAATAGGCTCAGTATTTGTGTTTGTGCTAATTTCAATGGCATTGTTCTCATCTTCATTGTCGCTCACAATGCCCATTAGTTTGTCAATGCTTTTGGTTTTTGGTTTTGGGGCAGGTTCCGGTTTCTTGACCTTGGTTTTAGTCTTAGTCTTCGTCTTAGTCTGGAGTTTCTTAGCGGCCATCTTCTCACGTTTTAGTTTCTTTTTAGATGGTTGCTCTAGCTTGTACATCTCAAGATCATTTTGACCACCGGTGAGAATCTCATCGTCACTCGGATCTAAGAACAGACCTTCAATTTCTGCGGTCCCTAATCTTCTACGTTTCTTATGATACACTTCATTTTCATGAATAGCCCTGTTCTTAACTAGTTCTCTTTCATCTTTGAAGTGTCTTTCGTCACCCTTATACTTAATGACGTTACCAAGTATACTCTCGCCTATTCTATCCTTGAATGTTGCTTCATGTAACTCGTAACATTTGTTCGACAGTAAATCGAACCCGCCTGAGAATGCCTTTTTGATGCCAGCAACATTGAATGAACCCCTACTAAGATTATTTAATGGGTCCAATGGATCTTGGATGGCCAAAGAAAACGAACTACGGCTCGGTAATAATGCTTTCCAATGAGATTTTGGGATATATGAAGGTACTCCATCAGGGAATGACAATGCAACGTCATCGTATGCGAAGTTTTTACCATATAGTTCAAAGAAGTCCATTAATAGGACCCCAAGATTTTCTAGTGGATCAATCTCTTCGGTACGGATCTTGGGATGTAAATGTAGAAATGAATAAATCAAGCACACGATACTTAGACCACCTAACCCACCAGTATGTACATCGTTTAATCTTCTTGACTTTAGAAATTGTTTAATCACCAAAACCAGCTCACGTAAGCCCGGTGACATATCTAACCAATTTCTAATTGATTTGGCAACTTCAATACCATTTACTCTTTCAAATGAAACATCTATTTGAATATCTGACTCCACATCAACAAATTTGATGATTGGCACACGAGCCTTCGCGATTACTTCTATTTGGGTGGCTATATTGTTGCTCTTTAAATATCTGGCCAACTCATATAGGTAACTTCTGTGTTCTTTATCTCCAGATTTACTGGTAATCGCACAATCGATGTCAGAACCTGGTAAATAAAGATCAGTGGCATATGAGCCAAAGACATGAAGTGTAGCATCCGGCCATAACCTTCTTACTGCTCTTCTTAATTTCTTTATAGTATAATTACGGATTTCAATTTCTTCTCTACTAGGAGAAATGAATGATATGAAATCTTTAATTTCTAAAGTTAACCACTTACAAATATCTCTCTGTTTGGAATGATCGTGATTTAATACCCATGGGAATTTGGAATTTTTGGAACGTTTAAATGTTGTTTCATTGTCGTCCTCTTCCTCTTCCTCTTCCCCATATTCTTCCTCATATTCCTCCTCTTCTTTTAATGTGCTCTCATATACAATTAACTCAGATTTCTCATTGATTGTTTCATTTAGTTCTTCATTTATCTCTTCCTTTAATTCTCCATCAGAACTATCTGAAAATGCGATAAAGTCGTTATTCATCTCTAAACCATTTGATCTTAGAGTGAATTTTTCTTCTGTTGGTTCATCTGTTAAAGAAGCATTTTCATTGTCAGTTGATGATTCGACAGTAACTACAGGAATGTCATCCTTTTTCGATTCGTTGTTATTAATAAAGAAAATATAATCATCCTCATTGCCAGAGCCCTTATCTGCGGCCTTATTAAATTCATCGTCGCTAATATCTAATGCTAAGCTTTCATAATTGTTGAAATGGTCAACTGAATCCTGAAATATCTTGAAATTTTGTTGCACTTGGTTGAATGAGGACTTCCTCATCCTTCTAACCTTCTTGACATATTTTTGATGTGTCTTGGAGTGTTTCTTAGCCATCTCTCACCGAGTACTATTTAGTGAACCTTCTGATTCCCTTTTATCTTTGAGTTTTCTACCAAGTTTGTTATTGTCTCTTAACTTAGTTGCTATTTAAATTTTTCGCTCATCGCTTTTACCTAAGTTACATAATAATATTTAAAATACAAAAACATGAATAAAATAAAGGTATATAAATAGTATGAAGAGTATTTTAGGCTTCTAATCTGTTACTTCTTATTTGTACTATTCTATTTGTATTTAATACATCTTTTTAATTTTTGTTTATTCATTTTATGTAATTATCTTAATTTGTTTATTTAATATTCTACATTTGAAACAAATCTTAAAATAATATGAACATACTCATCAAACAGAAAATGTAATTACAATATTTCATGTAAATAAAAAATTATGATTATTCTAGAATCAAAGTTTACCACCTATACACGATAAATATATTTAAAATATTGAGTTATACTAGAATTTAATTTACAATGTATGTATATAATAATGCCACATACATCAAAATGATGTCTTATTCTTTTAATAATATACTTTGGAAGGTGTAAAAAATCATCTCTATATAAGATAAATTTTTACCAAAGACACCAAAGAGTCTTGACCTATATTACACCCTTCCTTCAAGTCTTGTTATATAAATTAACTTGGTCTATGTGACAGTAGAATAACTGGCATTTATCATCACACTTCACGATATTTACATTTCGATTTTCAACGCAACGCAAAATTTTTTTCGCTTCACTCATAAAATATATAAAAGCAGTATTTTTCAGAAAATTTCAATATTCTGTCTTTCTTGTCTTATCTGTTAATATAAGTTCTATAGAACCAAACACAGACTAATTTAATCACAATGGGTATCGATCACACTTCCAAGCAACATCAAAGAGTTAGCCACAGAACTGCTCCAAAATCTGACAATGTCTACTTAAAGTTATTAGTCAAGTTATACTCCTTCTTAGCTCGTATGTGTTATTTGTCCTCTAGTTAAATTAAGAATAGGATTGAAAGGATTCTGTTTACTTCCTGATTGCATAATCTACTAAGTTTCTTAGAAGATTATTTGCAACAGAGATTGACAATTTTAATTAATTGGTCAATCACATTCTGCGAGTGCCTAATGGGCGTTTGAAATATTTATATTTGAAACGGTACCATTAAACGTGCGAACTTTGTGAGCAGAATCTTATTATTATTTTTAATAATATACAGAGATGTGAACCTTCCTCTCCTGAATAAGTTACTAACAATTTTTTTTAAATTTTTTTTTGATTAGGTCGTACTGATGCTCCATTCAACAAGGTTGTTTTGAAGGCTCTATTCTTATCTAAGGTTAACAGACCACCTGTGTCTATCTCCAGAATTGGTAGAGCTTTAAAGCAAGACGGTGCTGCTAACAAGACTATTGTCGTTGTTGGTACCGTTACCGATGACGCCAGATTTTTTGGTTTCCCAAAGACTACTGTCGCCGCTTTAAGATTTACTGCTGGTGCCAGAGCCAGAATCGTCAAGGCTGGTGGTGAATGTATCACTTTAGATCAATTAGCCGTTAGAGCTCCAAAGGGTCAAAACACCTTAATCTTAAGAGGTCCAAGAATGTCCAGAGAAGCTGTTAGACATTTCGGTATGGGTCCCCATAAGAACAAGGCTCCAAGAATTCTATCTAAGGGTAGAAAGTTCGAAAGAGCTAGAGGTAGAAGAAACTCTAAGGCTTTCAAGGTATAAGCTCGTTAATTTTATAGTCCACTATATAATCAACATCTTATGTATAATATCAATAATATCATTATGAATCAAATCAAATAAACCGTGCTCTTCAAACTAATTACATGTATCCTAATGGATATATTTTAATATTTTAATTTGACGTACACCCATACATATCAATAAAGCCTAACACCACATTATGGTATACATTATTCAAGTTCAAAATTATATATATATATTTTTATGTTTCTATTTTTCACGAATATTATTCAGATGCGCGTCTTCTTTCTAAAATCATTCTTACTGGCCTGGCTTAGGCTCGCTCCTGCTTAGATTCTAGTGGGGGCTTTCTGCCTAGAGTTTCTCTTTTTTCTCTTCCTGGTGGCTTCCCTCTTTGGTACTCCTTCTGGTTCCTCCTTCTGGTTCCTCCCATCTCTATATTCCATTATTATTCATCCCTGCAATACAGATATTAGTAAATTAAGTGAGAAAATAACATATTGAATTTAATATTAAGATATAATTCAAATTAAAGAAACCGACTACAGATAATCAAAATGCCAGGTGTTTCCGTTAGGTATGTTAATAATAATGATAAGATTAAACCAGATTGTTGATTTGTGAATTCCATATTGAATTTAAGACGAATTATTTTGTAAAGAAGTTTTTGAAATTTTAGAGTGAATAGATGAAATAGGATCAATGTTCAGTAATATGAATATACTAAAGACATAATAAATATGTATTTAAGGAGGATAGGAGAAATTGCTAAATTTAAGTTTGAGTTTCTCTCCAAGACAAATTGTACTCATTGAATAATGAAATAATCCAAATGCTTTAAAATTGAAATTTAATGAATCATTAGATGAGGGAAGTATATTTATTAAAGAATACACTCACCATTTAAAAAATAAAGGAGCCCAAATAGAATAATCAAAATTTATATTTAAAAAAATATATTGAGTGAATATGATGATTAATGATCGATTCGAAGAGATACTATCAACAATTTATGTTTTCGCAATTGTGCAAGTTCAATTTTACTAACAATTTATTTAATTTTTTATTACAGAGACGTTGCTGCTCAAGAATTCATTAATGCTTACGCATCTTTCTTACAAAGACAAGGTAAATTAGAAGTACCAGGTTACGTTGACATTGTCAAGACCTCTGCTGGTAACGAAATGCCACCACAAGACTCCGAAGGTTGGTTCTACAAGCGTGCCGCTTCTGTCGCCAGACACATCTACTTAAGAAAGAATGTCGGTGTCGGTAAGTTAAACAAATTATACGGTAACGCTAAATCTAGAGGTTGCAGACCATCTAAGCACGTTGATGCTTCTGGTTCTGTTAACAGAAGAGTTTTACAAGCTTTAGAAAAGATTGGTGTCGTCGAAATCTCTCCAAAGGGTGGTAGAAGAATCTCAGAAAACGGTCAAAGAGATTTAGATCGTATCGCTGCTCAAACCTTAGAAGAAGACGAATAAATTATTTCATTATAATTATTTGTAAACAATTATCTCTTATCATTTACCATTCATATCTTTTTCATTATATATTAAATCTATATATAAATATAATAAATAAAAATAGGAATCATAAAACTATTGTTAAATATTAATTTTAATAACACATCAGAAATATAAAAGTTGGTGTATGTATAACTTCGTTAAAAAGATGAATCCATTAAAATATTTTAAGATAATCTTAAATAGAAAATTCGAATTGACTTTATAAAATAATATTTTATATTAACGTAATGCTACAAATTTGATATATCCCTGTTAGTCGGGATAGAAATATATATAGATAGATAATAGAAATAGGTGACTTATATAGATATACAGTTGATATTTTGGTTTATCATTCTCTATTTGTTGTATGGATGATAACTGTTGTTATCATGTTGTCTTCTTGGATGAGCTCTGTGAGAAGTACCACGAGAAGCGCCATTGTTATCAGAACCACTAGCGTTGTTGTCAGCACTACCATTAGAAGCATCATTACCAGATGGTGCACTTGGCATGTTTGGCATGTTTGGCATCATCATTGGCATTTGTGCTGGTGGTTGAGATCCTTGTTGAGGGTACATTTGGTTAGGGTTGGCACCACCATTTGTATTTTGAAATTGACTATAATATTCCTGCATCTTTTGATAATAGTCGTTCATCATTTGAGGATTGAACATCATATTCATATTTTGAGGGATCATGTTTGGATTATTACCATAGGCATTGTTACTGCTGTTGTTACTGCTATTGTTATTATAACTTTGTGGAGCAGAAGACCAGTTATTACCACCAGCATTGCTACTATTACCGTTATTGGTTCTAGTTGTTGGACCCTTTTGTAAATGTCTTGGAGCAGCTCTCTTAATTTCGATTTGCTTACCCTTGAAATCAATATATTTATTTTGACAAACCTTATCAACAGCTTCTGGAGTATCATATGTGATGAAACCATAACCTCTGGATCTACCAGTATCCTTATCCAACATTAATTGGGCATCAATAATAGTACCCCATTGAGCAAAGAATTGTTCAAATTCCTTTGGCCTTACATCAGCACCAATACCACCTACGAAAATCTTACCAGTTTTATCTTGTTCTTCTCTTGGAATAGCTCTCTTTGGATCGATAACCTTACCATCAAGAATATGTTGAGTCTTAACAACCTCATCTACAGCCTTGGAGGAGTCAAATGTTAGGAAACCAAAACCTCTTGATCTACCGGTGTTGTTATCTTTCATAATCTTCAAATCAATTACATTACCGTATTTGGAAAAGTAACTCTTTAATTTCTCTTCAGTAGTTTCCCAATTAAGACCACCAATGAATAATTTAGAACTTTCCTTAGAAAGATCAGCCTTAACATTACCCATTGGTCTCGCACTCTCACTTAGTTGAGGTGTTGAACTTTGTGGTTGTTGTAGTTGAGACATGGTTTGTTGTAAATGGTCCCATGGCATACCAGAAGAGGCGCCAGCATCTGTTTGATTAGCACTATAGCCATTGTTTGCTTCTTGTTTCTTTTGATCGTCACCGTTAGTATCATTAACACTTGCTGAATCAGCGGATTTAGTGATTTGTGTTAAAGAAGAGGTTAAAGCTTGTAAAGCGGCCAATTGTTCATTAGCAGATGAATCGATTTTACTTTCTTGCTTCTTAGAAGCTTCATCCTTTACATCTTCTTTATTAGTTTCCTTAGTTGGTTCATTGTTGGTAGTTGAGACAGTTGTCTTTTCTTCGGCACCGTAGATGTCGTTAAAGTCGTCGTCTTCAGAGCTCATTTTAATGTATGAATAAGCTGTTTTACTAGTGTTTTATGTGGACAAACTATATTTATAAATAGTAGTTATTAATCGAAGTTACTAATCTATGACCTACTTATATCTGTATTTGAAAATAAAAACCTAATTAGCTGCTAAAGAATAAATAGTAACGAAAATTTTCTAATTGTTTAAAAAATTCTTGAATATATATTACTTTACTGTGATCAGAGAGGAAGTGAATACTAAATCTTCTTTGTTCTGTCAAAGAGTGATCATCATCTTATATAAGTTTATACAATTCTCAAAGTCTTCATTTCGCCAAAAAGGAAAATTTTCTTTGAGCGGTGCCGGGTAATCATACAATTACAATAGCTAAAATGAATAGCCATTGATTTAATGAGTTAAGAGCAACAAGAGGAGCTGATTTCAGGCACCGTGCCATCGTTGTTTGCTGGTTTTGTAATGTCTATAGTGTCTTGTCTTGGTGACGGATGGGGTTGTTTGCGGTTTCGCAGTTTCGGTACTATTATTTTATCTTCGGCGGAATATAATGAGTCGTTGTCTGACGAGTTAGCTTCTTCATCTAAATCTGACATCATATCACCGAGATCGTTCTCTTGAGAGGATGAGATGATAGGAGCATGGTACCGTGAGTCTTCAAGGTTGTCATTTGCCTCATACTTCTTGGTGTTATCTTCGTAGCAACAATTCTCAATAAGATTCAATATAATAGTATTGAATACTTTATCTACAGTGTGAGACCATTTACAACTAACTTCAAAGTTACCATATATGGTGACACCGTATTTTTCTTCGGTATTTGATATTTTCTTTAATACATCTTCATGTTTTACTTGTCTATTTTCATATAGATCAATCTTATTACCAACTAGGTAGAACCTAGAGTTTTGTAGATCCCTAGTCGTCAGATTCTTCAATGCTTCTACTAACCAATTATCAAAACAATCTTCAAAACTCTTGTAATCACAAATATCATACGTCAGAATGATACCATTACAGTTCTTATATAACGATGGTATTATTGCATTTTGAAACCTTTCTTGACCGGCAGTATCCCAAAATATACAATTGAAATAACGATTATCTACATTTACCAATCTAGTCTTTATATCGACGCCGATAGTCGATCGCGTCTGTATTATGATTTCATTCTCATCTATCGTGTCAATGCTATCATTAGTGTCAAGAAATGGACTTCTTTTACTACTTTGGTCTAAATTTTCGGAGACTTGTCGTCTACTCGGTTGCCTTATACTCGGAGAAGTAGGTGATGTTGTTGATGGATAGAATATTAGCGATTGTCTCTTGGATAACTCTTCGAAATCTGTTAAACTATAACGTTTAGTTTCTTTCTCATTTGATAAATTATTTACTTGTTGTCTTTTACGTTCCAATAATTTCATACTCGCCGTCCTTATAGGTGATGTGACAATATTGTTGATCTTCGTTTGAGCTTTAGCTTCTTCTAATTTATTCAACTGGCCTCTTGTCATTAGCTCATTACAATAACTTAAAATTGTTGCTGTTTTACCAACATTAGCGTCACCAATTAGTAGCAATTTACAATTCGATATTAAACTTGGATCTACATCGTTCATGGAGTTCCTAGAGGATGATGGGTAATCTAAAGATCTTAACTTATAGAAGGACGATGATACGTGACGTGTTAGGTCCGGACTCGATGACATATGTTCTAACGCATTCCATGGCTGCGACTGCATCTGTAAGTTCAGTGAATAACGTTTACTGGAATTGGACATTAGACATTGACAATTTAACACTTGATTTACAGATCTATTTGATTATATAACCGGATTTTATTGCAAGTGGCTATTCAAAAATTTTGAATGTTAGCATAATGCATTCAATAATTTTTTCAAAAATGTTAGTCGCGTTCCATAAAGAAGCTTCTATTGATGATTAAAACTTAAATATAGAGATGTAAAGTACTCAAAATGAGTATATTATGTAGTAAATAGAGCAAACAAGAGTCATATGAACAATCTACCAAATTTATTGGGCTAATACAGGTATATTATCCATTTTATTACATATTATATATTCGTAAATACTTCAAAAGGTTACCCCACGCGTTAGAGTGTTATATTTTAATTATATCGCTATTTTAGGGACAAATTGAAACCGGGATATTAATTAAAAGATGCCATACACATTAACACCTAGCAGAAATTGCAAATATACATATAAATAACAAATAAATACATAAAAAAGTCAAACATAAAGATGGCAAATTCTCCACCAGCATACCAGGAGTATTCTAGTCCCTATCAAGCTGATAACGGTCAAACAAACGGTGTTTTCATCCCTGATGATTTCAAATACGATACTAAGGTTATTTCATGTGAACCCCAAGTTAGAATGAATTTTATGAGTAAAGTGTACTCTATATTATCTGCTCAATTATTAGCAACTTTTGCATTTACTTTTTTTGTCTCTGGGAATGAAAAGGTGAAAAATTTCATTTTTACTCATATGGCTCTATTCTGGTTGTTCTCTCTAGTGTCGATTATTACATGTGTTTGGATTTCAGTGAGTCCACGTCCTGAAGATATAGAATCTTATGCAAATGACCAACTATTACCAAATGTTGATACCCAAGAAGAATCTCCTAGATTACCATGGTATATTCTTACTCGTAGTGGTAGATTAATCCTCTTGAGTATTTTTACATTTGCTGAAGCCTACACTGTCTCTGTGATAACTGTATCTTATGATCCTAGTGTTGTTTTACGTGCACTATTGATCACTTTAGTGATTGTAGGTGGTGTATCACTAATGGCTGTATCAGGTAGATTTGAAATGACTTTAACTTCTGCCACTTCTGTTTATTACTGGTTAAATTGGGCTTTGTGGTTATTAATCGGTATCGGTATCTCTTCTATTTTCTTTGGAATGGGTTCAGGTATGAGTTTACTATACGGTTGGTTAGGTGCTATTGTCTTCACTGTTTACTTATTCATCGATACACAATTAATCTTCAGAAAAGTATACGCAGATGAAGAAATCAGATGTGCTATGATGCTATATTTAGATATAATTAATTTATTCTTATCCATCTTAAGAATCATGTCAAACCGTGATGACAATTAAGAAATGCATTCTACAATACCCTAGACGTTTTACATAAAATTGTAATAGATATATTTAAAAACATATATAGTTAATTGACCAATTTCAAGAACAGCTCTATAGAGGTAACGAGTTTGAGAATTTTATTTAAAATAAAAACCAAATATACATTATATATATATATATATTAATAAAATTTTGATTAATTTAAATGTAACCAATTCTGTTGGCAATATCTAAAGCATCGAAATCAGCAGTTAATCTGACGAAAGCCTTCTTGGTACCGTTTGGTCTGATTAAAGTGTTAACAGCCATAACTTCGACATCGTATAATTCCTTAACAGCCTTCTTGATTTGGTACTTGTTAGCCTTTAAGGAAACTTGGAAAACTAAGATGTTACCATCTTCAACCTTCTTCATAGCGGTTTCAGAAGTGATTGGTTGTTCAATAACCTTGTAAGAGTCTAATCTGTTGTAATGTGGAACACTCTTGGTAGCATATTTTGGAGATCTAGCTAACTTTAAGGTCTTTGGTAACCTGAAAGTGGCAGAGGTTCTAACCTTTAAAGCCTTCTTAGAGTTGGTACCTTTAACGACAGCTTTCTTAGCAGCACTAGCTTTAGCTATTTAAAAAATTAATTAATGGTTTGTTAGTAAACTTGTTCTTGATTTGACTTAGTGTAAGTCTGGTAATAACTAGGATTTCGATATTAGTTGTTCATATTTCATGGTTTATTCATTATATATAATCTGTCATTAGTTTGTTCATATTTTAACACATAACTCATCGGTTTCTTGCATTCTGACTGTTCTCATAAGTTCATTTGAACATAACGGATTCAATACAGTCTTTGTTCTTTATTCATATATCTAATTTCATTCCATAAAAAAATTCTCTTGTTTGGTTCTTCTAAAGCTGACTATTCATCATAATACCAATAGTGTTTATCTCATTCCTCGTCATTTATTCGTTGTAATCATTTCACATACTAGATGGGGCCATTGTTTATTATAGTTCTGATATGTTTGAATTAAAGCAAATGTATATTATACACTGTAAATTTATATATTGAAATATATTCAACCTTTAGTATACACTTCAATAATTTCTGACAAGAGAGCTGCAGTAACTACACGAATTTTCGGTACTCTAGAGAGCAAAGGATATGGCCTCCCAACTAACCTCATGATTGTAAGCTGACTTCCCCACTAGAAAGCAACTCCAGGGAGCAATAGTTACTGTGCCCCAGAAGGAAGTGCTTCTGCCTAGGGTGAAATGAAACTTAACTAACAGGCTCAGGAATTTCGCTTTACTGCCCGTGCGATTTTTTTACGGTGAGTGAATTTAAATTTCATTTTTCAAAATGAATTAATAAAAAATATAGAAATCTATTACACCCATCACGCACATATGTAATTATAGAATCTGAACACCACATATTAACACAAACAGTCAAATTAAAATAATATATATTTTCATTCAGTTTATACAAGATATATATTTATATAGTATTTGACAGATAGCGTAATTGTTAAGAATATTGAACATATTTGTGAGATCAAAGATGATCACAGTCTTCTCAGTTTTGGAGATCTGACACCACCGAATTTCAGAGGTGTAGAATCACTTATCTTTTTAACATGTCTTCTAACTGCTGTACCTTCTTTACCGTTTAGTGCAGCCATAAATGCAGCCCTACCTTTACCAAAATCTTTCATTACGATCTCAATGTTCTTGTTCATTAGATTCTTCTCTTGCATCATTTGGAAGACCTTAGTTGTAGTTTGAAATGTAGCTTCGTACTCACCCCTTGCGGCCTTTCTGAAACCTAAACAACCAGTTGAAATAGCAAATTTAACCTTAGATGGTAATTTCATGTAGTACAATAGTTTGTCATTGTATGATAGTTGTGGATTATTCTGTAAGAAATTCATATCTTCCAATATGGCGCAATAGGTAAAATGCGTGTTGTTCTTCGTGAAGTTACAATGCAGAATATATTTTTTTACTTGTTCGTTCTTATCTTGACCTTTCTTTTGTGATTTAACACTTGGATTAATAACATTAGCTAGATTCTTATCTTGTTCACTTTTGTTTCCTGATCCAATGTTTGAGAAGGAGAAGGTGGAATTGTATCTCACTAAGTTTGTAAGTAAACCAGTAGGTCTCATGCCAATCAGGCTGGATGATAGCTGTCTATGTAACATCATATTAGATATATATGGACAGTTTCAATATTAATTACAGGATAGTTACCTTCTTTTTATCTTTTTGGCTCTTCTTTATATATTTGTATTTGTATATTTTAATCATCTAATTTCTTCATTTTTGGATATATCAAAATTCGGGCAAACCTCGTAAAAACAGATTATCATCAATAATTAGTATATGGTAATAAAATAGGTCCAATTGACAAAGAATACAAATGTGTTATATTCTATAGAGCTGATATTTTACTTTGGTATAAATATCAGTATTATTTATATTTAATAGTGGTCAATGTGCTCACGGATATATTACTTGAGCCTGTCATATAATAGATATAGAAGCAACAAATGAATATATAAGAGGTCAAGAGTTCAATTGAATATTTTATCTTCTTAAGTTTAATCAACTACCATTAAATCATGGTACAACTCTATCAATTACCTGGGACACTCTCTAAAACCTTACTACGTTTTATCCATTTTATTTGGTTAACAGATGGTTGTAAACTAGCGCCGCATACGTATGAAGCGATCGGAGGAAAAGAAAAAATTTTATATCTGAAAAATTATAATTATAGAAAGTGATGAGATGAGCTACTAAGGGCCAACTATAAACATTCTCAATAAGAACCTATACTAAAACTAATCCAGAATGGCTAGAAAGAAGTCTGCTACCAAAAAGGCTAGAGAAGCTACCGCTAAGTTAAATGAAACTGAAAAGACCAATATTGTCGAAAAACCTGTTGAAAAGAAGGTTGCCAAGCCAGTTAAGCAAATAGAATCTGAATCTGATGTATCTGATTCCGAATCTTCTGAAGAAGAAGATGAATTTGGTGAATTAATTACTGACAAAGTTGAAACCGGTATTAACGATGTTTTAAATGCTATTAGAAACAACGAAACCGATAAATTATTAAACCCTGAAGTTAAATTCTTCGAAGATCCAGAAAAGGCTACTGGTAATACTGCTGCAAAGAAGGCTGATAAGCCAATTTACTTGAAGGATTATCATAGAATGAATATCATGTCTGGTATTTCTCATATTAGTGATGACGAAGAAGAGACCGTACAAGAAACTGTTGATGGTAAGCCATCCTTTGTTGAAATGCAAAGAGATGAACGTAATAAATTATTAAGTGAAATTAACGATGCTTTCAGCGATGATGAAGCTAAGGATTCAAAGGAAAGCGAAGATGAGGATGAAGAAGATGATGGTTTCTTAAAGAAGAAGGCTCCAACTAAGAGATCTACTAAGATTGAACCTACAAGGTTAGCTAATCCAGCTAATGCTGACGAATTCTTAGACGATTTCTTAAATAAACAAGCCTGGTTACCTAGACAAGGCGATCAAGTTATTGAACTTGACATACCAGGCGATGATGGCGATGAAGATGATGAAGAATTTGACAAAGCTGCTGAAAAATTCGAAAATGCTTACAATTTCCGTTATGAAGATCCAAACGCTGCTGAAATTATATCTTATGCTCGTACTCAAGCTACCTTAAGAAGATCAGACACAACTTCTCGTAGAAGAAAGAGAGATGGTGAAAAGGAAGAAAAGGTAACCGAAATGAAACACAAAGAAGAAGCCATTCAAAAGAAAAGGACAAAGAAGGTCAACAAGTTGACTGATGTTTTAGAACAATTAAAGAAAGAATTTGGCGCCGAAATTGATGAAAAGATGGTTAAGAAAATCACTTCTACTCTTTTAAACAATGATTATTCCGAAAATAACTGGGATAGTGTTGTTACTGATTTATTCAATGACGAATTTTATAACTCTAAAGAAAAACCAGAATGGGATGATGATTTAATGCATGAAGACGTCTACGGTGAAAATGAGGAAGAAATTGGCGAAGATGAAGATCTGGGAGAAGAAGACATTTCTCAAGAAGCCGAAGAAGAAGATGTTGGTCCAAGTAAGAAGAAGGCTAAGAAATTAGAAAAACTAAATCAAAAGAAAGATAAGAAGAAACTATCTGAAATGGTTAACAAAGCAGTCGAACAAAACAAACTTGCAATTATCGATGAATTTGAAAAGGAACAGAGTGAAAGAGGTAGATCACAAGAAACCAAAGATATCAAGTTTCGTTATCGTGAAGTTTCACCAGAAAGTTTCGGTTTAACCACTAGAGAAATATTTGCTGCTGATGATGCTGACTTAAATGACTTCATTAGTTTAAAGAAGTTTGCTCCATACAGAGCTAGCGAATTACAGCATAAAGATAAGAGAAAGGTCATGAAATCTAGAAGAATGAGAGACTGGAGAAAGAAGGTTTTCAAAAATGAAAATGGTCCAGTTCTAAAGGAAGGTGAAAATGAAGATGAAATCAGTATACCAGTTAAAGATGAAAGAAGTGATAATTCAAACCACCATGATCATCATAACAGAGACAAGAAACACACGAAATACGAAAAGAGAAATAGACCTCGTAAATATTAGTTACATACATAGATTAAATATAAATAATCAAATCTGCATACTGAAAAATTGTATATTAAAACTATAAAGTTATTAGTGTTTATTTATTTAACATATGAAAAAGTTAAGGAATACTCGATCTACGAACTTCCTATATCATCCGTTGGTGGTTTATTTGATGAAGATGTCGGTATTGGTTGTTGTTTTGGAATATAATTCGTCATAGAAGCAGCTGATGCAGCTAACAGACCATTAAATCCGGATATACCTCCTTTACTCATGTTTACGTTCAAATTATTTGGGTTTGATGCAGGCACTTGAGGTGACGGACTGAATAAATTATGAATATAATCACCCATATTGAAATTTGGGGTTTTTAGGAGGTTTAAGGTTGCTAGATTTGAATTTGCATTGTTATGACTGTTAATGTTTGAATTATCATGATTGGGTGTAGTACTACTATTATCTGTACCGGTGCTATTTGACATATCACGAGATGGGGTCGTTGGTATCGTAGGTAATAGAGTTTGTTGATTATTATTATTATTACGTTGCTGTTTTCTCTTTTGAGGAGATAGTGCATTAGTTTGGAAGGGGTTAGACTTTAAATATATCGATGGCGATTCTATTAATACGTCTTGGAAAGATAATGTTGATGTACCATTATTAGATACCAATTGAGGTACTTTAAAAGTGGATTGCGGTGATGTAAATGTTGCTTTCATGTTAGAATAACATATCGCATCATCATTATTATGCTGTTGATTCATGTATGCAGATGATGATGGAGTTGTAGGAATCTTTAACGAATTGCTATGAGTTTTATTAGTGAACATGTGATTTGAAGAACCATTTGAATTACCAGCTGATTTGTTGGAAGTGTACGGACTTGTAGCTAGATACATCAACAAATCAGCACCAGCATTATTTTCATTTGGATTATTTGCCGTCTTATTATTTGG
The DNA here is from genome assembly GCA_030579255.1 of Kazachstania psychrophila. Lineage (NCBI taxonomy): Eukaryota > Fungi > Ascomycota > Saccharomycetes > Saccharomycetales > Saccharomycetaceae > Kazachstania > Kazachstania psychrophila. The sequence continues at coordinate 208,342 of JAKTQD010000008.1, read as the reverse complement.
ATTCGATGAAGAAAGTCTACGTTTTGGTGTCATTAAAAATTTGTTAGCACTATTTTGATTGCTGGATCTACCAGGTGTGGAAGGCACCTTAACTGGTGTATGTTCAGTATCAGATTCATTTTGTTTATCTTGCTTTTGGGAGGAGTTATTATCAGAAGTTACATAAAATATCCTTGGGGGTGTAGAAGGCTTGCTATTATCATACTTTTGTTTCAATGGTGAAGTAATCTTTTTGAAGTTATTATTAAGAAGTTGCTTCTTTAACGGTGACGTTTCAATCGGGGACAATTTGGTGTCTAAAGGTTCACCAACCCTTTTTTTGTGTAGATTTTGAGTATCACCATCATTGGTATCATCAGAAGCTCTATTTGAATTTAATTTTGAAGTTGGAACCTTACTTAGACCTAGTTTTAGTTGACGCGTCATTTGAGCGATTTGAGCCCTCTCAAGGATCTTGTTGGCCAATTCCTTTTCTTTTTCTGGCGACATAGACATTATATCTTCTGTTGCTCTCTATATGGTTCTTCTATTGGGTTCCTTTAAGGATATTTCGTTCAATGAATTGTATTTCATATATCAAAGGCTATCAAATCAATTCAATCAAACTTTACTTTATTTATAATTCTCTATTTGGCAAGAATTTTTTCATAGTAAATTTAACCTAAAACGGCATATTCCCTATTTAGGTAAATGTACACGTTTATCATACCCAATTAGGATAAATTAGGGTTGATAATTCTAGAATCATAATTTACGACTAACAAAATCTGAAATATTTATTGAGATTCGATATTAAAAGCGAATAGTTATTGTTGCTGTTGTAGTTTGATATGAGTTATAAGGAGATCGATAGAAGTTCATATCGATTTTAATATATCTAATTATGATTAGAAACTTGGTTCGTTATTACAGACCGGTTACTTCAGGTATTGTGCGCTTTTCATTGAGTAGAGCAGTGACAACTTCGAGAGTTATCCCGGCTTATATTACTCAACACCGTACCGTATACAAACATAACTTTCATACATCTGCTAGGAATCTACAAGAAAACAAAAACAATGTTGATAATAAAGGTACACATATAGGAACCATTAAGGTAGATAAACCTCAATATATGCTAGCGTTTACATGCAAAAAATGTAATAACAGATCATCGCATACCATATCAAAACAAGCATACCAGCATGGTTCGGTAATGGTAACATGTCCTCATTGTAAGAACAGACATCTGATTGCTGACCATTTAAAGATATTTAACGATGATAACATCAATATCGAAGATATCATGAAGGCAAACGGTGAAACTGTATCACAATCGACCGATGACCTAGTGTTCGATGAAATACCTGACTCCATTAAAAACTTAATTGGTCATTATGCCAAGGATGCTCCAAAGAACGTGAAGCAAAAACTGGATAACGAGACAGTTCATGGATTACCTCCCATCTCTGAAGACAAATAAAATAAACTAAGCATTGAGAGAACCTGCAAATAGAAATTTACACCAAACTCTGTACTATTGGATACATATCCAAGGACGAGTCAGAACGTATGAAGTACAAGATAAATTAACTGCAGTTACCTATATTCTCTATACTTTATTATATAATATATACCATAATGTATCAAAATTAGGGTTTTATCATATATGTTCAAAACCCTACCCTCTAAACCCGGTCTTTGTCACAAAATTTAAGCTTTTATAAAATAAAGATGACTAACTAACTTATGAAGACATAAATGATTATACATGACCTATTAGTCCCTTAAAGAGTATAACACACACTATTACTTCCAGAGAGACCACCTATATATTAGCTATATATAGCAACTGCTGCTCTGACCAAAAATGAGGCGTCTCCAATTATTAGGAAAGTCTAAATATTTCCAAAAGAACAATAGCAATAATCAAGATAGTGACTGCTACAACGCTGCTAAAAATACAGATGACCGTAGCGATACCAAACCACACGAAAGGATGATTATTGAAGATGAACCTCCAGAGGAACCATCAAAGATGAACTTATTTAGCTTACCTCCAAATATATTACTTACGATTCTCGATTATCTGGACAATGAATCTTTAATAACATTATGCACAGTGAATCTAATCTTATACAAGATAGTAAGCAACAACTTCCTTTATAAAGATGTGAAACTAAATTCGAAACTTTCGTTACTAAAATTTAATGCATTAATTCATTCAGAATTCCATACTATAAATGTTATTAGTTGCGGTAATCCACAGTTGGCAAACGACTCAGAAAATGCTAGATTTCTGACCAGATCGATAGAATTTATTAACCCACAATGCCAGGATTCGTTACTGAAATATAGTAAATATTATAATAAAGATGGAGGTAATAGTGGTTCTGTGATTGCGGGTTCTTATTCATTTAGCAATAACCAAATATGTTCCACAGTTCCATACTTGACAAATAATGCAAAATCTAGTAGAAGCAAGGCAGATAACAATATTTTAAAAAGCGTGTCATCTTCTGGCTCAAGTAAGAAAGGATCAAAACATGATGATTTAATAACGTCACCACTGATACCCAATGGCATCAGTAGTAGCCACAAGACTGCGACCAATAAGAAAACATTGCAGTTTCTCGAGACTTTAAATAAACTAGAATACAAATATTCTCATTACACATACATTGAATTAATGTTGGATATAATAGATTATTTGCCAAACTTATCCCATATCATATTAAGCGAGGTAGAACCAAATTTTAAGATCCCATTATGGTATTCTGTATTTAATGATGGTTCCAAAGATTTCTTTAGAAAAATCATCAAGGGCCAACAATCAATGAATAATAATGACTTAAGAACTTTCCAAATTTCAGAGAAATTTCTCGACGATTATGAGAAGAAATTTTACTGTTTGCAAAGATTTAAAACTTTGGAGATCCGAGCCATCTCAGAGCCGAGAAAGAAGACACCATTAGTTCCATTAAGACCAAACTTACTGTGCTGTTTTGGTATTATAAACGAATTGATTTTGGAGAACGTAATAATAGATACAGGTTCTCTAGACACGCCCATGGAATTCTTACCATTGTACTTGAAGAAGGAACCTTCTTCAGACTTATACAACCTACACTCTACTTATAATAAACTAACATTAAAGCAATGCCATATAGTCCCTGGTAATGGTATATTAAAATTATTTCATCGTTATTTTGAAGGTGTTAAATCAGTGAGTTTATTGAGTGTATCAAGTAAGTTTGATTTACTATTATGCAACTGTTTCCCATCTTTGAATGATTTAACCATTGACTGTAGTAGTATGTGTTTTTCTGATAAAACATTAGTTGATGGGGATGATTACTATTATAAGGATATCGACGAAAATGGCAACGAAGAACTAAGTGATACCGAATCTATGAGTGAAACGTTATTAGACGAACCAATCCAAAGAATTCTGCAGGCACCACCACCTACCACAGCTGCCGTTGTGTCTTTAAATCTGAATTATATCAATAGAACCACCAATGATAAAAAATCAGCTATGATGAATAAGAAACCATCAATGATTACGAAAGCACAAGGTGAGTTCTTCCAGATGTCGAGAATACCTGCATTTCATTATTGCTATCATTACTATAAACGTTTATTCGATAGAATTCCATCCAAAAATGTGAACATCAACATCATTAATATTCCTTTTACAAATGTTCATCCACTCTCTCCAATATCATACTGGGAAAAAGTAATGAAAAGCATAGCTTCAAATGATCAGGACACTCTAATTGCATACGGTCATACACAGCTACACGCTAATCCAAATAGTACTAATAATAACAGTCTTATTGATGTTGATGAAACAAGAAATCTACAATATCAATGGGATCAATCCATCTTAAACTGCATGAAAGATGGATTATCAAAGTTAAAGAAAGCACCAGAATATCATGAGCTCGACATAGTTTCACTAACAAATGAAATTGATTTGGACGATAAGTTTAACAACTTCCAGAACTATCAGAATTATTTGGACATCCCAAATGTTAACCTTTATTTTTTTCTAAAACAATTATCAAAATTTAAATCTGTGAACATCAAACTCTTCAGGAAATGGTTATTTTGTACTCCAAGAACTAGGTATGACTGGGAATTATTACTTAAGCCAGTTCTAAATGTCAATGTACCTATCGAAGTACGTGATAGAGATGGTTTTATGGTTTATTCATATGGTACATCCAATAGCAAACAAATGGGTAAATCAAATTCTAATATCGTTGTCTGAATATTTATCCAAACCATTACTTTTTATAGACTTTTATAAATATTTATACACCTTGACATTCAATAATACATATATTCTTTATTTTATAGAATTGTTTGCGATGCAATTTAGAATCATGGTCCACATGTTACAGAGCACTATGCCCGACTTTCTTTTCTACCATGAAATTTTCGTGTTATTAACATACAAAATTAACAAGAGCATCGATCCATCTTAAATGAAGATAAATATTAAATCAGCATTAAAATCACCCTAAACACATTCAATAACTGAACGTTTGCTATTATTAGGCAATGGCACAAAAGAGAAGTCATTCCATGGACAGTAGTGGGAGTGATTCTAGCGATAAGGAAGTAGGATTTATTAAAAGAAGAAACAAGAAAAATGATCTTAAGCTACTGAGTACCTATGATTCAGATTCAGCGTCAGAGGCTGATTCAGATCTGATTCAAGAAGATCAAAAACAATGGCAACCGAGTAATACAATTCAAAAATCAGATGATAATACTTCGGATAAAATTCATGAAGATAGTGATATGTTTGCTTCAGAAGATGATAACGATGATGCTAATGATATACACAAAGATAGCCTTGGAACAGAAAAGATTGATCATAAAGAACAATCACATTTATTAGATGTGGGAAAGTTTATTAAAGATAATTTAGGTGAAGATGCTGAAATTGTTGACGATCGATTAGAAAACCATTTATCGAATCATGTATCACACGAGATTGCAAGTGACGATGATATTCGGGTTGAAGCATTCAGCATTGAAGAAGATTTAAAGAACGGTATCTTTGACAAAGATGGTAATTATGTCCAAAATGGTGACAGTAATACGAATGACTCAAAGGAAGAAGATAAATGGATGAATGAGTTCAACAATATCGAAGAATCTATTAGATCTAAGGAGAAGTCACTTCTAATATCTAAGGAGGAGAAAAAAAAATTAAGGAAACAGGGAAGACATTATACGATTGATGAAGCATTGATACGGCTTAAGTTTTTGGTAGGAAATGGAAACAGTGTTCTCCAAATGTTAGGTGTTTTGAATCAAATGCGAATGAGCAAGAGCACTAAAGAAAACGAATTTTATTTCTCTAACGCCATTAACTTACTGACTGATATTATTGAAATCTTACAGCAAAAGGGGGTCGATGATGTGTATAATCTAACAAAAGAACACATTGTTACATTGATAAAAGAGGAGTCATTTTCCGATATCAACAAAATAGATGAGACAAATGATAAAATTTGGAGTTTTCAGTGGCTTAATAAACAGGGAAAGATACATGAATATCATTCTTGTAAAGAGATGCAGTACTGGAAAGATAACTATTTTAAAGATGGTGTTATCATAAAATTCAAAGAAGAAGAAAATAAACCTGAAAATTGGATCCATGTTTCATGTATATATTTTTCGTAATTGAAGTAAGAACTAATGACGAAATTATAGAGTGTACGATTTATACATATCACTAATTATTTAAAGTAAATACCATCATAATAATGATACTTCGAATCTTTCATATTCGTCACGGCACATATTACAATACTTTTGTAATTGCTTATCGTCGTTCCAAATGTTTGGAAATTCAACAGTAACTTGTTTACAATTCTCGATTTCCTTAACTAGGAAACCTCTATAGTCACCCTGTACTAATTCCTTTTCCATATTTTGTAATATTCTAAGCTCAACCAGCAATTCATTTCTCTTAATGGCCAGCTCTCCTCTAGTATTTCTGAATTGATTATCTCTACTTGCTCTTGCGCCCTTATATTTTAGATAAACCTCATTTTGATCTGATCCAGCTAGGTAATTCGTCAACAGATCCAAATCTTTAATATAGAGAGCTTTATCATTAGTATCTTTTTCATTTCCCTTCATAATATCTTGGAATAAGTTATCTGCCTTTTTCACAGACCAATAAGAAACACCAGATCTTGCTGTGATAAAACTATTATAAATTAAAGAAAAAACCAAGCCAAAAAGAAGGATGTAGTTAATCTTCTTAACACCTCTGATAAATTGACTAAACAGAATCAAAAATGCTCTCAGTAACACAATAACTGTGTTGATACAACGGTAAATTGACAGTTTCAAAGTAAGACGTATCAATAAAGTTATATCATATTTGATAACGGGAGGTGATGTCTCTTCAAATGTTTCAATAACAGAGCCGTAAATTGTCTCTGAATTTGTTTTACCGGTACTTAGTGATGAGTCATCTGTATTTACTAACTTGTTTATATTAGCATAAGATATATCAGATTTTTCATTGCTGAAAGTTTCCGATTCGTTAGAGTAACTTTTAGAATCACCTAAACTTTCAAGTTCGGTTAAATTCTCCTTCCGTTCATAAGTTACATCTTTATTCATCGATATACCTATTAAACCACATAACTTTACGACCTTACTTAACTTGCCTTGTGGTCCTATCTTTTCTAGATAATAATGGATTGATTTTCTTATAATACTAAATTCCATGTCAGTTAAATTTAAAAGAATAGTTTTGACATACTTTTCAAAGAAGCATATTGCCTTTTCACCGGTACATTCTATCTTGTAATGAATATAAAGTTTCGACTTAGTAGTTGATAATTGAAGCAAACTCTTGGCCGAATTTTCTGGGTCGTATGGTTCAGTGATAATATATACAACTTTTAACATAATTGGGTTGCAAAATGGTACTTTCAATAGTAACGATTCCTGTTCTATTTGGTAATATCTGTTTTCCACCATTTCTGTGATCTTCTGATTTAAGTTAATTTTCCTATCTTGATCAATTAAGAAATTGTTGGTTCTAGTTTGCTTAAACTGCATTTGTCTTACCAATTGAATTTTACCAGTCTTACTTTGAACCTGTTTCCAATAAGTTGTTTTGTTGTAGTTACTAGTATTGTCTGCTAAAAACAAAGCACTAGGGAAAATTGTAGAATTATCACCGAAAAGTATATGCATCAAACCCTTACTTGAGATGTTGTAATTCTTTGTATACGTTTTTGTGAATTGATCTTGCATTTTATATAGCCTATCCATAAGCTCTTTTGCGGAAGTATCCATGTTCCAAAATGTTTTACCTAGATTATATTCAGTTTTCAACAATTTATTTGTACCTGGATCATCAACTAATTCTTCCTGTTCAGCTATGTCTCTGTGAACTTTATCGATTTCTTTAAATTTGGCTAAAATTTCTTCGGTTGATTTGACTGACTTGGTTGTAGATATATCAATCAAATATTGATATTTAGCAGCCACAGCTTTAAAGTTTGATGAATACACTGACATTCTAAAGTTAAATCCTCTCTTTTCATGAAGTTCAACAATTTTAGATTCTTCTGAATATTCTACATTATCGAAGTCTGTTAAACTCTTTCTTGAAAGATGGAAGATACCGCCAAGGTTTAGGTAGTTGTACATGTACTTACGAGTAATGTACCCTACAGATAAAAACCTTTGATTTTTGTTTAGAGCCCAAAATGAATGAACTTTAAAAAGCAATGTCTCATCCATTGTTATTAAGTATTTCGGATCAGAGTTATAATTGATAGACTCGAATATAGTCTTAAATTGTATTTGATCTATTCTCTGTATCATTGAGTATTCTTTTGGGAAATTAATTTTCTGAGCATTTTTATTATTTGCAGAGTTATTATATGAATCAATATCCTTAGTGTTAGCAGTTATACTACCGTTTTGATTTACAGGATTCAAACCCCATATGTTAGCTTGAACAGCATCAAGAAATTTGTATGATTTAATAGAAAATGGACTTGCCATTAAAGCCAATGGTGTTACTTGTGTAGTCATTGGAACAGATGGAGATTCGACATTTTGAGTTTTCTGCTCGATCATTTCTGTAATCAAATCAGAATCTAATATCTTTTTAAGTGATTGAACTAGGGATATAGTTTCAGAACTAGATGTTGTTAGCATTTGATCATAAAAAGTAGATGTAGTTGAAGCAAATTCAGAAAATCTTGGAGAATATCTTTTCTGAGCATACTTTATAGTAGATTTCTTTAAGTCGTCATTCATAAAATGTTGATATTTCAGTTTTGACTTAGAAAACTCTAGAATCCAAGATTTCAACTGGGTAATATTCTTTGCCTGAAACGTAATAACCATTGGATTTATTTTTGTGTTACCTCTACTTATTTCTAAGTCGAAGCAAAACCTTCTGGATGACGTAGATGGATATTTTAAATTTATTAAGCCGATACCAAATTTATCAGTTTCTTCGACATAAGTTTTCGATGGAGACAATAAGAACATCCCAAACATAAACTCGTCCAATGAGCACCATCTTTGGACCCAAATTTCTCTGTTTGATTGACCTACAAATGTTTTCATAAATAGCGAATCATTTTTCTGGATCGGCTTGTTTAGAAATACACTAGAGGGAACATTTATACACTCGTCCATATTTGACAACACGTAGTCGTTTTGATCATCAGAAGGGGTCATTTTTCTTATCATTTGATTATAAACATGGGATTTTGCATGATGCATACTCTGTTGGATGGCCTTAAATGAAAGTATGGCATTTTTAACCCAGTAGAAATAACTTTTAAAGTGATGATTTATCATAGGTGATAAGTTTACTTGCTTACCACTTTCTTTAAAAGTGTACATATCCTTTTCGTTGAACCTTCCAATAACCTTCACTAAGAATTTATCTAGACTTAACCTTAATGATGACATACCTAGCATTAAATTTAGAGATGCGTCTATGTAACTTCTTCTAACATCGAAAAGTTTGTCTTCTTCGTCTTTTAAAAATGCAGGCTTGACATTATATGTCGTGGTTGGAACATCTAAGGTTTGCTTTAATAAAGTATCATAGTGGTTCTGATAATATTCAAAGTTCTTACGTTTCATATTGTAAGGTTCCACGGCGTCTGTAAGTAATTCCAATAATGCCTCTATGTAATTAGTTTCTTCTAAAAACATTATATCTTGAATTGATTTAATGAATTCACTATAATCTTTTTCAAATCCATTTATAGTCTTTGGAGCGAATGATTGATTTGCCACCAGCCCATTACTAATTAATGTTGGATTTGGCAAGATTTTTCTTAGAAAGATGCTCTGGGTTTTAGTAAATTCATCTTTTGGTGCCTTGTATTTACGATCCACATAGTCTACTGTTGTATTAATCCAATCTTGAAGAGCCTGCACTTTGGTATCATAGTAGTTTGTAGAAGCTCTAAAAGACGGTGAATCTACGGATGCTTCGTTGAAACCGACAGTAACCATTTGCATGCTTGGTCCTAAAATTCCTTTGGAAGGATGGCTTGTTTTGTTATTTAAATTACGTTTAGTTGGCATTGATAAGCTATTCTTTATTGTGCTAATTTAACTTGTTTGTCTGTTATGGTGAATATTTCACAACTTTTAAATGTAATTTTTATCAATTTCCAACTCTTAATTCTATTTAGAAAGTATTTTATCTGCCTAATAAGTATTAATTACAATGTTTCAATTAGATACCCTGAGATGTAGATATATAGAATTTGATTTACTTCGCTTTCTGTTAATGAAATGCCCTAGAAAGTACATAAGCATTTTTCATTGCATAATCCTTGGCTTTTCCAGGGATGAAAAATATGTATTGGCTATTAATACGGGGAACTCGGACGTAGATCCTCCGATTCTAAAGAAAGAGAATATAATGTATGAAATCTGAATTAATAGTTATAAGATAAATATATATATATATTCTGATGTATGTAAGCTGGTGTTGTATGTGAGTTTGTACTATTCAGCCAATTTGTTTACTTTTTATTTTGAACTGAGGCTTCAAATGCTGAATCTGTGTTAGGTATACTACTAATATTCTGTTTCCTTCCGGATAGCAAGGATAGTATTGTATCTAGCTTACTTGTCATTGTGTCTTGGAATGCATAGTTCTGCTCCATGATTTGTTGTATTTCCCGTTGGATCTTTTTTTCGAAGTTCTTAAAGAGTATCCTGATGTCAGTGTTAATATTTCCACCATTAACTTGATTGGCCATAGATGGATCCCTGAATGATTCATTATTAGTAGTGTTGTACTGAGCTTTATCATCAACAGTAATTTCAGGATTATGTGCTAATATTTTTGATATATCTACTAGACAGTTATTATTATCGACAATAAAGAGAGATGAAAAGGGCTCATGTTCGTTTGAAGTTAAGTAACATGCTTGGTTTGAGTTGTTAGCTGGATAAAAAATGGTTGAAATAGAGTCTGGATTTGAGTCCAACGATTCTTCGATATTTTCGTTTTGTAATTGAATTCTTCGTGGCATACCTAAATTAATTGTATCTAAAGGTGGGGGCTGAGAAGAATTTTCTTTACTGCTTCTGTTTGAACTTGAGCTCTCTTTTGTTTCATACGTCAGTGGAATTGGTGTTGTCATATCATTGAGTGAATATCTGTATCTCATATCCAAATTATTCTTGCTATTTGCCTGTATAGGTTTCTTAAATCTTGCATTCATATTGTGTGTGTCAGGACTAATATTTCTTTTAGGTTTTCTGATCTTGTTCAATTTACTTGTAGAGTTTGGATCTGTAACAGATACTGACTGAACCAAGGTGGCCTTTGTGATCGATGAGTTCGGTGTTATTGGAGTATCGTCAATCTGGTTATCGTTGATATCAACATCAGTGGTTTCATCGTTTCTCTTCTGAATGAGCCTATATGGTCTATTATATTCATCCACAAGTTTCTCCAACAATAGTGGGTCCTCACATTTAATTATACTTCTGTTTATTCTATATGTGTCAATAATTCTCTCAAACCGTTTCTTTAGAGTTCTAGGTTGTTTGAAGTGAGTACCCGCTATGTAATTATATTGGTGTAACAATTCAATCCAACTGTTTAATCTGCTGGAGTATGGTTTAAGATGCGGTTTATGTTCATTCAGTAACTTAAGTAATAGATCTAACGATTCTTTTGTTCTTTCATTTTTATTCAATGTGCTCAATTCGTTATCAGCCATGCTTATCAGATTATGTATTAAATTTAGATCAGATAACGCTATATTTTCTTGTAAAATTCCTTCCTTAGGATCTGATTGCAATCCTACTAAACTGCTTCTTGACACTTCAAATGATTATAATAATAGTTCAACAATTGTTATATGAATCATCGCTTATCATCTTTTCGATAGACAGCGCTAATGACCGCTTTCCTTGGCATATCACCTCGGAGTTAACAAATTTTAAAGTAAGATGAGACTAGATGTAACCTAGAACTTGGTAGATATTTAATTGTATATAAATTGTTGGCAAGTACCTCAAGAATATTAGAAGACAACATATCTCTTGGATGTTGTTTTAATTCTCCCTAATTCCTAATTACCGATCATGTTTACAGTTGGGGAGTTGTAACATTGTCTATAGTTATATAAAGTTCATGTACTAAGAGTTGTATACGACATTATTAAGTAGTATATCGAGTTGTTGCAATGCGGTGTAAAATTATCTTATTTGTTCTTTCATTTACTATGTAAAGACATATTAGGCATCGCAGCTTTTCATATTATTTTATAGTCAATATTTTTATAAGCTTAAGATTTGAAAAGATACTTGAAATATATAAAAATATAAAAAACACCAGTACAACAAAAGTAAAGAGCAAACTAACATGTCTGCCTTTAGAGTTCTAAGGGCTCTGCCCCGTACTTACATACCTAGAATATTTTCATCTGTTTCACAATCTAGAGCAACCTTTTCTCCACGCTACTACACCACTAGCAATGCACAATTTGAAGTCAGATATAAGGAGAAATTACTGGAGAAAGCCAAGAGTCAGGGATTCAATTCTATAGAGGAGTTGAAAGAAAGTTTAAAAGATGCTATTGAAACTAAGAAGAAAGAATTAAATAAAGTTGATCCCTTAAAGCAATTGGAAGAGTACGAAAAGTCTCAAGAAATCAAAGCAAACAACGGTAAAAGTTCAGATAAAGTAAAAACCGCTATTGATCCAAATCTAGCAAAGGAACCTTTCAAGAATTTAGAATCATATTTCAATGTTGATAAGGTTAAAAATCTTTCTGAACAAGAAATTGAATACTTATGGAGGGCAAAATGGGGGAAAAATGAAAACACACTTAGTGCTGTAATCATTGGTGATGTATATAAAAAAATGCATAAACACATTAAAGAAAGTCCATCTTTTGTTTTACCTTTACCAAGAAAGATCGAAGGTGGAGATGAATCAAATAGTAAGGAAGGTATGGAATTACATTACATTCAATGGCAATATGTTGGTCCAAATACACTACACTGTATGTTAACTACTTTAGCAGAATTCAAATTGCATAACCAATATGCAAGACCACACACCACCTTAGAATTATTTACAAATTTATTGGAAGATAAGAATGTAGTATTGATGAAAGGTAATATAGAAGCTGATTCTAACGTTCAAATCCACGACACACAATTACTGTTGTTAAATATTCAAAGATTCTATGGTGCTTTGGGTGAGGAATCGGAGATTGCTAAGCAAAGAGTCAAGTTATTACATGATTTTACTGTTGGGTCACCTGAGTTCAACGTTGATGCTCTAATATCGCTATCCCAATCTTTAGAAAACTAGTATATAGTTAGATTTAATGTAAACATGTAAATAAAATCAACTATAAACACATATATTGTCATCTTTTCCATTGTATTCTGCTTATTATTCATCTATTATATTATGACGTTTTACCATTAACACACTTTTTTTTCCGGTTTAAATAATATTAATTTTTCAATTTTTAATAGTGATATAGATGCTGTAGAACGACATTTAGGATAGAACCATAAACATCAATAGATAGAATACTACATTTTACACAAGTCACTGGACGAATGTCTTCCAATAATACAATCAAGAATAAGAAGATTTTGTTCTTAGGCCCATTGGGTACATATTCCCATCAAGCTGCGTTACAACAATTTTCACACTTTGATGATATAGAATATATTCCATCACCATCGATTCCAGAATGTTTTGACCAACTGGAAACTAATACAGATATATCATATTCTGTAGTTCCATTGGAAAACTCTACTAATGGGCAGGTTGTTTTCTCATATGATATATTCAGAGATAGAATGCTGGATGACTCATGCAAGATAGTGAAAAATCGTGTCATCCCAAAGTTTGAAGTTGTTGGTGAACAATATGTATCCATTACACATTGTTTGTTATGTCCAGATAGTAATGTTACTCTAGAAGACCTCGGTAGTTATAAACAAGTTAGGATTTTTAGTCATCCACAAGTGTGGGGCCAGGTAGCTAATTATCTGAAGAAATTAAGAACTACTTATCCAAATACTAAATTTGAAATAGTTGACTCCAGTTCAACTTCTAGTGCTACCTTAAGAGCAGTTGAGGAACAAAAAAGCTTTGATACCGATTCAAAGGAACTATTAAATATATCTATAGCGGGTGAAACTGCTGCACATCTGTATAATGTGAACGTTCTCGCTCAAGCTATAAATGATAGATTAGGAAATACAACTAGATTCCTAATTCTTAAAAGAATTGAAGATCCTCCCTTAAAGTCGTCGGATCCTAACAAAATGGAAGTTAGTTTATTAATGTTCACAATTGGTTTAGATGACCCAGGTTCTTTAGTTGATGTTTTAAATATTCTAAAGGAGCATAAGGTTAATATGTCATCTATTAGTTCAAGACCTTACACAAATAATGAAGATAACAGAAAATGGCAGTATATTTTCTATGTTGAGTATAATTTTGATTCAAATAAGAAAAATTGGGACATTTTCTATGAAGAAATTAATGAAAAATGTAGTAAATGGTGCTTATGGGGTACATTTCCAAGAAATGAAAGGTATTATCAATAAATATTTATATATATTTAGACATTTAGTTTATTATTCGTGTTAATATTTAATTATTTATGCATATTTTTGAAGCAAATATTTTTCATGTTACCCCAAAGAATAACATTAAAACGTCACAAATTGTAAAATTACCTTAATAATTTATAAAATAAAGGTAATGAACACAGAAACGGTATTTAATATAGAACATATCTTAAAGATTGTAAAAATTATTAAATGCCTAATTATTCAGTGTTTTTAAATAATTTTGTTTTGATTATATAGTCTACTCTAAGTTTAAAGGTCCTGCAATATAAATATTACATTCAGAAATAATTAAACTGACTATGACAAACAAAAAATCTGCAAAAACATCAGAATTATCTGATATTTCAAAAGGGGTTGTTTTAACTGAATATGATATGGAGAAAAGACATTCACAGGATAGTGACAAAAGTAATAAAGTTACTGTTCACGATGAACCTGTGGATAGTCATTCTCCAAATCAGACTTCAGAGACATCCACCGAAGGTGATACGAATAATGGAAGCAAAAAAAAGAAACCCAAACTACTGGTTCCTGTTATCATTTGCCTTGCAATCTCATTTGGAGGATATATTCTGGGATGGGATATCGGCACGATAGGTGGAATAACCACAATGCCAAGTTTCAAAAATCATTTTGGAACTATTACATCATCAGATATCAATGGTAATTCTGTGAAAGCCTTTAAAGATATTGAGGTTGGGCTCATAATTTCTGTTTTCAACATTAGTTGTGCATTTGGTGGGTTAACCTTAGCTAAGGTAGGTGATTGGAAAGGCCGTAAATGGGGTATCGCATCTGCTACCATGCTTTATGCGGTAGGCGTTTTGATACAGATCGTAAAAGATAATAATTGGATTCAATTTTTGATAGGAAGAGTAGTTAGTGGATTTGCTATAGGGTCGAATGCTGTACTAATCCCTATATATTTATCTGAAAGTGCACCTGTCTCAATCAGAGGTGCCATGGTTTGTTTGTATCAGATAATGATCACATTAGGTATATTAGTGGGAAACATCGTAAACTATGGCTGTGTCCACAGAAATAATAGTGATAATGATAATAACAGCTGGATAATTCCAATTGCTTTAGGTTTGGTTTGGGCTGCTCTAGTTTTACTGCCTTTAGTGTTTATTCCAGAGTCTGCTCCATTTTTAGGCTCTGTAAAGTTCAGATTATCAGAAGCAGGTAAATCATATTCAAGGATGAATGGAATAAGTGTTACAGATAAGGAAACAACAGAATTCTGTACTGAAATGACGATGAAACATTTTGAAAATATTGAAAAGAGGACAGAGAAGAAATACAGTATATTTTCATTCGCGACAGGAAAACCTAGACTAGGGCTGAGATTATTCATTGGTGTGATGATAATGGCGTTCCAGCAGTTATCAGGTATTAATTACTTCTTTTATTATAGTACTTTACTATTTAAAAATGCAGGTGTCAACGATCCATATTGTGCTGCAATTATCTTATCAACAATTAACTTTATTGCCACATTTGGTGGGATATATCTAGTTGAAAAATGGGGCAGGAAAATGTGTCTCTTACTAGGCTCACTTGGAATGTTTGTTTGCATGATGCTATATGCCAGTTTAGGAAGCTTCTTATTAAATTACAATGGAACAAGTGAAGGCATGATTGCAGTTACATGTATATACATTGTAATTTTTGCCATAACGTTAGGCCCTGTGACTTTTGTATTAGTTGCCGAGTTATTCCCTATGAGAACAAGAGCTCTATCTATGGCCATCTGTTCTTCCGTAAACTGGTTAATTAACTTTTTAATTTCATTATTAACTCCAATTATAACATCTGGAATTGGATTTTATTATGGTTACATATTTGCTGGTTGCTTATTAGCTTCGGCACTTTTTGTCTGGACACTAGTTCCAGAAACAAAAGGAAAGAATGATAATGCTATCGATGCCATTTATGAGAATAAAGAAATCGGTATTAATGATTCAGAAGATATTGAAAACGTATCACATATCAAATAACAAAAAATATCTTGAATTTTATATTATTATTATTACTATCCAATTTTCACTGTTTATTAAAACAATTTAATATAGGTTAGTTCGTTCATTTCTAAGTTTACGTAAATTTATTTTCATCTAAAAATTCTTTTATAATTCCCCAATATCCAGGTTGAAGTATAGTATCGTTATGATGTCCCAATGGGAATTCAAACATTCTTTTAATTTGGCTTGGACATAATTCATACAATCCTTTCATATGCGAAGGTGGCACAATCTCATCCTTTAGTCCACTTAAAAATAGGAATGGTGTCTCTGGAGCCGAATTTACAATAATTTTCTCAGAATTCCATATTTCATGACATAAGAAAGCAATTTTTGATATTAAGGGAAACATGTAAGGAATAACTTTTGGAATTGATAGAAATGTATTTTCTAAGATAACACCATCAACCATAGCTGAGAATCTTGAAGATATGTAAATTGCATTAGCCCCACCAAGTGAGCGCCCATATAATACTATTTTTTTGTTTTTATGAAAGTCATCTGTTGCTAAATAAGACATGCTACAATCAGCATCAAGTTTTAAACCAGCCTCCGATGGAGAGCCCTCTGAAAACCCATAACCTCTATAAGAATAAATAAATACACTCATATTCATTTGATTATAGAACATTTCCATTATTGGGATGAAATAACCAATGTTACCTGCATTCGGACATAAAATTACAACTGTGGAAATAGATTCTTCATTTCGAACATCAAATGCATCCAATTTTAGCCCATCTCTGGTATGCAGAACCACCCTCTTAAATGGCATTTTATTGGAATCTGGAGTTTCCACGCTCTCTCTTGCACCTTGAGCCCAGGAGGGATACACCAATCTGTTCTGAAATGCATAAAAAGCACCCAATGAAATAGCGGATAGGGATAATAAACTACCAAATAATATTTTAGTGTATCTTAATAAATCCATTTCTTGATTACTTATGCAATCGGTAGCAAATACTTTTGTATATATGATCTTTTTATTGGAAATGTATGTATTTGTTAAAACTTTTATTTACACCATTATTATTTCCCAATGATCTCTTCTATGCGTAAAAATAATATAAATAATAAAATGTCAATGAATAGGCAAATATACTTGAGCATATAATAAAACTTAAGTAATATTTTATTTTTATAAA
This sequence comes from Kazachstania psychrophila, assembly GCA_030579255.1. Classification (NCBI taxonomy): domain Eukaryota; kingdom Fungi; phylum Ascomycota; class Saccharomycetes; order Saccharomycetales; family Saccharomycetaceae; genus Kazachstania; species Kazachstania psychrophila. The sequence continues at coordinate 191,037 of JAKTQD010000008.1, read as the reverse complement.
TTAGATATATATCTAAACTTAAACAATAAATAGATCATAAATTTGTATGTAGTAAAATCATTAAATGTTTATCGATAATATAATAATAATACTACTAAATAGTATGTATCGATTATGCGTATGTCTTAAATTCTTCAATAACACCTTGGAAATAAAACCCAAAGACAATGATTACGTACAGCAATATTAACATAGAACCCTTGAAATAATTTGATTTACCTTCAGCATATAAATAGGTGAACATAAAAATGCTTGCAACGGCACCAACTAGATCCCACTTTGGGAATACTAATGGGAACATTTGTTCTCTGATGTTAACAGTGGCCTTATCTAAATCCCAAGTGTAGTAGATAGAATATATGACTAATGCTGGAATCTGTAATAGACAGACCTGTAGTGCATAAGCACTACCAATTTCCATGGATAATGCAACGTTACCATGCATGGCAAATGAAATAGCGTTTAAAAATTCCGTAGTATTTGGAACTAAAGCGAAAATAGTTAAACCCAAAAACTTTGGATCTAATGATGGGAAATCTTCTAAAACTGCATCAACACATGCAACTAAAATTTCTGCAATAATTGCATAAAGTAAAGTTGCTATTAATAAGATCCATGTAGATTTAGATTTTGACCAATTTGGTGCATCATGACCACCTTGAGTTGGTTCTTCTGTTACTGGTATATTTGTAACATTTGTATTAACTGAAGTTAAGTTTTCTTCTAAATTAGCATCCTTTGCAATGTCTGAAATTGGTACTTGCCAGATCATCTTCGCATGGGTTCTTAATGTAAACCACAAGCCAATAGCGTACGCTAAAAATAACACTATAGCACACGAGATTGACATTGGTTGTATAACATGTTTAAACATTTTGTTATACTTTAAAGGAGGGCGAGTGAAATAACATTGTGAAGTAGTTACTGCTAATGCAACTGTTCTGAAGGATAACGAAGCTTCAGAAATAACTTCATCATGGACATCATGGCAAGTAACAGTATAACTACCGTATATTTCATATAATAAAGTTGGGACAAACATAACAATCATTGAGAAAATTAACAGTGCAGAAGATACACCAGCACTAGCTGGATTATATCTTTGAGTCTTTCTGTTTAAAGCACCACCACACATAGATAAACCAGGTAACAGTAAAACAGCACCCAATATAGAACCAATCATGGAACCTTCAACTAGTAAACCCTTTCTTTGTTTTAGGGCAACGCAATATAAGAAAATTTCCACAATTGTAGAGAAGAAAGCATTAATAACAGCACCAACACCCATTGAAGTTTGGGCAGAGATAGATGCCACTGCTTGACCGATGTAGAAAGCCAAAGGAATAATAGATGCTAAACATAGGATAAAGATAGCAGATTCGTTGGTAAACCACATGGGTAGATTCCAATAACTTTTCAAAAAGTAGAAATCCATAATTGTGAAGAAAACTAGAGAGATTAGATTTACAACGATAATATTGGTACCATCTACAGTATATTTGTAATAATGCCATCCTGCACAACGGAAAGTGCATAACAAGACATTTCTGTTATCTACATAAGGTTCATTATTTTGGATATCATTGCCATTATGGTGAATATGTGACAAGTTATTTGAACTTTTCATTATTACAGGTTTGTTGTTATTGTTAGAAGTTCTGATGTATTTGAAACCTAAAGCTAATGGATGCTTTCTACAATGGTATAACAAATTCCAAAGGATATTACTCATAGGTATGGTAAAGACAGCTAACCAAGTTAATAAAGATAATACTAATATAATTGGCGTAATGACTAAATGGAAAAAGACGTAGAATAAGAATCTACCTAACGTCCATTTACCTCTACCAAATAATCTTCTTTGATTTGGACCATTACCATTACCTTCTGGGGATGATTCTGCTTCTCCTGGAGATTTTAGACCTTGCAAATTAGTGTAATGATAAACACTGCCATCACTTCTTGGATCTCTTGTGTTTTTATTATCTTTACTTTGATTCTGAATATAATTTTGGATAGAACCATAAGAAGGGTAAGTTAGACCATTGTTACTATTGGGGTTAGTTAATGATTCTGCTTCTGATTGATGGAAGAATAGTTTGTTGCTGTAAGAGGTAACCCACTTATAAAATTGAGGGACACTGATACCATCATCGATATCTTCTTGTAGGTAGTGTTCATCAGGTGTTAAGTAAACAACTTTACCAAATGGCCATAATAGATAGTTACCTAATTTGAAGAAAACCTTAGCATAATCTATAGCTGATTTAGTCGCTAAACCAAACATAAAAACAGATATACCAGCTATCCAGAATAAGATACATAGGAAAATACCAAATGTTATCGACCATAGGATATTTGTTATATGTACTCCTAAGGAAATATCCTTAAATTTAGTTTCATGAATATCTTCAGCAGCAGCTTTTAGAACAGATCTTTGTTTCTTATATAAAGCAGGTTTCCAAATTCTGATACCAAATGGATGTGTCTTATTGATAGCCTCTTGTCTCTCCCTCAATGTAAAAGATTCTGCAGAGGATGCAATTGAATGTGTATCATTTTCATCGAAATTAGGTGATAGTTCTTCGATCAATAGATCATTGCCGGATGGTAAAGGAGGGTCATGAACAATAAATCTATCTTGTTCATCTGATGGTGAATGTAAATTACTGTGAGATGCTGGATCCGGCAAATGTACTATAGTAACACCTCTAGAGGTACTTCTCCTTTTCAAAGGATCAATACCGGGTCTTACTTTATTGGTAATCTTTGGTTGCTGGATACCAGATGCATTTGATAATGAAATATCCGAGCTAGAGATATAATTTGTTGTGAAATTATTAGCAGAACTACTGGTACCTACTTCCACAGTAGGTACCTGTAAAGCACTCTTAGATTTACCCTGATAAGCGTATTTTAAACCATCATGTAAACCTTCTAAGTAACGCATATCATTCTTTACTTCTATAGGATCGTCATCAACACTGAACACACGACGTACATGATCGTGAGAATTACTTCTACTCATGTCGTGAGACATCTCTTGTGATTATATAGATATATATATATATATCTAACCGCTTTCAAGGTCCTTAAATCGTAAATACCAACGTGTAAATCCAATAAACTTTCCTTTATAAAACATTTCTATTTATAAAAGCATTGTTTCCTCATTTCCAAGCCCTATACTATCTCTATCAATTGTTTACTTTTTGGCTATAAATGGAATGGGGTAGGGTTAAAAGAGTAATGAGGGTAAAAATATGTTCAAATTAGGGCTTGAATATTTTATAATACAAAATTAATTTTTGAAATGAAATAAAAAAGTAGGGCTTGGTGAGGGCTGAGTCGCGTTTTAAAATTCATTAATTTTTCTTTTTGAATAACGAATAAAATAAAAATTCTATTGGAAACAAAACTCCTTTTGATTTGTTGCTAGGAAGTGGATCAAGGTAATATCGAAGGAATTAACAGGCTATTAACAGGTTATTAACGTTCATATACCTTTTATTCTTGTTGGATAAACATTTGCTGATACTATAAACAAGATATTTTGTATTTCTCTGTATAATTTGAAAATTTGAGACCATTGCAAAGAGTTTATTAATAGAAAATCTATCTCTTTTCCAAGTTATAGGTTAAACTGAGTACTTTACACAAAAAATAAAAAGAACTATGATGTTATTAGTACAGTGGTTTCTATGGCTATTGCTACTGCCTTTTTCGTATGCTGCAATCACAACCAGGCTTATTACCACCACAGATGCCGCAGGTTTAACTGTAGTTAAGACTTCTATCTATAATAATGCTGTTGCTGGTGCAGGTACAGACACAGGTACTACAGCTGCTGCCAACGCTAACACTGGTTTCACCACTAGAGTATATACTACTACTAATGTTGCGGGTGCCACTGTTACACTATCTGAAACTATTAATTTAGCTACATATACTGGTGTCCCAGCTGCTACTGGTGCTATTGCTAACACAAAAACTGGTTTCACCACTAGAGTATATACAACTACTAATGTTGCGGGTGCCACTGTTACACTATCTGAAACCATTAATTTAGCTACATATACTGGTGTCCCAGCTGCTACTGGTGCTACTGCTAACACAAAAACTGGTTTCACCACTAGAGTATATACAACTACTAATGCCGCTGGTGCCACTGTTACACTATCTGAAACTATTAATTTAGCTACTATAACTGGTACTCCATCTGCTACTTCTGCTACTACTACTGGTACTCCAGCCCCTTATGTCGACAATGGTAGACCAGATCCATCTACTGGTTTAACCAAATTACCAGTTAAACCTGTTACCACTTTATCTATTGATTCGTTCTATACTGTTACCGTCGGTACCACTTTAACTTACACTTCCAAGAGAGTAGCCACCAATATGTTCGTCACCATTGTTACAAATGGTTACACAACTGTTATCCAAACCACCTACATTCAAAGATTTAGTTCACAATACACCGCAGTAGCTACTCCTTCTTCTGGTTCCATCGGTCTAGGTACTGTTCAAGGTACTGTTAATAAAGCTGCCACAGACATGAAGGAAGTATCTGCCGATAAAAATGTTGGTTCAGGTATGGGTGCAAATATCACCTCATTATTTGGGTTATTTGTAGTATTTATCACTTTGTTCATATAAGTGTAAATCCAATAAACTCATCATCACAATATGAAATAATGTATCGATTACGTTCTTCATTAAATCATTCATTTTATATAGGGTCTGCAGGGAATATTTCACAGGCCTACCTTTCTTATATTTAATCATATTTTCTCCTCTTAGATATATAATTAGGAACTGTACAAGATCTATATCAACACTATAATAAGCCAAGAAATATACTATTTATATTCATTTTCGTTTAACTTTAATTAAATTTTATAATTGTTCATATATTTTGTTTTTGTTTATTATTTTTAAATAGTACCGAAATGTTTCTAAAGGTAACCTCATAATTTAACGATGAGTGAAAACAAATAACACTTTGTGAAGTTAACTCAAACAAAATACAATCAGCTATACATTTCTGTTATTAGAATAAGTTTACACACTAACTTAATAACAAATATCGTTGAAACGCTTAAGTATAGAGCATAATTATGGACGAAAACAACTATGGGACTGCTGAAGTCCCTACCAATGTATATAATATACAACCACTTTCTACTGGCACTGCTAAACAATTGAAGACTAAAAAGTTTATTCTGAGTAAATATACAATATATGAGACCAAAGAACGTATGTACATCGTCGGATCAAATAAAAGAGAAACCATGTTTAGGATCCTAGAGATAGATTTAACTGTTCCTCAAGAGGAATTAACTGTACTAGAAGACAATATTTTCTTCACTAGAAATGAAATTATGGATGTTCTATTGAGACTAGAAGAAGCAAGTGAAGATGGCTTACAAAAGAAATTAACAGTATATGGTCTACTAGGTTTTATTAGATTCACATCATGCTATTATTTAATAGCCATTACAAAATTCAGTCAGGTAGCTGTATTAGGAGGACATCCTATATATCATATAGATGGTACTGAATTGATCCCTATTACAAAAAACTACAAAAAACCAGATAAATATTCTACAGAAGCTAAATTAATGGCAACATTTCAAAGTTTAGATTTGACAAAGACATTTTATTTCAGTTATACGTATGATATTACCAACACATTACAAACTAATCTACTGAGAGAAAAACTGAAAGCAATAGACAGAAATGATATTACAATTCCAAGTGGTATGGATGATTATAACGAAATGTACATGTGGAATATGAATCTATTGCAGCCACTTTTTAATTGCATCGAAACCGTATATGATTGGTTTCAATGTATTATACACGGTTTCATTGATCAAGTTAATGTATCAATTCTAGGAAAGGCAGTGTACATAACTCTTATTGCACGTAGATCACATCATTTTGCAGGTGCAAGGTTTTTAAAAAGAGGCGTTAATAATCAAGGGTACGTAGCAAATGAAGTCGAAACAGAGCAAGTCGTTGCAGATATGATACTGACACCTTTCCACAACTCAGGAACTGGTTATTTTGATTCTGATAGATATACTTCATTTGTTCAACATAGAGGGTCAATTCCATTATACTGGACACAAGCTGCATCTAATTTAACTGCTAAACCACCAATCCAAATAAATGTAATCGACCCATACTTTCAACCTGCAGCCTTACATTTTGATAAGTTATTCCAAAGGTATGGTGGTGGCTCCATCCAAGTTTTAAATCTAATCAAAACCAAAGAAAAGAATCCTAGAGAAACAAAATTACTGAAAGAATTTGAAGAATGTATAACTTACTTAAACAAATTCTTGCTAGAAGAAAAAAAGATTCAATATAAATCATGGGATATGAGTAGGGCATCCAAACAGGATGGTCAAGGTGTCATCGAATTCTTAGAGAAATATGCATCTCAGACTGTATCTAAGACAGGTATTTTTCACAATAGTGCAACTTTCAAAGAAACTAAAATCCAAGAAGGTATCTGTAGAACTAATTGTATTGATTGTCTAGATAGAACCAATGCTGCCCAGTTTGTTATCGGTAAAAGAGCACTCGGTGTACAATTAAACCAGCTAGGTATAATAGATAACTGTTATCTTGAGTATGATTCTGATATAGTAAATATATTAACTGAATTGTTTCATGACCTTGGCGATACTATTGCTTTACAATACGGTGGCTCTCATTTAGTTAACACAATGGAAACATATAGAAAAATAAATCAATGGAGCTCTCATTCAAGAGATATGATTGAGAGTATCAAAAGATTTTACAGCAATTCTTTTATTGATGCTCAAAGACAAGATGCTATCAATCTGTTTTTAGGCCACTATGTATGGCGAGAAGGATTTCCATCACTTTGGGAAATGAATACAGACTTTTATCTTCATAACGAATACAGTTCGCAAGGTCCTAGAAAGAGTTATACTCACTGGTGGAATAATTATCACATCGAGAGTCTACGTAGTGTATTAAAACAAGAAATTGTCGATATGAATAATGATGTTTCAGAAGAACAGATACTTCGGAATATCAAGGGGCTGCCAGGCGCATTTGATAACTATTGGAATGAATATTATATTCCGAAGTCATTTACATGGATCTCAGAACTATTTGCATATAATATGAACTCTACTAGACGTTACCAAGATGATAAGAAATTGGGAAATAATGTTTCTCCTTTTGTTTCTCGTAAACAAAGTTGGTTAAATAAGCAACTAAAAAATATCTTACTAGAAAATGAGCAGTCATTACTTACTGACGTCGAAGAATCCCATCCAAAAGAAAATACATATATATCGACATTTGAAAGTACAGAAATAACATCATGTACACCAAAACAGAATCTCGATTTGACAATTAGTAATCTTACTGATGCAATAAATATTAATAGAAAGTTAAGAGGAAAGGTAGATTTACTTCTATCCGACAAACTACCACTTATTTTTGAAAATTCAGACATTGAAAGTACACTACTAATCGATGACAAATCTGACAGCGAATCGAAAGACTCAAATAATAATATATTCCTGGAATCCAGCCTCCAAATTCTATTAGATGATAAAAACGATGACTTTGATACGAAAATGATTAAATCTAGAGGATATTTAACAGACATTTCAACTAACTCCGATTATTACTTGGGTATTAAAAGTGGATCACTTTTATCCCTTTCCGATTATTCTGACTATTCAAGCTTTGAGAAAATTAAGTTAGAACCAATAGACTTAGATATATATAAGAACTCCATAGAATTATTCCAGAATAATATTATATTCGAGTAAGTTTAACAGTTTCTCTTCGATGCTGGCCATTAAAGAGGAACAGGTATAAAAGGTTAACGAATATTATTATCGAGTACATATTTTAAAGAAGATAATTAATCATATATGAAAAATTTATGTACCCATATTTAATTTTATACATTTCTACACTTTTTAATATTCGAATTATTTTCTGACAAAATATTTTTCAAGATACACACTCTATGTAAAAAAATATCAAGCCTTGCAGATACAAAACCTTTCCGTCGTCTTATTGAATTATAAAGAAAAGGATATACGATAAGATTAACTACCTAGAAAATGAATATTAATGATGCATTGTTTTAGATTTTCATTTACATCCTTTTTTCCAAAATGTTTGACCTCTGTTATATACCTTTGGACATCATATATTACAATTACTAGAGTTCATGTATTTCACAAACAAGCTTTAGCATTTGTTATCATTTCAACATTATTAATAGCCCTTTATACTTACTATAAAGTTATTAGAATTGGACCTGGCTCGCCTTTAGATTTTCATGATTTAGCTATAAGAGATATGCAGGATGTTGAAATGGGTATAGAATTACCACCGGAGTACCTTACTAGAAAATCATTAACAATTAAACAAGACGGTCGATTTAGAGTTTGCCAGACGTGCAAGTTTTGGAAGCCTGATCGTGCTCATCATTGTTCGTCTTGTAATAGATGTATATTAAAAATGGATCACCATTGCCCTTGGTTTGCCGAATGCGTTGGCTTCTTAAACCAAAAGTTTTTTATCCAGTTCCTAGTATATTCCTCAGTAGATTCGATTATAATATTATTCTTAACATCATGTCAATTATATTCATGGTTTCATTCAGGCATGTATGAGTATGAATTTATAGATTTAAGATTACTACAGGTTTGGTTACTCGCAATCGTTGTATCAGTGGCTATAGCATGCTTCACTGGCTTTAGTATATTTCAGTTGTTAAATAATCAAACAACAATAGAAATGTATGGTATTCGAAAGTACAGAAAAGAGTTTGAAATTATGAACGGTGTGGCCCCCCAAAATGACAACAACGTTTTCAATTTAGGGTCATATTCAGCCAATTGGAGAGATGTAATGGGCGAGACATGGATTGAATGGTTGTTACCAATTAAAACATACAAATATGTTAGAAGCAGAAATACACTTGATGAGAAGGGTCTCTATTTCAACATTAATAAATCATCCATATCCCAAAATCTTCGTGATGACGCAAATCTACAAGATGAACTTTTAAGAAGGGTTACTCCAAGATCATCATTAGATTCTAGTTCTAATCTAGTTGAAACCGATAGGGTAAGATCAGTAGACATATAATGCATATAAAGACATATAAATAGAAAGGAATAGTAAATATTAAAAAATTTATTATAGAAAATAATTTTATAAATGTATTTGAATGCATGTGTTTAGGTGTATATAATCCCTATGTGGGTAGTGTAGTAGATAGTAGATGTATGCGATATTAATATTGTCAGAATTTCTTCTAAAATAATAATACCAAAGTGTAATTACAAATCAACAGCAAGAACTACAATGGAGGTAATGGACAAGTGAATTGTCCATCTTAAGAATTGAAAGGAAATAATGCGAATATTAAATTAATTTGATCGAATGAAAAAAAATTTAAATCAATAAAGTAATAAAACTAATGATTAAACCACTTAAACCAATAGTTAATTGATTTGAACTAGCCTCTAATTGAGGGACAACATGTGTTGTTTGATTAGAAGCTGAGGATTTGCTTTGTACTAGAATTTCAACGTTTGTAGTTGGAATAGATGTATGTTGTATAGAAGAACCACCCAACAAGGAAATGAAAGAAGTAACCTTTGGAGCAACAGTTTCAGTATGTTCAACATGACCTTGTTCAACAGAAACGGAAGTTTGGATTGTCTTAGAAGTACAAGATTCAGTAGCAAAAATAGTGTCTGTAACATCAATTGAAGTAGTTGAAGTCTTAGTTTTCTTTGGAGCAGTTTGAGAAGCTAATGTAGAGATTGGAACTAAGTTGGTAATAACAGAATTTTGTTCACTAATGGTTTCAGAGCTAACAACATAACCCTTACTGGTGTAGTTTGAACAGGCACTCGTTTTTAGAGTGCTAGTTTCTGAACATGAAGTAGTGGTTTCAGTGAAAGTACTCATTAATGTAGTAGTAGAATTTTGATATTTATCATTAGCGGAAGCTGATTCTACGTTAACCTTAGCAGACTTTGTTGAAACAATTGTAGTTTCAGCAGAGATAGTCTTACCTGATAAAGTAGCAACTGGTACTAGTTTAGTGATTTCAGTAACAACGGCAGATTGTGTAGCTTCAATAATAGAATAGGTTTCGTAAGTATCATTGCCGTATAGCTTAGATGTTACTGAAACAGAGGAAGAGACAGTAGCATTGTTGGCAATAACAGCTAACATTGGAACAGCTGTAACATGAGCTGAAGTAGTAGTTTCAGCATAAGCAGATGTGATAATAGTGGAGTTTGTTGGAACATTAGAATTAGAATCAATGCCAAATAAAGACTCTACTTCAACAGCTGGAGAAGCCATAACAACAGATGAATGAATTGGAGTAGCTGTAGCAGTTGGCTTTTCAGCTGGTTCTGTAGATAATGCGGCAGTAGTTTCGTTAGAAGCAGCTAACGTTAGAGATAAACCTTGAATACCGACGTTAGAAGAAGTAAGTTGAACGTTCACAGTAGCCTTATTATACAAAATAGAATCAAACGCAGTTGTGCCATCGATAGTAACTGAATTCATAATTTGATAATAGGATAATGGTTCTGAATAGTAAGTGACACGAACATACTTACCACCACTGACATTAGTGTCAATATAGAAACTTATATCTTTAGAAGTTGATTGATCGCGAATGGCAGTGAATGGAACGGAAGTAAGTGGTTCGTTGAAACTATCGACAGAAGTGATAACTTGATAAGAAGTTAAAGAAGTGTCATATTGGAAAGAGTTAGTACCAGATGGTTGAGCATCAAATGCGACTTTATTAACTAATAAAGCGACTGGAACATTAACGACAAACCATGCTGTGTTATTTTCGGCAAAGATACCACCATCAGTGGTAATTTGAGTTAAATCAACACCAACAAAGTTGATTGTTGGAGTGAAAGTCTTTGAGTCAGTAGCATTAACATTGTAAGAGATAGACATTGGCTTAGTAATTAATTTTTTAGCACTTTCGGAGAATTTGGCTAAGAAGTTGAAATCAGCAGTAATGTCATTGTCTAAAGTAGTGATATAATCATTAAACGTAACAGTTAATGTGTTTGAGTTTGCTTGACTAATAATGGTACCGATAGTGGTTGAACCGTAGGTTAAATCGAAGGAACCAGTTTGGTAAGAATTAAATGCTAATGGAATAGTAATTTGAATATCTTTGAGTTCGCTATTCTTTGGGATAACGATTTCTGGCTGTATGATAAACCAATGGTCTAGATCAGTACAGTCATTAGATTCGGTGTAGCTATCTAAGATAGAAACGTTTGAGAAGTATGGATCAGCGGCAGCAGCAAACTTTGAAAGTTGCGATAGTAATGTAGTTGCCCCTAATAGACAATTTATAAGTGATACCATTTTATATTATATTTTAATAAATGATTTGTGTGTGTATTTTATTTGATTGCTAGTTGTTTTATTGTTAAGATCAAGCAATAATTAGAGGATAATATGATATAAGCTCAAGATAAGAAAATAATGTTAATTATACTCTCTTTATATATGTTTTTTTTGATATCAGAATCACTGACTAAGTATTATAGAATACTGGCTAAATTTAGCTTCTAACTATCATTGCCATCTACTTTATTCATGTCTAACAATTTCCCTAATTCAGAATTACCCTCTGACATGAGTCCTTAGAATTTAGTCCAGCACAATAGTGATACTCAGGCACTTCCATGAGGTAATTCAAATAAGGCAAAAACCTTAGACATAAAAAGCATGCTGGGGTCCAATTAACCAGCTTTATACGTCAGGATATATCGCCACTACACTTTAAATATCACCCTATCTCATTGAATTACTGTCGCAGCCATAACAATTCGCTTGTTTAATAGAAATATGCCAGCCACGCGATAAAGCGACGCAGCGAAATTAAGTGAAAATTAATTTAACATGCTGGTTTTAATTAATAAGGAATTGAAATGACGAGTGGCAGGTTGTACAATCCTATTGATTTTAGTCGATATATATGATATTCAATGATTAACACTAAATAAGAATCGGAAATATACTAAGAACTTTTAACGTGCTAGTTATCTGGAGCACCTTAGATTATGTAAAATGTGCGGAGGTTTTTTCTTCTTATTTTTGCTTGTATCTTGTCAATATTTCTTACTAGCTGGGTAAAATTCCCCAAGTAAAATTATATGAGTGAAAATACCCTGTTTGAGAATGCAAGCAATCTTGAATCATACCACTTGTGGAAGTTGTAAGATGTAAATCCATAGTTTTATTACTTGTTCTTTATGGAGTGAACATAAAAATTGTTCTCTTTTAGGCATCTCTCTCTATACAAGAAACGCGAGTTTAGAATGTCATATTTGGTTGAGTACCAAAGCAAGATAAAGGCAATACATACATGCGGTAAACGATGGTTCTTCCGCTGATATTTGGACTTGGCATAACTGCTGTGGCAATTACTACACAGTCTGGGATACGAGCATGGTCTGTTTACAAAACGCTAACACCCTTAATGATTGCACGATTGAATAACATTCGAGTAGATGAATCATCTTTGAATAGATTTCATAAAGATTATCGATTTCAGAGCAACAAACTGAATGTAAGTACAAAAACACTATTAGAACATCAATATGTTGGTGGTTTCTACAACCGGATGACACAAGATGAAGCTTTGCTCATATTGAATATATCGCCTAACGAAATTAAGTCCCTCGATGAACCAATGGTAAAGAAGAAACATCGTCTGGCTATAATTAAGAATCATCCCGATAGAGGTGGATCACCCTTCATTACAGTAAAGATTAATGAAGCAAGAGAAATCATACTCAAATCAGTTCTGGTTAAGAGGCATTAGTGTATATACATATTTATTTTATTCTCTTTTAGATAGATCCCCCATATAATTTAATATTATTTATTCCTTTAAAAAACAAAGTTACTTTAAGTGACTAACGATATAACAAAGTCAAAAAAATCATATATACGAGACTAATATATACATATAGAATCTCCATGAGGGTCAATTTACTATTTTACTATCATAGTAAATCGATAGATGCTGAAATTTCTTCAGATCTCAGTCCAATTTGCAAGACTCATTATGTACAAATTAGATTACCCCATTTCAACCAGAAGCAGAAGAAACCCCTTATAATTCATTCTACAGTGAATAATACCCTACCACATAACACAATTAAGATCCCTGCAGCATTATTCGGACTTAATAAAAGATCACCTACAATAGACTCTTGTGATCTCGAACCTTTGAGCGATGGTTCAACTGTTCCTACTTTAGATACAGTTACAATCAGTTTGAATCCTTTATTATATGACAGACTTATTAACTTACCTACAGACCAAGAGAAGCTAAGTTTTCTTTCCTTAAAATATGGCATCAAAAACAATCAGACTGTACTATCTCCAAAATTATTACTATCGAAGAAATGGGCAGAAGTAGTCGATTGCTCTCCACATCCATATGGTGTTATAAATTTCAGAAATACAAAAATTTTATTTGTAAGATATACTAATGAAAATCTCCAGCTTGATGATGATGTTCCTTTGGATCTCGAAGATCTTTCTATAGGCTCACAAAAATTCAAAATAATGTGTTTAACTAACCCAATACCAAATTGTCTAACAACCCCAGCCGTAGGCAAATCTGATGATGAAACTCTTTTTGTATTCGCAAACTACAAAGTTCTATTAAAACTAAATATAAGTAGTGGATCTAACGTCCAATTACATGTTGGGTCTAATTCAATTAGAGCGAAATTATTTTTACTGTTAGAACCAAATAACTTCAATAGTTTTAGCATATATGTTCATCCAAGAATTAAATCGCTGTTTTATGAAAATGAAGAAGTGGCCATCAATAAATATACCATACACTCTATAATACCAACTGCAATGTCTGTTTCACTGGCTAGAGTTGGCAGTTGGCATCAATCTCAGAAAGCATTTCAAAATGTTATATTGCATAGACTAAAATCTTTTTTTGTTAACAAGAACAGAATAGTGAAAAAAGGTGATTTGATTCCTATAACATTCGATTCTTCATTATCTCATCTATATAATGAATCTGTGGATGAATTTGATGATGACAATATTTCTAATAATGATCAATTAGTTTGGTTCAGCGTGGAATCGATCACCGAAAGTGACCATGAAGATGATGACAATGAACAAGAAATTGAACAATCTATTCCAAATGTCGAATCGATGACAAAATATTATGAATTTGTAATCGATCCTGTTAAGACCAAACTAATTACTTCTAATATTGTCTTAGAAAGGTCACAATCGATAATTAACATTGATTACCTAAAATATTTTAATCTAGATATACCATTCCAGTTTGATCCACATATTTTTCCATACGCAAACAAGGTATTAGATATAATAAAATCAACATTGGAATGTAAAAATAAGAATATATCGATTGAAACTTCAATATTACTACATTCTACCACAAATAGCGTCGGTAAAACAACTTTGATCGAATTTATTGCGAAACATTTAGGCATGCATCTTTTGGAATTGGATTGCTTGTCCCTTACGGCTACCCAAGGTTCTGTCGAATCCACCTCTAAAATCATCGGTTACATCAAAGCAAAACTAGAAAATGTTCTTCCATACACCCAACAGTCAATAATATACATCTCACACATCGATACACTTTTCCCTGAAATTGATCCTAATCAGGATCCAATGAATGCAAAAGTTACAAGAAAATTGGAATTAGAGTTGTTTAATATAATAAAGAAGTTTCTGAATAATTTTAATGATGTTATATTCATGGCATCGGCTAATGATATTGATTGTCTACCAAATGCTATCAGAACTTTTTTTAATTTTGAAGTATGTGTTCCAGTTCCTAATGAAGTTCAAAGAAGAAGTATGTTTGAATGGTATTTATCCCAAGATGTACTAAATCGAGAGTCTTCTGATCAGGATAATTTGATGAATTTTAAAGCTTGTGATATTATTTCAAGTAATGCCTTGGCAATACAATCTGCAGGTTTAACGCCAATCGATATAAAATCTATTGTGCAGACTGCAAAATTTGAGGTAGCTTCAAAGACGCATGAATCTACTAACGAATATCTGATTACAAGTCAAGAATTAGATATTGCAGTTAGTAAAGCAAGAGACGAATTCTCTGTATCAATTGGTGCACCAAAGATCCCAAACGTTACCTGGAATGATATTGGTGGTGTTGACCAAGTAAAAAATGAGATTATGGACACAATTGACATGCCTCTAAAGCACCCAGAATTGTTTAGTTCTGGTATGAAGAAAAGAAGTGGTCTTTTATTCTATGGACCTCCTGGTACAGGTAAGACCCTAATGGCCAAGGCTATTGCTACCAATTTTTCGTTAAATTTCTTCAGTGTTAAGGGTCCTGAATTACTTAATATGTATATTGGTGAATCGGAAGCCAATGTTCGTAGAGTATTTCAAAGAGCCAGAGAAGCTAAACCATGTGTTATCTTCTTTGACGAAATTGATTCAGTCGCACCAAAAAGAGGTAATCAAGGTGATTCAGGTGGTGTTATGGACAGAATTGTCTCCCAATTATTAGCTGAACTAGATGGGATGAGTTCCGGTTCGGATGATGGTTCAAGTGGTGAAGGAATTTTTGTCATAGGTGCTACCAATAGACCTGATTTATTAGATGAAGCATTGTTGAGACCCGGTAGATTTGACAAATTGTTATATCTTGGTATTCCTGACACAGATCCAAAGCAATTGAATATTTTAAAGGCTTTAACACGGAAATTCCATTTGGATAAGAATGTAGACCTTCGAAAAATTGCAGAACTTTGTCCTTACAATTATACTGGTGCTGATTTTTATGCTTTATGCTCTGATGCAATGTTAAATGCCATGACAAGAATAGCTAGCCAAGTAGATGATAAGCTAGATACATACAATATTTCAAGGGTGAATGATAAATTCGAACCTGTATCCTTAAATTACTGGTTTGACCAAGTAGCTAATAAAGATGATATACGTGTGACCGTTCAAATGGAGGACTTTATCAAATCTCAAGACGAACTAGAAGCCAGTGTTTCCCAAGAGGAATTACAACACTATTTAAAGATTAGACAAAACTTCGAGAGCTAATCTCACAATTACTGTTAATATTAATATAGTCATTCTTTGTAAATATATTTGCTATATAAATTTAATCCTTAATCGTTCATTATGATACGCTTTTGCTTCTGCGAATTTTCTTAAATTTTGAAAAATAGATATTGAAATTTAGCATTAGATATAAATTTTAAAAGGAAATAATATTAGTTACTGTATTTATCGTACTAACTATAACACATTCGACCGTTAGATCTAAAAAAATTATATTATTTTAATTGATAGCTATACCATTGAAAGGGACAAAGAGTGATTAAGATAAGCAGATATGGTGTACGAAGCTAAACCATTTGATCCAATTATTGTTAAACCGAATGAAAAGAAAAGGGTAGCATACTTCTACGATGCTGAAGTTGGTAACTATGCATATGGTGCAGGACATCCAATGAAGCCTCATAGAATAAGAATGACCCACTCCTTAATTATGAATTATGGTCTTTATAAGAAAATGGAAATATATAGAGCTAAACCTGCCACTAAGCAAGAAATGTGTCAATTCCATACTGATGAATACATTGATTTCTTATCCAGGGTTACACCAGATAACTTAGAAATGTTCAAGAAAGAAAGTGTCAAGTTTAATGTAGGTGATGATTGTCCGGTTTTCGATGGTCTATACGAATATTGTAGTATTTCAGGTGGTGGTTCCATGGAAGGTGCCGCTAGATTGAATAGAGGTAAATGTGATGTTGCAATTAATTATGCAGGTGGTTTACATCACGCCAAAAAATCAGAAGCTTCTGGTTTCTGTTACTTAAATGATATTGTTTTAGGTATTATAGAGTTGTTAAGATATCATCCAAGAGTTCTTTATATTGATATTGATGTCCATCATGGTGATGGTGTCGAAGAAGCTTTCTATACCACTGATCGTGTTATGACATGTTCTTTCCATAAATACGGTGAATTTTTCCCAGGTACTGGTGAACTAAGAGATACCGGTGTTGGTAAAGGTAAAAACTATTCTGTCAATGTTCCATTGAGAGATGGTATTGACGATGCTACATATAGAGCTGTATTCGAGCCTGTTATTGGTAAAATTATGGAATGGTATCAACCTTCTGCTGTTGTTTTACAATGTGGTGGTGATTCCCTTTCGGGAGATCGTTTAGGTTGTTTCAACCTATCTATGCAAGGCCATGCTAACTGTGTGAATTATGTTAAATCTTTTAATATTCCAATGATGGTAGTTGGTGGTGGTGGTTACACTATGAGAAATGTTGCAAGAACGTGGTGTTTTGAAACTGGTTTACTAAATAATATTGTGCTAGATGAAGAATTACCATATAATGATTACTACGAATATTATGGACCAGATTATAAATTAAATGTTAGACCATCTAACATGTTTAATGTAAATTCACCAGAATACTTAGATAGTATTCTGACATCCATTTTAAGTAATCTAGAGAGTACGAAATATGCTCCAAGTGTACAATTAAATCATGTTCCACATGATCTTGAGGATCAAGGTGATGTAGAAGAAGATACAGCCGAAGCCATGGATACTAAAGGTGGTTCTCAATATGCAAGAGACATCCAAATTGAAAAGGATAATGAATTCTATTAAAAATAAGTAAATAAAATAAAATGTATAACCAATAATGTATTACAAATCTAATTATATCCGACAGACACCCTAAGGTGTTTGACTATTGAATTAGTAATCTACAGTGTTATTATACGGATTAATTACTAATATGCATCGGCATTTTGGACCTTTTTTGCTCACCGCGAAATTCGAAGCCACGCAATTTTTAACAAGGATTTAACTTATATAAAGTGAAAAATATGTTCGATTGAACAAGGTGCATTGTTAAGGGATACCTATTATTAGTTGATTATTACTTAACAAAGTACCAAATATAATAATAAGAATTATATATATATACAATAAATTAAAATAAAATGGCTGTTAAAGGTTTAGGTAAGATTGATCAAGATTACGATGGTTCTAACATCAGAGTTGGTATTATTCATGCTCGTTGGAACAGATCAGTTATTGATGCTTTAGTCGATGGTGCCATCAGGAGAATGAAATCCTTAGGTGTTAAGGAAGAAAATATAATTGTCGAAACTGTCCCAGGTTCTTACGAATTACCATGGGGTACTAAGAGATTTGTAGACAGACAAAAGAAGGAAAGTAAGCCACTAGATGTTGTCATCCCAATTGGTGTCTTAATCAAGGGTAGCACCATGCATTTTGAATATATTTCCGATTCTGTCACTCAAGCTTTAATGAGATTACAAGGTGAATTAAGTATGCCAGTTATTTTTGGTTTATTAACCTGTATGACCGAAGAACAAGCTTTAGCCAGAGCTGGTATTGATGAAGCACATAGTATGCATAACCACGGTGAGGACTGGGGTGCTTGTGCTGTTGAGATGGCCGTCAAGTTTGGTGAAAATGCTTTCTAATCAACTTTAGATACGATTATTTTTATAAAATTAAATTTTTGTTATATAGGTACAATAATAAAGAATGAATAATGAGATAATTAACTACGTTAAAATGACGATAAGTAAAATTAGATCAATAGATGGTTACCATCCTTTGATCTTTTCTTTTGTAATTGTCTTAATACATCTCTCTTTTTATTCTTCATCTCTCTCATCCATGGACCTCTATTTTCCCAAAATTCTTTATCCCAATCACCTAAAATATCTTTACTATCAGCATTGTTAATTTTTGCTAATTGAGTTTGACCTAATAAGAAAGGAGACTTGAAATGAGGGAAGAATAAATATTTCTTCTCTTTAATGTATTTATCTTCATCGTTGGCCTTAATATCAACATACTTACTAGTTTCAATAACTTCTGTTGGTGCATTTTGATCCTTCTTGATATCAGTATTAGTCTCATTAATCAACTTAAATGATGAGGTATTTTGTGGTTTGTCAGGGTTGAAAAGAGATCTTAATGTATCAGTATTACTAATTGTACCGGTTACAACATTTTTAGAAGTAGTGCTACCAAATGTTGGAATAAACTCTTCTTCTTCTTCTTCTTCATATGCTTGTGGATTAGATATTTCCTCGTTGTAATGCTTTTGATTATAAGATTCATCTTTGTTATAAGATTGATCCTTGTTGTATGATCGATCCTCATTATAAGATTGGTTCTCATTGTATGATTGGCTCTCATTGTATGATTGGTTCTCATTGTATGATTGGTTCTCATTGTATGATTGATTTTCATTGTAATTATTGTATGATTGATCTTTATTAGAATTGTCATATGTTTGTCCATTGTATTGGTCTTCGTTGTAATTATCATATGAATTATTTTTGTTGTATTGTTGGTCGTTGTAATTATCGTAACCGTTTTGTGGATCAGCTACTGTTTTTTCATCTTCATCAGAGAAACCAAAAGCTTCAGCTTCATCTGAGTCAACAACATTATTTGGATTTTCGAAATCAAAACCCTTTAGAAGATTGCTTAATACATCGTTATTCTTATTCTTTTCTTCTTCAGATAAGTGATCATCATCATCGTCATCTGCATTTTCTGCAGCCGTGGATGGATTATGCGTTATGGTCAAAGAGTTATTATTTCTAGTAAAATGGACAGAACGGTTAGCTCTACTATAATCTAATCTATCAACAATATGATCATAACCGTTACGCCATTTACCACCAACAAACTTGTAAACTAAATCAGTCATTTCTTTATGTCTTTCATAACCCCACAGTTTGGTCTTGTAACATTTGTAAACCTTTAATGAACCTTCAACGTCAATTCTGAATGAGATTGTGCTTAGTTTTAAGTCCTTTCTTGGTGATTTTCTCATTCTACCGCCTATCACAAGTTTATTATCTTCCCAGCTTTTATTTATATTTTCAATCTTCTTATAGAACTCCCAATTCTTCTTTTCGTTGAACTTTTCTTTAACAATATTATCCTTTTGATCCTTTTCATTTTGGATCTTCCAGGCATCTTGCCAATCCGGCTTGGCTACATCAACTCGTAGGACGTTACCTTTATAGTTTAGCTTATTATAACTTGACTTAAGTTTCTTAAATGAGTTTTCATCTTCAAATACCATGGTTATGTAACCAAAAGAACCATGTCTGTCAAAACTTGAATCTTCATTCTTAATCTTACCAAATGTCTGGAAACGGGTACTTAATTCTTCAAAACAAGAATCACCGTCGTTAAAAATGTTCCCAACATATATACGCTTGGAAATTTCAGTCATTATCCGTCTTTTCTTTGGTTTATGTTCAATTTATTATCTATATCTACTATACTATTATTGTATGTCTTAAAAGCTCATCGAAAATTTTTCAATGTTAGTTTTCAGAACTTTCCATAGTTACCCTCACGTGCATTTTTCATGTTTCGCTGTAAACAGAAGGAAGTGAAAAAAACTTAAGAAATTATGAAATATGTAATAAAGGTTAGAGATTACTTAAACATAATATGTAATAGTTGGAATATAATCCAGAAGAGAACCAGTGGTGATCAAATTGAAACAACCATGGAGACATCCTCTACTACAACAGCAATTACCATAGAGTTTGAAGCTTATCCTTCTATGGAATGGCCAACATCCTTAGATATCCCATTAAAGGCCTCCGAAGAATTAGTTAGTATTGATTTAGAAACTGATTTACCAGAGGATCCAAATGATTTAAGAACTTTATTAGTTGAAGAAAGCTCCGATAAAGAGCATTGGATTACAATTGCGGTTGCTTATTCCAACCAAGGTAAACTTCAAGATGGTATCAGATTAATTATGATGGCTTTAGATGTTTTCACTGGATCTGATAAAGCTAATTTACATACTTTTTTAACTTGGGCTTACTTAAGATTAGCCAAAGAAAATGACATTGATCCAAAAGCAAAAGAAGAAAATCTACAAAAAGCTGAAAACCATCTAAAAGATGCAATTAGTTTCAATCCAACATGGATTTCTAATATCTTAGCAACTTTAGATTTGTACTACCAGAGGGGTCATTATGACAAGGCTCTAGAGACATCAGAGCTATTTATCAAAGGTATTCAAGCTGAAGAACGTAGATCTGGTAAACAATCTAGACCAAATTGTATGTTTTTATTTTTAAGAGCTAAATTATTATTCAAAAAGAAGAATTACAACACCAGTTTAAAATGTTTCCAAGAATTATTAGTTAGTAATCCATCCTTAAAACCAGATCCAAGAATTGGTATTGGTATGTGCTTCTGGCAATTAAATGATAGTAAAATGGCTATCAAGTCCTGGAACAGAGCTGCAGAACTAGACCCAAAGAATAAATCTGCATCCTTATTAGTTTTACTAAGTAAATTTCACACTGCCTTATCCAAATCTGAAAATGATCAAGCCTTTAAGGAAAGCTTCACCAATGCTTTACAAAATCTAGATGAATATTTAACTGAAGATAAAGAAAATCCAGTTCTATTAGCATTACTACAAAGTTACTATTACTTTAAAGGTGAATACCAAAGCATTATAGACATATATGAAAAGAAAATCATTAATAGAAAGGACTTAATCTCAAACACAGTTTTATCAGAATTAACTTTCTGGTGCGGTAGAGCATATTTTGCGTTGAACGATTACCGTAGAGCCTTTACTATGTTCCAAGAAAGTTTAAGAAAGAATGAAGATAATATATTAGCTAAATTTGGTATTGGCCAATCTCAATTAAAGACTAAATTAGTTGAAGAAAGTATTCTAACTTTTGAAAACTTACTAAAAACTCACGAAAACATTCAAGAACTAAATTATATCTTGGGTTTATTATATGCTGGTAAATGTTTAGATCCTGCTAACAAGAAGAGTTTATCTAACAAGAGTATGACCAGTGTCACTAATAAAGCTATACAATTCTTAGAAAGATATGTTAACTTAACTACTGCTATGAAAAATCAATTAGTTACTCCAAGAGCATACTTGGTCTTGTCTGAACTATATGAAATTCAAAGTGGTTACAAGCAATCCCTAGATTACTTAACTGATGCCATTGAAGAATTGAAGTTT
Organism: Kazachstania psychrophila; assembly: GCA_030579255.1. Taxonomy (NCBI): domain Eukaryota; kingdom Fungi; phylum Ascomycota; class Saccharomycetes; order Saccharomycetales; family Saccharomycetaceae; genus Kazachstania; species Kazachstania psychrophila. The sequence goes on along the minus strand of JAKTQD010000008.1, from coordinate 168,850 downwards.
ATCAACAAGGACGATATTCCAATGGAAATATATAATAACTTAGGTTGTTATTACTTTATTAGTGGTGAAACCGACAAAGCTAAGGAATATTTCAAAAAAGCTCAAGATGATAACCAAGATAAGAATTTAAAGATGTCTATTGACTTTAATATTGCCAGATTCGAAGAAGATGAAGATGTTGAAACATCAATGGGTGTATACCAAAGTATTCTATCTGAACATCCTCATTATCTGGCTGCTAAGATCAGAAACCTATATTGTAAATATATTAAGAGCACTACAGCAAATGTTGAAGATGAAGATGAAGTAATGACTCAATTATTAAGTGAAAACGAATCTAATCTAGAAATCCGTTCTTTCTACAGTTGGTACTTAAAGAATGTCAGGAAGGATGACAATCTAGAAACAGCACATAACAGAGACACATTGGTTAAATACGATTCTCATGATCTTTATGCTCTAGTTTCCTTAGCAAACTTATACACTGTCATTGCAAGAGAAAATATAAAGTCCAGTTCCAAGAAAGAACAAGAGAAGTCCAAGAATTCTTATCTAAAGGCCATTCAATTATACCAAAAAGTCTTACAAATTGATCCATTAAACGTTTTTGCCGCTCAAGGTATTGCAATAATATTTGCTGAACACAAGCGTATGGGTGCTGCTTTAGAAATCTTAAGAAAAGTCAGAGATTCTATCAAGAATGAGGATATTCATATCAATTTAGGTAATTGTCTATTAGAAATGAACGAATACGTTAAGGCTATTGAAACTTTCGAATTACTATTAAAGAACTTCGACAATTTGAAGAACAAAGCACACATTCTAAATCTACTAGGTAGAGCATGGTACTCTAGAGGTATGAAGGAAAAGAATGTCACTCATATGAAGAGAGCTCTAGATTATGTCAAGGCTGCCATTGAATCACAACAAGCCGAGGCATTAGAGAACAATACTCTGACCGATTTAAAGAATATTAAATTCATTTCAATTTTGAAATTTAACCTAGCTTTCTTAGATTTCCAAATCGCTGAAACCCTAAGAAGATCCAGTGTTAAGAACCGTTCTATTGATGATTTGAAACAAGCTGTTCTAGATTTAGAAAACGGTATTGTTATCTTAAAGGAATTAAAGGAAATTAAGGACTTTAACATTATTCCAGATGAAGAAACAGAACAAAGAATACAATTAGGTGAAACCACCATGATGAGTTCATTAAAACGTTGTATTAGTGAACAAGAAGTATACGATAAAGAAAGTAATGAAAAGTTAGTCGAGGCTCGTAAATTATTACAAGAACAAGAAGCTGAAGAAGAAAAGAAGTTAGAAAAGGAAGAAGAAGAGAAACGTATAAAATTAGAAAAGCAAGCTGAAGAATACAATAAATTACAAGATGAGGCACAAAAGCTAATACAAGAGCGTGACAGTATGATTGTTAACGACGATGAAGTCTCTGATGGTGATTTTGCCGATGAAGATAAGAAGAAGAGAAAGAGAAAGGCTTCAGGCGAACCTTCTATTAAGAAACAAAAGAAGAAAAAGGCTAAAACTGGTCAAGATGAAGACGATGATGATGCTATCGCTGTCACTAAGCACAGGGGTAAGAAATCTGCACTATCTGATGAATTTATTGTAGACAGCGAAGATGATGAAGAAGAACCTGTCTATGATGAAGGTAGTGACAATAAGGAAGAGGTTCATAATTCTGGTAATGATGATGAAGATGGCTTATTTTAAGCTAAACTGTAATTCGTAGACTCTTTTTTTGTATTTGTATCATATATACTAAATGAAAATCATTTGTTTAAAGTAAGAAAAAAATATCATATGTAGTAATAAACCTAATTATGCTATATTGGTTTTCTTAGTAAATCTTAAATATTATATGTAATTATACGTAGTGGTATATGCTATCATTATTTTTGAAGTAGCCACTTCTTTGAATCCTTGTAAGATTCATGTGCAGATCTATATACTACCTTCTCTTGTTCATCTAATGTAAGAAGGAATGGCGAAGAACCTATGATATTCGGACGTTTTGTTTGTCCTTGGTTTGTTGAACCTATAGCATCAATATTATTATTTTGTATCGAAGTACTGTAAGCGTAGTTATTTATTTCTTGAGATCTTGCCAATAATAAATCGTTTATTACAGTCGCTAATTCTTTATCACTAAATAAAGAACACCATTTAATAGCTAAACCATAGAAATGAGGATTAACAGAATGCAAATCTAATGAACGTGGATCTGTCTTGATGGCATTAATGACTTTAATAGAAAATGTCTCGGGTGTCAATAGTTCAACAAACGGTACAGGTTCTTCATCTGTTATACCAGCTTCCTCCGGAGATGGATCAGCACCTACAATAGCTAATATTCTTGCCAGCCATAAAGGTAACATAAGTTTAGAGTTTTCTTTAATAGACTTACCTGGATTATTCTCCAGGTAACCTAATCCTGGGATATCATGCTTAAATTTACACGGAACATCTGTACTATCCGTTAGAATATCATCTAAATCGTAGTAACCCATCCTGAGTCACTTGTAATTGTTTTATACGTTTCGTATTGAAATCTCATCTATAATCCTACTACTGTTTGTATTTACATTTTATGAATTTTTCACTCTTTATTGGCGTCGGTGATAATATAGTAAACGCGTAAACGGACTAAAGGGAACTTGGGGAAATTAAAGAATATATTAAGAATATATAAAGGTATCAATTCATTTGAATAGAAATGACTACTTCAATTTCTAACTCTCATAGATATACAATCAAACAAAAACATCATGGTTTGCGACACTCTAGTATACCATCCAACGATTACAAAGCTAATTTCATTTCTAGATACCACTGCCGGTAGAGAGAAATTGCTACGTTTATTGCAATACCTATTTAGGTTTTTAGCTGTGCAACAGTCATCCATATTGGGTAGACATTTACAATCACAGTTTACTTTAGTGAGAAAGGTATTAAGATTTTTAAAACCATTAAACCATTTACAAGCAGCCTCTAAGTTTTATGATCAAAAGTTGACTGGTGATTCAGTTTCCAGAATACTAAATATAACAAAGAATTTAAGTTACGTTGGTTATTTGACTTTAGATCAAGTCAATTTATTGAAAATTTTAAGAATTGTACCTGTTACTAATCTAACTGGTAAACAGATTCCAAAATGGACTAACTGGTTCTGGTTCTTCGGCTTGGTCTCTGGTCTGCTACTAGATGCACGTAAGATCCAAATCTCTGATTTGAAATTAAATGAACTACGCAATGCCTCTAAGGAAACAGAAGGTGATGATGAAAAGTCTACCCAGACCTCTCAACTAGTAACCAAGACTGTTAAGGAAAAGTTTGCTGCTACCAGAAGATTAGTTTGGGACTCCACAGACATGTTCATTGTACTAAACAACCTAGGATACTTATCCAACAAAGAAGATTACGTTGCACTAGCTGGTGTAGTAACTTCATTCTTTGGTCTACAAGATTTATGGAAGGCCACTTAGTGACTCCGCCAACAGGAACTTTTTTTTCTTTCCTCACAATATAGTCCTTGTGTTATCTCGATAACTAAACTGTTTTATTTGTCAATATTCTACTAAAATATATGGCCTCAAAGAGCCCTTACCAATATATCTCACCCTAATACAGCACTCCTCATCTACTTATATACCTCTTCTATATCCTATATATTTATTATAATTGAGTGACAGCTACCGGGTAACAACTATTTTTCTTTACGGCGAGACTTCTAAGAGACAAAAAACAAACAAATTTGTTGATGGACAAGACGGTATCACTGACAGATGAGAGAGTCAAAGTAGTATACTGTCGTAGGTTGAAGAATACACAATATAAAATATATATTGATTCAATTGCAAGAGTATAAATTTCACTTCTTTCTCATTCACCCTGATCATTTTAAGGAATTCCTATAAGAAACATTAGGATTACCAAGACACACATACAAGTAAATATTATAGAAGATGTCTTTAGATAGCATAACATTACTTAGAGATAGAGTAAAACATGAATACAAAAGTTTATTTGCAATTAAAGATAGTGCATCTAATTTAGAACTCTATCCGATTTTTAATACACTTCCACCAAAGAAAGATTATCCAGATTATTATATAATAATCAAAAACCCTGTATCATTAAACACATTAAAGAAAAGAATCCCACATTACGTCAACGTTAATGAATTTCTATTAGATTTAGCACAAATCCCATGGAATGCTAAGACATATAATGCAAAGGATTCTACGATATATAGGTATGCTAATATATTGGAAGATTATTTAAAGAAGGTTACTTTACCTCATTTACAAAAGTTTTATCCAGATACCAAATATCCTAATTTAGGTTTATTACCAGATGAGAAACCATATGGCATAGCTAATAATCCAATTGTAAATATTTTGAACGAAGTTCCTGACAAAATTATAACTGTAAAGCCAACTCCTCCTCAGGAAATAAAGAAGGACATACCAACTATAATTACACAACAGGCAAATAATAGAGAACCTCCAACAATTTTTAATACAGCACAACCATATCCCCAACAAATGGCGATTAAACAGTCTCCTCTACCACAATTACCTGTGCAGCCAATTCAACAACAACAACAGAAAGAAATTACCCCATTCTCGAGAACAGTTTCCAATACTCCATTACCAAGTATTTCAAGCGCACACAGTTATAATAACAATAAAATGACTTTAAATACATCGAAGAAGACACATGTTAGACGTGGTAGACCACCAATTATCGATTTACCATATATACAAAGAATGAAAAATGTCCTTAAAGTATTGAAAAGAGAAAATGACCCAAGTACTAATGAAAGTTTATTATCGAGATTCGAAAAGTTGCCAGATAGAAATAAGTATCCAGAGTTTTATACTATTATAACAAACTCAGTTGTTGTAGATGATATCTGGAGAAAGATTAAAACGAGAAAATATAAGAACTTCAATGATTTCCAAATAGATTTCAGTACTTTGATTGAAAGTTACAAGATATATTATAATACTATACGTGATTTAAAAGGATTAAATCTACTTGTATACATGGAAAAGACATTTCACATGTCTGTTGAATTTGAATTGTCTAAGCCGGATAAAGATTTTATCCCAGAAGGTGAATTCAGATATCCAATTGATGAAATTGCAATGGACAATAAAACTTATTTCATAGGTGATTGGGTATTTTTAAATAATCCAAATGATCCAAATAAACCAATTGTTGGACAAATTTTCAAATTATGGAGTACACCAGATGGTAAAAAATGGTTAAATGCATGTTGGTATTTTAGACCAGAACAAACCGTTCATAGAGTTGATAGATTATTTTACAAAAATGAGGTTATGAAAACCGGTCAATACAGAGATCATCCAATAGAAGATATCAGAGGTAAATGTTACGTTATTCATTTCACAAGATACCAAAGAGGCGATCCAGATTTTGTTGTGGAAGGACCATTATTTATTTGTGAATTTAGATATAATGAAAATGATAAAGTTTTCAATAAAATTAGAACCTGGAAAGCTTGTTTACCTGAAGAAATTCGTGATCTCGATGAACAAACGATACCAATCAATGGTAGAAAATTCTTCAAATATCCGTCTCCAATTAAGCATTTATTACCACCAAATGCCACTGAAAATGATGCCATGCCTGAAGCTCAACCTGGTTTACCAAATGCTCCTCCATTAGTAGGTGCAGTCTATATCAGACCGAAGTTAGAAAGAGATGATTTAGGTGAATATGCATCTTCTGATGAATGCCCACGTTATATCATTAGACCAGGTGATCCACAAGAAGAAGGTGATGTTGATTACATCAATGGTACAATAGTTACTAAGGGTTTAACCCAAGGTCTGTCTCTGTCCAAGTCTAGTAATGCAATGTCTTCCATGTCTGCAACTAAGATGGCATTTAATGCTATCAACATGAAGCACGCAAAGGCATTGAGCAATGCTCATAAGATTAAACATTTGAGTAAAGCTCAATTGTTACAACTATCTGAAAATGGTACGAACATCAATGGTTTGGCTCATACTGTGGGTGCTGATGGTTTAGACTTTGCTAATAGTAACTACAATTCAATTAACAGAGCACAATACTCTAATGACAATTTAAGATTAGCTAACAATTTAAATTCAAGATTAGGTTTAAACACAATGACATCAGGTTCTCACTCATTAATGGTAACTAAGTTTCAGCAGAAGAATCAACCAAATAAATCTATTAATTCATTAATTCAAAACCTTCAAATGAAAAACACCATGGCTCATGTAATGGTTGATGCACCAGGTTCATACACTTTGCCTGTCTCAATTCCACAATTTGACAGTAATATTCAAGTCATTGACCATGGTAACTTATCTAGAAGATATAGTAAGCAAGAATTAACAATGAGAAAGACACAAAGCAGTATCAATGAAACTGTTTGGTTTAGAGGTACTGGTATCACCACTACAGAGAGAATTATCAATTTAGGTGATTCTCATTTTGAAATTCCATTAAATTGGAAGCCAGAAATAGAAATCGGAGAACTAGAAGAAAAGAAAGAGTTACGAACTATAGAATATAATGAAGTTGAAGAAATGGTTGTTACTGTGAATAATGTAATGAATAACACTAGAGAAGAAAATATAGTCTCTACAATGCCACTGGTCGGACCAGACGGTAAGATGGGTCTCCAAACTATCACTACCACAGGTGAATCTGATAATGAAAGTGATGAGGATGAAGATATGGATGAGAGAGGTCCAAAAGACAGTAGTGAAATCGTCTTAGGACCTTTCATATATGGATTGAGACCATCTTCAAAATTCATGGCCTACAAATTGAACATTGCAAAGCAAACTACTAGCATTTAAATATCATATATATATATATATATATATATGATATACATAAACATACAGTTGCCTTATTTCTTAATCTCAACATTTAACTCTTACCAAAATAAACCAGAGTCACCACAATATAGTGAAACAGAATCTAAAAAATCACTGCGCGGAGAAACGGGAAGGGTCGATAATTTAATATAGCAATTAAATAATATATTATATAACATCGTGACGATGCAAGAACGAAAAATTCATTATTTAACAGATAAATAACTGAATATTATTTAGTATCAATCTTTTCTTCTCATTTAATTTTACACTACACGTAACATATTTGTAAACGAACGTATTTACTCACCAAATACTTACTACTGAATATAAAGAAATGTCTGAAAACGACAAGTACACTACACCATTATCTTCCAGATATGCCTCCAAGGAGATGTCTGCTGTTTTCTCTCTAAGAAACAGATTCTCTACCTGGAGAACTTTATGGTTAAACTTAGCCATTGCCGAAAAAGAATTAGGTTTAGATGTTATTTCAGATGCTGCCATCAAAGAAATGAAGGAACATTTAATCATCACCGATGAAGAAATTGAACTTGCCGCCAAACAAGAAGCCATTGTTAGACATGACGTTATGGCTCATGTCCATACTTTTGGTGAAATATGTCCAGATGCCGCTGGTATCATTCATTTAGGTGCTACCTCATGTTTTGTTACCGACAATGCCGATTTAATTTTCTTAAGAGATGCTTACGACATAGTTATCCCAAAGCTAGTAAATGTTATTGACAGATTATCAAAATTTGCTATGGAATATAAAGATCTTCCAGTTCTAGGTTGGACTCATTTCCAACCAGCTCAATTAACTACCTTAGGTAAGAGAAGTACATTATGGATCCAAGAATTATTATGGGATTTAAGAAACTTCGTAAGAGCCAGAAACGATATTGGTTTACGTGGTGTTAAGGGTACTACTGGTACTCAAGCTTCATTCTTGAGTTTATTCCATGGTGATCATGATAAGGTTGAAGCTTTGGATAAGAGAGTTACAGAGTTATTAGGTTTCGACACAGTATATCCAGTAACAGGTCAAACTTATTCTAGAAAAATTGATATTGATGCTCTTGCTCCATTAGCATCATTCGCAGCTACTGCCCATAAAATGGCAACTGATATTAGGTTATTAGCCAATTTGAAGGAAGTTGAAGAACCATTTGAAAAATCTCAAATTGGTTCTTCTGCTATGGCTTACAAGAGAAACCCAATGCGTTGTGAACGTGTTTGTTCTTTAGCTAGACATCTAGGTTCTCTATTTAGTGATGCTGTCCAAACTGCATCTGTTCAATGGTTCGAAAGAACTCTAGATGACTCTGCCATTAGAAGAATCTCCTTGCCAAGTGCCTTCCTAACCACTGATATTTTATTATCTACTTTATTAAACATTTCATCTGGTTTAGTCGTTTATCCAAAAGTTATTGAAAGAAGAATTAAGAGTGAATTACCATTCATGGCTACAGAAAATATTATCATGGCTATGGTAGAGAAGAACGCCTCTAGACAAGATGTACATGAACAAATCAGAGTTTTATCACACCAAGCTGCTGCAGTTGTTAAGGAAGAAGGTGGTGACAATGATTTGATCGAACGTATTAAGAAGGATCAATTCTTTGAACCAATCTGGGGTGATCTAGAGGCTCTATTAGAACCATCTACATTCGTCGGTAGAGCACCACAACAAGTTGAGAAATTCATCAGTATTGACGTTAAGAATGCTTTAGCACCACATGCTGATATGATCAACGAGGTAGAAGTTAAATTAAGTGTCTAAACCCCATTTCTTGTATGATTTTATATAACTAGGAATAATGAACTAATAACATATCAATATATTTAATAAATATTTAGATAGATATAACGAGATGGTCTTATACCTATTAGTGTATGATTATTTCACCTTTAAATTTGTCATTTGAAATGTTGTAAATTATTGTTTCCTATCTATCTATTAAATTAATCTAAACAAAACTACAATGCGAGATGATTTATTTATGTTGAAAAGTGAAAGAATATATAATACGATATAGTGTAGTTGCAACAGATACAGAGGTTAAAGAAACTCAATTTAATAAGTTCACATTTCATTCGGACCATCATTAAATAATATAATGTGTTTATAAACTTAACATGGTTTCACCTTATTTATTAAAGAGAAGGCTACGGCACTTACGTTCAATAACGTTAAACAACATCGCAATAGAATTACAGAAACAAGAAACAAATTCTTCAAAGAACCCTTTATGTGAAATTATAAGATTGATTGAATGTTTTTATGTTATAGAATCTGTGAACGGTGAAACGTTATTCGTTAGTGAGATACAAAATAGTTCGTTTAGGCAAGTCCAATTTAATGATCTAAATTTCCAAGGGGATACAGAATCAAGATTTATATTCAAAATATTAGTTGAAATACCATCAGAATTGATAAATAATGTTGATCACAGCGAAAATGATAAGATTTGGTGTACTGTTAGATCTATCCAAATTGATTTAAATAAAATGCAACTTATAGACCTCAAAAAAGAAAATATTCATGGGTTTAATATCCCTGTATTTCTGATGGATGATGGATATTATACCCCCACCAACGTTGAGGTAGAAAGGGGAACGAATACATTATCCTCTGATGCCCAAGAGTTGGTAAGTACTAAATTGAATCAACAAGTTAAGAAATCTTTTAAATTTAATACCGTTCTAAAGATGACAAAATTATTAGAATATTTATATCAAGCACATGAAGAAACAAACAATCTATCAAATAAATTAGCAGCCACAGCTGAAACATATAATGAACAAAATGATAGATATTTTAAAAATGTTAAAAATTATAAGCAACAGTTACAGAGAAAGGTGTTAAAAAGCTCAATGGAAATCAAACGATTAAAGGAAGTATTAAATAATTGTGAAGCTTTGAATAGTCTTGACACAGAAAACTTGACAGACATATCTAAAAAAAATATTGTAAATGAAAACTACGGTAATACAACATCAGACTTATATCAGACGAGAAACACCATAAATTACTTCAGATCAAAGAAATTAAAGCAAATAATTGGAATTTTTCGAACGTTGTACATTTTTGAATTAGCAGAAGACACAAATAATAGCTATATCCATTCCATCATTTCTAAAGCTTACAAAGATATTAATAAAACCAATGAGTTAATACTCCATTCATTAGATTCAAGAAAACTTATAAACGAAATTAATAGATCAGAAGAATCTTTAGCACTTGTAAATACATATTTGGGATACTATTCATTATTGATCAAACTGATTTCAACAGAGATTTTTAACATTAGTCTGCCTAATAACATCATGTTTTATGGTAGTACCTCCGTTATTAATAAATCACATCCTTTGTATTTATCATCCACATATTCTCTTCAAAATCTTAAGATATTTGGAGAGGCCATATCATTATTGAATATTGATATACTACACATTAAACAGTATTTAAAATATCATTATAGTAGTTGATAGTCGAAAACTTTATCTGGAGATCCATTTAATCTTTTCCAAGTATATATATTCCCATTATACGGGTTAATCTCATAAGTTCTAATACGACGTTCTGTACCACCGTATCCCGCATATCCTCCCTCACCTGTGGCACCACCGAAACATAACCAAATTGGACTGTTTGTAGAGTCGTCTTTTAGGCAGTAATCATTACAATGATCATGACCACAAGCCGTTGCTTGAACACCCAGTTTGCTTAGAATTTGCAGCCCACCAGAATTATATTTTGGTGCAGTTACGCCTTCTTTCAAATTTCCCACCAATTCATTTTGCTGACCAGGTGTTTTCTTAGAATCGATATCTAGGTATTCTGGTAACGGTATATGGAAAAATGCCATGGAAACGTGAGGTTTGTTAACTGATATGTGTTTACTTAGATTATTTTCGTATAGTTGTTCCATATATTGCCATTGCTTCTCTTTAATCCAATCATAGCCTGCAGAAAGTTTACTATTCTTGGAATACTTGTGCGAATCTAGAAAATAGAATGTCATTAACGGATCATTTTGAGATTGTGTCATATTAAACACTTGATGGACATAATTTCCTACACCGAATGCGTTGTCTTGTGTATCCATTGGACTAAACTGAAATACAGAGTACGGTAAATTCGCTGCTAGTTCAGAAAGCTCCCAACGTGACATGCTCCCTTCATCGTCGTGATTCCCCCAAACCATCGCCCATGGTATTTGACGTTGAATTATGGGATCTAATAGCTTCAATAATGTAGATTCAGAGTCTTGTATTGCTCTGTCACCCATTATCTGATCACCAGTAAATACTACGAAGTCAGGTGCTTCAATATCTAACACGCTTTCAATGAAAGTAAGTGTTTTAGGGTCAGCATGACAATTTTCTGTTGCAGGAAATTCATCTCTACATTCATTCTCACCAACACCCATATGTAAATCAGCTAATTGTACTATTTTAAAAGTCTCTTGACCTTGAGGATCAAATAATAATTCCGGTTGTGCTACTAGCTGTTCCTTAATAAATGATTTTCGTTCATAACTCACATAACTAGGATTTCTATATTCATTTTGTGTAAAAGGTATGTCCTTCAGAAGATGCCAATGAAATCTTGGATCCTTGCAATCATTACCAAATAATAAGTTTATATTATTAATAACAGTCGGTTTATTATAAACATCAATTAGATTTTTAACAACGATCTTCTTAAAATTAAATTGGAGACCATAGGCATTAAACACCATGTCATCTTTGGAATTAATATTAATGCTAACTGCAGTTAGTAAGTCTAGGGATTTTACTTGGGATTGCAACAAAGAGCCTAAAGTAGTTATTTCGTAGAATATATATTCAGAATGACCAAACCAATTGAAACCAAACGATCCCTTGATATCTTTATTAATCTGTATCTTCAAAGCACTATTATCTGACTCACTAGTTAAAGAATCAAATTGTGATTTTATGTAGCAACTTTCGTATATCTTTGCAACATGATAGCATTCTTCTATGCCAACTTTTGTTACTATCGGTATATCGAAATCAATTTCATCTATGTTAGTTATTGAATCTAACGTTATATTATTCGTAGAAAGAAGCAAAATTATTTGATCTTTGGTCCAGCCTACTGTATCCTGATTTTCTGTAGTGGTAAATTTCAGTATATTAAACTTTAAATTATTGATAGAAGAGATACTTCGATACCGTATTATTAGTAGAATTATTGATATAGTAGCAAGAAGATAGGTTATAATCCTCAGATATCTTTTTGGAATTGAAAACATTATGTCTGGATATATGATGTAGATGAAACGTAAAATCTATCTCTTTATGTTTAATTTACTTAAGTTTTGACGTTGTTTGATAATGTCAGAACTTCTAAATGGTTTTATTTTTTAGTTACATAAAAGATGGCAACAATCAGTACTACATCAAAATTTCGATAAAGACATTACTATTATGTTATATAATTTATAGTAGTTGTTATATATGGTTACGTAAATGAATATATGAAAATTAAGTTCTCTGATAAATTTGGCTATTTGAATTAAATATTCAGCCCTTAATGTGTTGAATGATCGTTGGTATTTTTATTAGCTTCAGTAACCGTAGGTCTGTGCTCACCGTTACGAAGTAGTCCTCCTGCATTTCCAGATTCTACATCATGCTTTATAACAGGATGATTGGCTTTAAAAGCACTACCGTAGGTAAATGCATGAGGCTTCCGTAGTTGCTCTAAGGATACCTCTTTAATTCCACCACCACGGTTTAATTTAACAGTATCACATATGATATTTGAATCCTGATTGTTTGAAGTATTTCGATTGTTTGTAGGCATTGTAAGTTATGCTCTTTTCTTATCTATATTTCCAAGATGATATTGTTCTGATTTCAACCTTTTTATAGAATATCTCTTTTATGGAAGAAAGCCTTGTTTTTATTTCTACATTTTTGAAAAAGAACAATAAAAGGTATACTCCATATTGTATTCTGTATACATAAATTACACATGGAAAAAGGTCTAACACCAGTATACGTATATACAAGGGCAAATACAAATGACCATGGATTCTGCTGTCGCAACTACAATATCAGGTGGTAGTCTAATTAGTGGTGTTACCACACCAGTAAACGATCCAACTGCCGATCTCAAATTCATCGAGACATTTTTATATGATATCAATTGTTCTCATCATTTGCAAACTTTTATCGATTTTAATATTACCACAATTAATGAACTAAAGTATATCGACAAAGATATACTAGTGGCGATGGGTATTTCTAAGATAAGAGATAGGGTAGGGATAATTCACAAATGTAAGAATTTGGATAAAATCTCATCTCATAGACAACATAACATAGAACAATTGAATGAAGTTATCAATAAAATCAGTATGTTATCTACAGGTAATACAAATACAATTACAGAAGAGTTGGTATCTGAAAAACATCATGTCATATTTATTTTAAATGATGGCTCAGCTAAAAAAGTAAATGTAAGTGGTTGTTTTAATGCGGATTCTATCAAGAAGAGATTGATTAAAAGGTTACCAGCTGAGCTGGTTGCCACAAATTCTTCGGGTGAAGAATCTAGGTCGGTTGCAGATTATGATGTGTTTGTTGTAGACTATGTGAAGAACGTTTTGCATTTACTGTATGATGTTGAATTAGTAACCATATGTCATTCTACCGATAGAATGGAGAAAAATAGATTAATATTCATCTCAAAATATCAAACTCCTGGTGAAAAGGCTATTGCTACTTCCAAAAAGTTATATATTAAGACTATGAGTTTAGCAAATCATATTGAAAGTAGGGATAACGACAGTTCTCAATCTAGCTCTAGATACACTAACAATACTGCTGATTTATTGAGAGTAGATAATAAGCCTGATAATATCCGTAAGATTTTCAATCAAAGACCACCCAGCGAATATATTTCTACTAATCTAGCTGGTTATTTTCCAAAGACAGATGTTAAGAAGTTACAGAAGACTTTAAGAGATTCCTACAGACAATCCACAACTCTAAATTCATCAGGTCAAATGCATGTTAATCCAGAATCTAACAAAATTGGTGATATATTCTTAAGACATTCGCATGCAGTTGACACAGCTTTGTTGCAGAGTATTCAAAATCAGCCAATGGACATTGATACAAAAAGAAATAGCAGGACTAGGTCAAGCAAGAGCGGTCAATCTGATTTAATATCACTTTATGACACAGAATCAGATGGTGATACGAGCAGTTATACTACTAACATTAACAGTGTAACTAGTGAGTTTGATGAAGATATAGTTTCATTACCTACAAAGATCGAAACACCAAAGGCCTGGTTAAAAGGTGCCCGAATTGGGTCAGGTAGTTTTGGTAGTGTTTATCTTGGTATGAATGCAATGACCGGTGAGTTAATGGCTGTTAAACAGGTAAGTATTCAGCCTGAAGGATTAAGCCGTAGTAATAGCGGTGCAAAGAATGATGAGAAGAATGGTGGTGACAATAAGCAGCAACCAAAGAAAAATCAATTACATATTCAAAAGAAAATGGTTGATGCATTACAACATGAGATGAATTTATTAAAAGATTTACATCATGAAAACATTGTTACCTATTATGGTTCCTCGCAAGAAGGTAATAATTTGAATATCTTTTTAGAGTATGTCCCGGGTGGTTCAGTTTCATCGATGTTAAATAATTATGGTCCATTTGAAGAATCTTTAATTATTAACTTCACAAGACAAATTTTAATCGGGGTTTCTTATTTACATCGTAAGAATATTATTCACAGAGATATCAAGGGTGCCAATATCTTAATTGATATAAAGGGTTGTGTCAAGATTACAGATTTTGGTATTTCCAAGAAACTATCACCATTGAGTAATACCAAAACCAAAGAACCAACTGTTAATAAAAGAGCCTCTTTACAAGGTTCTGTTTATTGGATGGCCCCCGAAGTGGTTAAGCAAGCTGCAACAACTTCAAAGGTTGATATTTGGTCAACTGGTTGTGTTGTTATTGAAATGTTCACTGGTAAGCATCCATTCCCAGACTTCTCACAAATGCAAGCTATTTTCAAAATTGGTACAAACACATCTCCCGAGTTGCCATCTTGGGCCACAGATAATGCTAAAGATTTTTTGAAGCAAGCTTTTGAATTAGATTATAAAATTAGACCTAGTGCCATTGATTTATTACAGCATACATGGTTGGACACCCATATTATATAGTTTGTATTATAAATATTCTGGGATATATAAACAGATTACAATTGACTGGATTTTTAACATTTAATTTAAAAAGAATTGATTAATTCAATCAAATTTTAAATGTTTCTTATAATTAACTCTTTAACCTAACAAAATGAAGTTACGATAATTGGCATTAATCAATATATGTTGCACATATCTTCGATAAAAATAGAGGTTTCTATCCCAATAGCAAAATATCATTACAATACTTTGAAAAGAAAAGATTAATGAATGCTTAGCCTAAGAAGGAGTCCATAATTGGCCGTGGCCTCTTCTGGCGTATACGGTCCTATTAAAATCGGTCATGACCAAATTATCACCATTTTCAGTTTGCTTTGAGGTACCATTTTTAAACATCAGATTGTTAAAGTTCTCAGATTCTTGAAATGATTTATCATTAAGATCCTTTGATAAAATGGAGTCAGCGTCGATAATTGAACACCATGGGATACTACATTGAGTGGCTACTTCACGAATTTGTGGATCTTCCGTAATAAGGATCCAACGTAATCCATCATCGTTTTCTTCCTGGGAGCATTTGTATGCACAACTCTTTAACAAGTTCTTTAGACGTCTTGGTAGTTTATTTATAAATTCCAAATTGCTAATATTGACATTATCCCAGTGAATACCATCTAGTATTTCAGGATACTCCACTATTAAATCAATATCGTCATTTTCATTACTACTATTTGATAATTGATCAATATACTTTAAAGATTCGCGAGCATTAAAGCTCTTACGTCTGCTTTGTAGAAAATCCAATTCCCTAAGGGTATAAGTAGGGATATATAATTTCAAAGTGATATGTCTATTACTAGCCTTAGACAAGGGAGTATTTCTATCGCACCATCTTCTGATATTACCTAAACCTTTCTCAAATGCAGATGCATCCACAATAAAGTTATATTGGCTATTACTCATATTGTACAATCAGCCTTTGTGATTCTTAATTTTTAGTAAGTTCTTTCTTCACAGTAATACTTATGCATTGTCAGCTTATAATTTTGATAATTTTGTCTTTCGCCTTTAAAATGACTTTTCTTAGTAATATTTCATAATTGAATAGTAGAGATTCAAAATATTATATAAAAAGAGTGATATAGATACCATCGATAATTTAATTTATCTGATAACATACGATAATACCAACACTAACATATTCAATTCACAAATGTCAAAGTTTGAGTCAGAAGTTAAACAACTAATTAATGGTAGCAAGTACTTTCAATTATCTGCCAGTTGGTGTCCAGATTGCCAATATGCCAATTCTGTATGGAGTAAATATGGTGTCAGAGACAAGGTTAAAGTGTTTGATATTGCTAGCTTGAGTAAACCAGATCAAGAAGCTTGGAGAGTGGCTTTTCAAAAGGTTACTGGTAGCAGAAACTTACCAACTATATTCGTTGATGGTAAGATCTGGGGTACTGAATCAGAATTACATAAATACGAAAATAACGGAACATTAAAAGCTGAACTAAAGAAGATCGGCTTATGATAAGGTATATCGCTATATATATATATATATATATATATATATATCTAATTTAGATATATCAAATAAATCTTTTCTATTGAAACTTTTGATACTACACATTATAATACTAATCTAAAAAAAATAGTAATAATTAAAGGTGTAGTTATATATTGAACTTTTAAGAACGTTATTTACTAACTCAAAGATAAACATAACAGTCCATGAGAATAAGATAATGGATACACTTCCAACAGAAATATGGTTAGAGATTAGTAAATATCTATCAATGCATGATCTGTTGCACCTTAGAAACAGTGACAGAGAGTTATCAGCCAAGTTAAAAAATCGTCTAATATGGAAAGATTTTGGTATGAACTTGTGGTTCAGGCATCAATCCTTTAGTGATGGGTTGTTTGATGAAGATAAGGTTTCTAAAGTTATTGATTGGTTCAATTTTTGTATCGAAAGATGCCATGGTGACTCAGTAACCCTTAGAGCATTATCTGAATTGACAACTTTGAACTATACGTCAAACTTTTGGGACAAATACACTGAAATGCTAAATAGCGACATATCTTTGGCTATACCATTATTGCATAGAATCACTTCTCAGGAATTTTCGACTGACTTCGAAGAAGATGGTATTCAAAGGTTTGATATCGTGACCATCGCTCATGATCTGTTAACTACAATACGACATAGAGATACCTTCAGTTTCATAAAGGATTCTAACCTTTCACTTAATTTTAGTGAATATATTGAGCCATTGTTTATTAAATTTGCCACTATAGATCCAGCATTTGATAGATTATTACCTAAAATATCTCAAATTCAAAAGAAAGTTAGTGGTCTGATTGTTCAAAGATTTAATTACGATCTCGACAACTTTAATAAACTCACATCTACTCTAAAGGTAGATATTATTGTGCGAATATTGTACACCATACTGAAGATTAAATATATTGATCGCTCAGCTACAGTACAGAATAGACAGTTTTATTATGAAGATTATATGATTACCAGAGTATATGCTGGTGAAACTTATGGACACCCTCTACTTTTACTAGCCATTGTACAATCAATTAGTATTACGTATGGAGTAAAATCGATTATGGCAAAAGAGTATTTAAGAATACAGGATGATACGGCTGACAGAAATGAAACATATCTTACAATTTCGCCCATTAATTATAAACCTAAGATATTTTCTTATAAACAATTATCTGCTTTAATAAGTAGATTTTATTCATATGAATCTCAAGAAAATATTGAATCAGATATTCTACCAAGTTTCTTTGAACCTTTAAGATCTAAGGAACTGGTACAGATGATATTTACAGAGTTCCTTCCAAATGCAAATCAATCGATTTGGAATAGTGGTATAGAAGTCGAAAACAGCAATAATAGCACTAGCATGTTAAGAAAAAAAGAAAGATTGTTTCCAATTAGTAAAATTCCAATTGCTGTTCAAGATATTAGATATTTCACATTTGTATACTCAATCATGGAAACAATATCTTACAATGAAAGTAGCGATGCCAGTCAGACTGTACAGAGATTTGCCAGAAATGAACTGGTTAAAATAATAAGGGATACGTACACAGCTGATCTTCAATATATTAATGAACAATTCCCTATTGCAACTGAGTCACATACTTATTTAGACTGGCTACTCAAAAGTTGCAGTATCTCAATGGATGTTCACGATATTCACAATTCAGAAATTGGTACTTTTGTCATATCTAGGGATAATCGTCTTGTTTGCATTGTAGGTGTGAAAACTATGGAAAGCATCGGGAATAATATTAAGTATTATACAGTACTTAATAATCTTGGTGAATTCTTCGTTGAATTATCTATACATGTTAAAGAGTTTGAATGGAACAAAGAAGAGGTTACCAATTTTCTAAAGATGAATTGGTATAACAACAAGCTGGGAATTGTTTTCGATGGTATTGATTGGAATAGACATGTACTAACTCCTAACACAAGAGTGCAAGCGACATTATTAGGACATTCGACATAGATTATCATATATAGATTATATATTTTATTAATTACTCGAAATTATGCATATAAGGGTGCCATTCCTGAAATTCAAAAGTCATCGGAAAAATAAATTAGAATCAAAAAATTTTGATTATCAATAGTGTAAAGGTTTACAAGGAGGAAGAAGAAATCAAAAATAGAGGAACTGATTCTGGTATATCAATAGAATATGTTAAGACTCTCGAGGGCTATACCCACAATAAAACATTCTAGGATATTCCTCACAAGAAACCTGAAAACAAGTACGAAAATAATTGGTATTGATCTAGGTACTACCAATAGTGCAGTAGCATATATCCAGGACTCTAAAGATAAGAAATCGGCCACGATTATTGAAAATGATCAAGGTCAACGTACTACTCCCTCTATTGTCTCGTTTAAGGTAAATACATCTACCCAAAAGATAGACAACATACAGGTCGGGTCTGTTGCAAAAAGGCAGCAAGCAATTAATCCAGAAAATACTTTCTTTGCTACAAAAAGGTTAATCGGACGTTCTTTTGCAGATGAGGAAGTTCAAAGAGATATGAAGATTATGCCATTCAAAATCACACAAGGTGTTAATGGAAAACCTGGTAATGATGTGTTTTTAGAGACAACAAATGGTGATTTAAGGTCACCTTCTGAGTTGAGCTCTATAATTTTGAAGTATTTGAAATCAGCTGCAGAAGAATATCTGTCTGAAAATATTGTTAAGGCAGTTATCACAGTTCCTGCATACTTCAATGATTCACAAAGGCAGGCAACCAAAGATGCAGGTCAATTAGCAGGTCTGAACGTTTTAAGAGTGGTGAATGAACCTACCGCTGCAGCATTAAGTTTTGGTTTAGATGATAAAATCAAAAAGGAAGAACAAAAAAATGGTATTATTGCTGTTTATGATTTAGGTGGTGGAACTTTCGATATCTCAATCTTGGATATTGAAGATGGTGTTTTTGAAGTCAGATCAACCAATGGTGACACCCATTTAGGTGGTGAAGATTTTGATAACGTAGTAATCGAGTACTTAATTGACAGTTTTATTAATCAAATTCCTGGATCAGATATTAGTCGTGATACATTAATCCAAAATAGGGAAGTTATGCAACGTCTAAGAGAGGCTTCAGAAAGGGTGAAGATTCAATTATCTCATGTTAAAGAAGCATTAATCGACATACCATTTCTTTATGAGGGTCATCATCTACATCTCAAAATGAAAGAAGAAGAGTTGGATGAAATGACATTACATTTAATAAATCAAACTATTATTCCTGTTAAAAAGGCAATGAGGGATGCCGATATAGAACCTGAGGACATCGATGAAGTCATTCTTGTAGGTGGTATGACTCGTATGCCAAAAATTAGAAATACTGTTGAAAATTTGTTTAATATGAAACCAAATACGAGTGTTAATCCAGATGAGACAGTTGCTATTGGTGCTGCTATTCAAGGTGGTATCTTATCTGGTGAAATTAAAAACGTTTTACTACTGGATGTCACACCATTGACATTAGGTATTGAAACAATTGGTGGTGCCTTCTCTCCACTAATCTCTAGAAATACAACAGTTCCGGTAAAGAAAACAGAAGTATTCAGTACTGGTGTAGATAATCAAACTGGTGTAGAAATTAAAGTATACCAGGGTGAAAGAGGTTTAGTTCGTGATAATAAATTAATTGGGAACTTCAAACTATCCAATATTCCTCCTATGCCAAAGGGTATGCCACAGATTGTTGTGACATTCGATATTGATGTTGATGGTATCATTAATGTTAGTGCTACAGAGAAAAGTAGCGGTCAAGAGAAATCGATCACTGTAGTTGCCAACCAAAGTTTAACAGATAAAGAAATCGAAGAATTAGTTAATGAGGCTAATGCTAATAAAGCACAAGATAACCTAGTTAGACAGAGAATGGAGCTTATTACCAAGGCGGATATCATGATCAGCGATACTGAAGGTTCCTTTGAAAAATTCAATGATATAATTGTAAAGGACGAACAATACCAAGAGATCTCAGATGAGCTAAAGGCTGTCCGGACCATGATTAATGCATTTAAAAATAAAGATAATGATCCAAACCTAGACATCAATACAATTAAGAAATCCACTGATGCCTTACAGAAGAAAGCTTTTATGATGTTCCAAAGAGTCACAAAAGCAGCCCAAAAACAACAAAAACAGCTATAACAATACACTGGCAAGTCATAATAACTTTCCCATCAATATGCATATTTTTAACTATCCTTGCTCATACATTTATAAAACAATAATATTATAATACCAAATATATATCATTGGCGGCTAAATTATGTTAAATAATTTCCCTACGGCATTAAGAATTAATTCCAATATAACACGAAATTAATTTCATAGACGGGTAACGAATTTTACGCGAAGGGTGGTATTTATATTTTGAAAATTTTTCAGAAAAACACGACTAATATAAGAATTCAGAAATAATATACAAGTAAAATTGATTCAATTTGGTTCTTTTACAGTTTTAAAAATTAATTGAGACCCATAATAAAGATGAATCGAGTCGCCGAAGGAGCTGTTGAACAAGTAGCTGAACAAGTATTTGATCAAATTATAAGTAATACCACAAATATCATGAATTACATAAACTTACAAGCTTTACCAGCTTGGGTTATGTACGAAAAGCCAAGTATTCAACATCCATTTGGTATTCAATTATGGCCAATTTTCTCTAAGGCCTTTGAATTCTTTGCCGGCTACCCAGCTGAAGAATTCAACTTCATTAACCATCAAACTTTCATGGCCAATGGTTATCATGCCATGGGTGTCATTGCCCTTTACTACACCGTTATCTTTGGTGGTCAAGCTATTTTACGTAAGTTAAATGCTTCCCCATTAGAATTCAAGATTGTATTCCAATTGCATAACTTATTCTTAACCTCTGTCTCTTTTACCTTATTGATTTTAATGATTGAACAAGTCATTCCAATGGTCTACGAACATGGTTTACTATGGTCTATTTGTTCCACTGAAGCTTTCTCTCCTAAATTAATCACTTTATACTACTTAAACTACTTAACCAAGTATATTGAATTATTGGACACTGTTTTCTTAATTCTAAAGAGAAAGAAGTTATTGTTCTTACACACTTATCACCATGGTGCTACTGCTTTATTATGTTTCACTCAATTGATCGGTCACACTTCCGTTGAATGGGTTGTTATTTCCTTAAACTTAGGTGTGCACGTCATCATGTACTGGTACTACTTCTTAAGTTCCTGTCATATTAGAGTCTGGTGGAAGCAATGGGTCACTAGATTCCAAATTATTCAATTTTTAATTGATTTATGTTTCGTCTACTTTGCCACTTACACCTTCTACGCTGACAAGTTCTTCAGTGATATCCTACCAAACATGGGTTCTTGTAACGGTACTCAAGATGCTGCTGCTTACGGTTACTTAATTTTAACCTCTTACTTAGTTCTATTCATTTCTTTCTACATCAGCTCCTATAAGAAGGCTGGTAAGAAGACTGCTACTAAGACCACTGCTGCTGTTGAAGAACCAACTTCTGCTAAGACTACCGGTGTCAAGACCAGATCTACTAAGGCTACCTCCAGAAAGGCTTAATTGTATTTATTAACCATTTCTATAGATTACTCAAACCATTTGATGAAATTTCTATTTTGTTTATTAGATTAGTATTAACATAAACGTTAACTACGTGTGTTTTTATTGCATTTTACATATCGGTAAATTATTATGATTGCACGTACTTGTATAGTTGAACATATATATAAGTAAAATAATCAAAATATATATATTTTATGATTATAAATTCTATTTGTTTATTTTTTTGTTATTGGAGTAAAGTAGGAATTACAAATCTTATATTTTCTTTAAAAGAAATTATAAAATATATATTACTATACATTATTTTCTAAAAAAGTCTAATGATATTGACATGCAGATGGTAAAGTATCAATATCAAAATCGACCTTACCAGCGGAGAATTGACTATTGAAAGATTTAATCTTAACGATATCTTCGAAATATTCATCACCTAATTTTGGTACGAAATCCTTTAAGAAAGTGTAATCACTTCTTATTGAAGAAGAAGCTTGTGTTCTCATAATTTTTGAAAGAATTCTAATAACTGGACCGGCATTGTTTTGTAAGAATTGATCCCAGAAGGCATTACAGACAGGGATATGAATATCCATTAATTGATCCATATAGTTAATGTCTTCATGTTTAGTTGTAGTCATACCATCTTCATTTTCGATTTCAATACGCTTTCTGAAAATACCACTGTCTCTAACGTAGTTACTTCTTTCACAGAATGATCTATAAGAGATTGGTACAATTGAGTTAACTGTACTTAGATATTCATATAGATCTTCTTGGATGATTTGGAGTAATAGAGAATCGATTTCTGATTTTAATGGTTGATTATTACTGTTGAAATATGTATTATTTGTCTTCTTAGAGTGTTGTCTATCATTGTCAGTAGAGTCTTTCTCTTGACTGGCACCATCGTTTTCAGTAGTGTCTCTGGTTTCTGGAAAAGTTGGATCAACAGTTTTGATCTCAATGTAACGATTCAATAGACCAAGAACAGTTTGTGATACAAGATTAACGATATCTGATAATGAAATGGTTTTGAATGTATATTCTAGGATTTCTCTTTCGAAAAGTACAGCTGGACATAAGAAAGTAGCCAGTAAATTCATATCATCATTGATCATTATATTCTTAAACCTTTTAATGTTTTCTAATACTGTTTCAAAGGGTTTGATTAATCTTTTGAATTGAACACCATGTAAAGTTGAAGCGATATGTCTTTCGATGGATAAGATTGACATTAGAACATAGATGAAATTTAATGAATCTGATTGAGAGAAATATAAGATAATCTTGTTGATAGATTGGATAGTTTTCAGTAAGTGGTCGATAATAATGTAATCAATATCGTTGAATTTTTCCAAGTTCAAGTGGCCTTGCATGATTTGAAGTACGGGACGTAATTGAATGAATCTAGTTAAAGATAATTCTGCAGTTGAGTAATTATTTGTATCGAAATAGATGACGTTTAAAGTTGGGTCATGCAGGTGTATACTGCATAATTGATGGAATCTATCTAATTCCCATGGGTTCGAGTAAATTTGAAAGTAGAAGTTATTGATCTTGTCGAAGATAGAGTTTGTGATGTTAACATTTGACATGTTTACGATTTGATCTAACAATTCTTGATCTTCATCTGGGGTATAAGTTGAGTTCAATGGTTTCTTATTTGTGTAGTCGTTGTTGTTTTCTGGGTTTAGTTCTCCAAACAGTGGTACGATTGCTTTTGTTAATTCAGATATAATACAATTGTGGTAATAATTAGTTGGGTTTTTAATTTGTGAGAAGAAAGCGTGATCATCCAAGTGAACAATGTTAACTAGACGTTCTCTTGGTAAAGTGATTGATAGAACCGATTTATAAAGGTTTGGGATGGATTGGAACGCTTTTAATAGTTGTGATCTTACAGTTACAGTTGAGATTTGAGAGGTCGTTCGGGCTCTATCTACGGTTAGTGGGATAGTCTTGATTTGGTTAGTCAATTGGTCGTAGAATTGTAAGGATAACAGAGAGAATTTGTTGTTCCAAGTGAAGTTACTTAGAGAGAAGAAAGTGATTTTGTACATTTCTACTAGATGTGTCTTTAGTTTAGTAATTATTTGTTGTGATCTTTCGTTGTTGTTTTCGTTATTTAGAATAGAAGACTCTAGTAGTAGTTGTAAATCGGCGTTATTACGAGCTGCAGTTCTCTCTACCATGTTATCTATCTGTCGGGAAGTGATTGAGATGCACGCTTTTATGGCTGGGATATCTGGTGTGTATGAGTCTGAGAATCTTGAGAGTAGTACTCTTACTGAGGAGTTGTTGATAAAGTTCAAAGGAAGGTTTTCCGATGCGATGATGATGGCTAAGAGTTGAGACGTTGGGAAGTTTGCTTCTCTTTCGTGAGCTAATCTCAATGTATCAACGTCAGCAGAGACAGTGATATCAGATTTGCCTCTAACATGATCCATAATGTACCTCAAGTCTGCGTTATGTTGCATGTCATTGTGGACATTGTGCAAGTACAATTCGTCATCGTCATCGACATCATCACCTTCCATATCGTCTTCTTCTATGTCGTCGTCGCTGAGTTGTGAGTCTGAATAAACCCTTGTATTCAAGTCATAATAGTTTGCTTGAGGGTTGAGTTTATGTTTCTTCAGATGTCTCTGAATGGTTCTGTTTGCAGACTTATTGTTTCTCTCAACGATCTCCCCGCAGTGTTTACACTTAACGATGTGTAGATCCTTGGAGATAGCCAAGAAATGCGTCCAAAAGTTTCCTTTAAATTTTCCCAGCAAATGGACGGGAACCCATTGATGGTCACCTTGTGATACCGATTCATTCTGTTGCAGTACCAGGCCTTGTTCGATAGACATCTCGCTTGTGTGTTTAGATCATCAACAAGATACCACTGAAAACCATTATTATTGTTCTAAGATATACATGATTATCTTGACAAAAGTATTACCCGGAATACTAAATCACGTGTATATATACACCCACACATATATATATATATATACACCCACCCACCCACACAGGAAAGTTTTGTTGTTGTTGTTGTAGAAAGTAAAACTAAATGATGCGGACGCAGGAAACGGTTGTGCGGCGATGTAGTGGTCACGTTGAGCGATTTAGTTGTTTTTTTTACAGCCGCTACGCGTGCGGCAATTTTATTCCGTGGAGAAATTTAACACAGAGAAGGCTGTGCAAACATCCCGCGTTTTCCTATGTTGTATTGAAAATGAAAGTTTTTTTTCTCAATAACTATTCATTAATTATTCACTTTGAGTTCTCCGGCTCTATTTCTATCTTCTATCCGGTTCTCTAAAGGTATGGCTGCGTGTAGTTGAAATATGATGTCCATTGTAGTATTTACATGAACATGATTATATATATATATTGTGATTCAATTCCTACTCCCCTCCCCATACTTTATATATACAATATATTTAAAAATATAAACAAACAATCACATAATCATTCATATATTCATACGGGTATGAATTCAGCTACGATGTCTCCAACGATACAGAACTATTCAGGTCTTGTTTCTGATAATAGTGGAAAAATTGTAAACCAGCCTTCGTCAAATTCAACATCGAGCTCAAATAGCAATAATTCTACTTCTTCTTCTCCTTCTACTAGCTCTATTTCACTTGATAAATACCATGAACCGTCTTCTATTGAAAAATTACAACAGTTGAATACGGGAAGGAAAAGTAACAATTCACAATCTGCTGCTAAATCTGCAGGAAACAACGGTTCAGGTATGTCTCTACCACCGATCTCCTCATTTGATAATTTAATTAGAGCTGCAGAGAAACAATACGCTATAGGTACTCCATCCTCAAATTCAGGTACTCCATTGCCTGGCGATTCGAATGGTTGCATTAGAGTGGGTGCTGGTGGACTATCTTCAGGAAACAGATCTAATAGCACAACTCTTTTAAGTTATCAACTTTCAACTAACGATACTCCAAAGCAAATGGATATCTCAAGGTCAACATCAAGATCTCCTTCTACTTCAAGCTCTGTCTCTTCGTCAACTACAAGCATTCTAGCTCCATCACAACCTTCAACAAGCACAAACACAAGCACAAACACAACTTCAACTTCAAAGATCACCAAACCAAGAAAGAAGAAACAATGTCCTATTTGTTTCAATTACTACGCAAACTTATCAACTCATAAATCAACACATCTAACACCGGAGGATAGACCTCATCGTTGTCCAATCTGTGAAAGAGGTTTCGCTAGAAACAACGATCTAATAAGACACAAGAAAAGACATTGGAAGGACGAAATAATATCACGCCACGAAGATGACCACACTACTGATGGCCCTCCGGAACAACATACTACAGAACTATCAAAGCATGACCAACTCAAATCATTACATCAAATTAAAGGCACTTTCAAATGCCCTTTCAACTCAACACTAATTCAACTAGACATGGAAATTTACCCCTATAAATCAAAACCATTAAATTTCGAAACTTCTAACTGCCATCAAACTGGTGTTTTCTCTCGTTGTGACACTTTCAAAAATCACTTGAAAGCTTTACATTTCGAATACCCACCGGGAACAAAGAAGAAAGATAGAGGTATCGTGCCAGGCCGTTGTAAACATTGTGGTGTAAAATTCGACAACGTAGACTTATGGTTAAACAAGCACGTAGGCAAGACTTGTGGTTATGCATACCATTAACATAACATCATCCTATGTTGATGTTTGCTTGTTTACGTTGAACAATGTTTTAAAAAGACCGCTTCTATATATATATATATATATCCATTCAGGTCTGGGATACACAGCAGTGGCTTTTTTTACCAAATTAACTATTTTTTAGATAGAATATATTATTAAATAAATGTGCCAACGAATAAACAAAACTAATACATACTACTTCAACTGTCGCATTGATGTAACCGTCTCTCGCAACATAATCGCATCCATATCGTTTAAATAGCCCATAGGGATCATAGTAGGATAATTAGATTTCGATCCGCCTCGCAAATTGAAACTCATCTCTATACCTTGGTAATATTCAATACCATAACTTACAGTCATAATCCAACATCCAAAGGTTTTACTCAGAATCTTCAACATCTTCAACAACAGATTCATAGACTTAGCATCTGTATTCTTCAAATACGATAAATTATCAATTATAATACCACATAACTGATCATCATGCTGTTTCGCTAAAAACTCATCATGACACCTACCTAATGCAACTTTAGGTTTATCATTCAATTGAACAAGAAAATTTATTAAACCCTCGGTGGTTAGTATCGATGACGAATTCATATAGTATATTTTATCTTTGACATTTGGATCAATCAATGTATTATACCAAACGGAAATCAAATCTATAACTAATATTTTACCTTGCTCACTCGGCAGATTTTCCATAAGGAATCGTCTCTTTACTGCACTTATCTTGAAATCATGCTCTATCAAATGCAACGATCGTATTTTCGTATTGTCTGTTTGATTCTTGGGGTCTTTAGTCAATGGTGCATCAGGAAGTTTCAATAACCGTACCTCGGGATGATAAAACTATACATTCGTTTGTTAGTATGAAAATAAAATCATCGTTATTATATTATGTGTTTTATACATACTTGTGATAGTGGATATATTCTACAATGGGCCAAAATATCCATTATATATGCTTGTTTCCGTATCGAACAGTGTATTTACTTTATCTACCTATATATAATATGCTCGCGATGTGAAATATTTATATGTCGTGTTTTTTTGATTTAAATATCTAATAAATACAGAAATTATAATTTACCAATATACTTCAAATAATTGTCAACATCGTCTACAGAACCCATCCATACAGATGACTTATCATGAATGTGGGTTGGTTTTAAATCTAAGATACGTTCACCTTGATCATTAACGGCTTTACCACCTGCTTGTTCGATTAGCATGGCCATTGGGAATGCTTCATATAGTAATCTTAATTTACCATCTGGATTCTTCTTATCAGCAGGATAAGCAAATAAACCACCATATAAGAATGTTCTATGAATATCAGCAACCATAGACCCAATATATCTTGCGGAGTATGGTTGGTTGTCAACTGGTTGTGGTTGCTTCAAAGATGCAACAAACTCAGCGATAATAGCGTCCCAATATACTGTATTACCTTCATTGATAGAGTAAATTGATCTTTGTCTTGGAATACACAAGCTTGGGTATACCAATATGAATTCACCCAAGTTATTATCTAAAGTGAAACCATTAACACCGTTACCCATTGTTAGAAGTAAATGGGTAGAAGCACCATACATAGCGTAACAAGCAGCGATCATTTCGGAACCGTTTCTTAGAACATCACTAGTGGTACCTATAGAACCCGGTAGAATTTTGAAAATTGAGACAATTGTACCAACAGAGACACCAGCATCTAAGTTGGAAGAACCATCAATTGGGTCACAACAAACCGCATACTTTGATTCATTGTGATGGAATAATATTAGATTATCTTGTTCTTCAGAGACTAAAAGTTTCACTACACCACTACCTTTCATGGCGTTAATAAAAATTTCATCACCTAAGACATCTAATTTCTTTTGTTGATCACCTGTAGAGTTAGTACTACCTGTGACACCGACTAGATTAATTAATTCAGCTTTTCTAATAGTTTGAGAGATGAATTTAAATGCAAACTGTAAAGCGTTCAACACTAGGGTGAAGTCACCTCTAGCATCTTTATGCTTCTGTTGTGTTTCGATAATAAATCTTGGTAAAGTGACAATATCTGTATTTATTTCGTCTAAAGAATCTCTTCTGTGACTGACAGCAGTTGTTGTAGATGGCATAATTGTATGAATGTAGTTAAGTATGTGTTTTATATATTCTGATAAATATCACAGACTAACTTCAAATTATGAATGGAAACCACTAGACATGAAATTACCAAACATACTATCCTTTATTTATACAAAACGTTTCTAATCCTCGTTGTTGGCTTAAAAAGACTTGGGCGGCTAAAGCATTGTCCTCTCTGATTTGCTCCGAAATTCCGAACAGAAAAACCAAATTTTATGCTGTAAAAGATGAAAATATACATCCATTTGGCCGAACCTACGGGTAATTAATTTACAAAAGCACCTCTCTCTGCGGGGATTTCTGTGCAACTACAAACATTCGGGTCAGTGGAGAACCTCTAACAACAACAATAACAATAATAATAATAATATCTATAATCACATATAACTTATTACATAATACATTCCCTGTTTATAACACCGAATACCCATATCCCACTCTAGAACAATCCCGCAATTACCATAAGAGAAAGAGAGTTTCAATTGTGTCAATTACTGTCATATTCACTACTCAATAGTAGATATACCTGCATATATTGACCAATTACCTGCTTGTCAAATCAATATTGGTGAAACTTGTTTTAGGCTTGATACTTACTATATGTGAAATAGCACTGCCGCATATCTTTTATATTTTACATAAAGTATGATTGGCATCTCCGCGTGTGTGGGTGCGGATATTTTAACATCAGGGTAATAGTATTCTGCAAATCTTTTTTATTTATTTTATTTTTATTTTACGCGTTTTCCTTTTTTACAACAATATTAAAAAAAATCATGAATTGAAATTTCAGGTTTTCTTGACGCGTTTCGTGTTCCAATTTCTGAAAATTTTTCTTTCAGGTATGGAATCAGAATTTTTCAGAGTTTCGCTCTATGGGGTTTTCTGAGTTGACGTGTCCTTAGAGATATAATTTAACAAATTTACTGATTTTTGATTTAAATCTGAATCTAGTTTTCTCTTTGACACGTTTACATATTAATTTAATTAAGTTTCGTTCCTCATATATATATTGTATTACATCGAGATTCACGTAATCACTGTTTAGTTAGTATTAATCCAAGACATACAATCCCAATTGTTAGTTATATTTTGATTAATTGATTGAAATCAAATCCATACAGGAACTTATATTCATTCATATATACATATTAAAAAAGGAGAAATAATTATATTGTTACGTTGATTTAAAAATAACTATACATACCATTACAGCATATTAATCATTATCATTATATCATTTTAATCATAAGATTTATTTCAATAAACGAAGCATATTCACACACACACACACATACATTATAATATAAACATAATTTAAAAGATGTCTTCTGTTCGCTTACTAGATTTATTCAAACCTTTTGAAGCATTCTTACCAGAAGTTATAGCACCAGAAAGAAAAGTTCCATACAACCAAAAACTTATCTGGACCGGTGTCTCTCTATTGATCTTCTTAATCCTAGGTCAAATCCCACTATATGGTATCGTATCAGCTGAAACCAGTGATCCATTATACTGGTTAAGAGCCATGTTGGCTTCCAACCGTGGTACCCTAATGGAATTAGGTGTTTCCCCAATTATTACTTCCTCCATGATCTTCCAATTCTTACAAGGTACTCAATTAATTACCATTGATCCAAAGAACAAGAACGATCGTGAACTTTTCCAAATCGCTCAAAAAGTTTGTTCTATCGTCTTAACTTTTGGTCAAGCTTTAGTTGTCGTCTTAACCGGTAACTACGGTAAGCCAAGTGATTTAGGTATTGCCATCTCTTTAATCTTAGTCTTCCAATTAATGTTCGCTTCCTTCATTGTCTTATTGTTAGATGAACTATTATCCAAGGGTTATGGTATCGGTTCCGGTATCTCTTTATTCACTGCTACTAACATCGCTGAACAAATCTTCTGGAAAGCTTTTGCTCCAACCACCGTCAACAATGGTCGTGGTGAAGAATTTGAAGGTGCTGTTATCGCTTTCTTCCACTTAATTGTTGTTAGAAAAGATAAGAAGAGAGCTTTAGTCGAAGCTTTCTACAGAACCCCATTACCAAACTTATTCCAAGTATTTGCTACTATTGTTGTCTTCTTATTCGTTCTTTACCTACAAGGTTTCAACTACGAATTGCCAGTTAGATCTACAAAGGTTAGAGGTCAAGTCGGTTCTTACCCAATTAAGTTATTCTACACTTCTAACACTCCAATCATGTTACAAAGTGCTTTAACTTCTAACGTTTTCTTAATCTCCCAAATGTTATTCCAAAAATTCCCAAACAACCCAATTATTCGTTTAGTCGGTGTCTGGGGTTCAAAGCCAAATACTGCTGGTACTTTTGCCTTAAGCGGTTTGGCTTACTACATTTCTCCAATTACTTCTATCACTGAAATGTTATTAGACCCAATTAAGTCTGTTATCTATTTCGCTTTCGTCTTAGGTATTTGTGCTTTATTCTCCAAGACCTGGATCGAAATCTCTGGTACTTCTCCACGTGATGTTGCTAAGCAATTCAAGGATCAAGGTATGGTCATTAACGGTAAGAGAGAATCTAACGTTTACAAGGAATTAAAGAAAATTATTCCAACCGCTGCTGCTTTCGGTGGTGCTACTATTGGTGCTTTATCTGTCGCCTCCGATTTATTAGGTACTTTAGGTTCCGGTGCTTCCATTTTAATGGCTACCACCACTATCTACAGTTACTACGAAGCTGCTGCTAAGGAAGGTGGTTTCACAAAGGATTTAGTTCCAGGTTTCTCTGAATTAATGTAAGAGAATCACTGCTAGTTATTCCCTGTCACTAAAACGCCTTTTATATGCTTATATTTTTCTATTTCACCCATCCTACCTAGTTTAGGCTCTATGTTTTACATATTTTTATAATACAAACTAATATAAATATTACTGTATAATTTATTTAAACAAAAAATAAAAAAGATTTAATAACAAAAATCATCTAAGGTTACTACTACACCTTTCTTATCTTATTCTTTAATTTTTTCATATTCACTCAAATTAAGTTCCATTATACATCAAATAATTTCGTTTATTGCTTAGGCGATTTTCGCTTAACTGCCAAACTTCGCATAGCCTTTTGTTGAACAGAACAGTGAATACCATATCAACGAAAAACTTCGAACATATTTGTCTATATATAGTGTCATATATTCATAAACTAGGGTCTTTTTGCTCAATCATCGATTTTAGTCAGAAATACAAACATGTCCAATGATACAAAATCTGTAATTGGGAAACTTCTGCCTAGTCCTAACTACTCAAAGTTAGATGATCAAAAAGAGATCATCCTAAAGCAAGTATGGACTTACTTATTCCACTTATGGGCTATACCCGTAGATGGTACTACTGCATTTAGTTATAGAAGATTAACTGCATATAAATCTAATAGTAGTGTTGTGTCGCCTGTAAAAGAAAAGAAATCGTCATCTTTATTTGGTAAATTCTATTCAACTTCGTCATCATCATCAGTTACAGTCAAAGATAGTGCTTCTGGACAGCAAACTGATTCAGAAAGTTTGTTAAGTTATGAAAAGGGTATGATCCATCCATCCTTAGAAGGTCTGGATACTAAAGTCATCGAAGAACAATTTTGGGAAATGTTGAGAGCAGATCCTCCAGATTCACTAGTTTGGAGATTCACAAATGCACGAAAGTTTAACTCTTCAAAGGCTATTAAAATGCTTTCCCGTACTTTGAAATTCCATTCCAAACGTAACGTAGAGGAAATCTTAAATAAAGGTGAAGTAGATATCTTTGAAAGCAAAGAAGAAGGTATTATTCTAAATTTCAAATGTCAAAAAGCAGTAATTGCAGGATATGACATAAAGGGTAAACCATTTATTTTAGTTAGACCAAAGTTTCATCATTCTAGTGAACAAACAGAGGAGGAAATTGAAAAATTTGCCCTTTTAATCATTGAATTGACTAGATTATTTATGAAAACTGGTTCTGCTTCTATCTTATTCGATTTGTCAGATTTCAGTTTATCAAACATGGATTATAGTCCTGTTAAGTTCTTAGTTACATGTTTTGAAGCGCATTATCCGGATTCTTTAGGTTGTTTGCTAATCCATAAAGCGCCATGGGTCTTCAGTCCTATTTGGAATATCATCAAGAATTGGTTAGATCCAGTAGTTTCCTCAAAGATTAACTTTACCAAAAATATAGATGAATTGAGTAAATTTATCTCTCTAGATCAAATTCCAACTTACTTGGGTGGTGAGAATGAATATGATTTGGATAATTATACAGCTCCTGATGGCACGATGGATAATTTATTAAAAGACAAAAAGGCAAAGGAGGCTGTTTACAGTTTAAGAAATGATTTAATCAGCAAATACAAAGATATAACGGTCCAATGGATCGAAACTACAGACGATAGCAAATCTAAAGAACTTTGGGAGGAAAGAGTCGCTGTTGGTATAGAAATATCCAATAATTATAGTGAATTAGATCCATATATCAGATCAAGATCTTCATATGACATTAATGGTACACTGAAATTTTAGGTCGCAGCTAAGTAAAAGTTATGGTCTTTCAAGTATTTCCTATTATATACTATTATATACAATTTATACAATTAATATTAGCCTTTATTTTACATGTGGTGATTGGGTGTAAATTGCCTTAGAACTTTAAATATTGAAAAATAGTAATGTAAACAAATAATTGATGAATTGATTATGTGAAGTTATCAATATAGTTTAAAGTATTGACAATAAAGACTCTATTGCATGCATAATCAAATATGTCTACAATCCTGGATGATTGTATTAATGGTCTAATTAATGCTAGATATGATGTGCCGCAATGGCAATTGAAAGGTTATTTAAAGAAAATATACTCGATAGCGCCAAAACATGGTATATCATCAGCTATAATGCCAAAATTTATCAAATTCTTATTAGAAACAAATATAATCTCAACAGGAACTATAGTCGGTATAATTGAGAAATATTTAGTGCCTAATGGCCCTTTAACCAATGATGTTACTAATGAGATCATGAACCATTTAGGCACAATAACCTCTTTCACACATACTAATGGAAAAACTGCTCCAAAATATATACAGGTCGCTTTATGTAAGTGGCTTGTTCATGTAAATATACTACTCCCGAATTCTAAAGTTGAAATACAGTTATCAACGTGGCTGCACCTCTGGCAATATGATTTTTTACAACAATGGATCACTTATATTATTATATTCAACACCCAGAGTCCAAACGATATCAAACCTTGGAAACTTACAATATTAGCAAAGATTTCAAAAAATCCAGGTTATAGAAATGGAAAAGTAAATGCTACATTAATCCTGCGAAGATATTTAACTATAATGGATAGATCGGAAAGGATATCAAACCTAATCCAAGAGATTAATTGTGAAAAATCTAGCCAAGAAATCACTCAAAATTTGACTCTAGATAAAACATTCACCAATAACTTAAAGTTAGTACTTGTACGAGAATCTTCATTCAGATTTTCTAATTCGATATTTGAAGATGAAATCGAAGAATTATTATCTCAACTATTGGACTCAGATATTGATCCAGCAAAACTAAATTACTTATCCAGAAGCCCAGCGGATAAATCAGCATTGGCACAAATAGAAACTCTGTCTCAGTTATACAAAAATTGGACAGAATTAAATTTGCCAATAATGGTTGAAGAGTTCTTTGTGGAAGATAAACATACTATAAGTCAATTATATCCTCTGTCGTTAGAAGATCTAAATCTGACGAATGGAAATAAACGCATACAAGAATTTTGGATTCAGATGTATAGTTATATCACAATTCACCTAAAAAGATGTTTCCAAGAAAGGCGGATTAGTTCCAAAGATAGATTTGTACTGTTTAATAAAATAATGCAATGTTGTCAAGTTTATAACGATTTCATTCCACGGGTTATAAAAGATTTTTTAACATTAGATCACTTACTTGCAAACAAGGAACTTTTTTTAACCATTTGTACTAGGTTATTTCCTATAATGGCTGCACCTTTAAACTTCGGTGAGTTTAGAAACACTATTTTAAAAGTACTCGCAGTTTGTCACTTAAGCAAAGAAGGAAGTGGATCTGGAAGTGATGAGAGCTCACTGAATGGTTCCACCTTCGGTTTAGTTTGTTATTCTATAATTCAGATGGTTGATAACTGGTTTCAGAGCTTTGGTAATGATGAAGCTTCTATTGACACCAGTTTGGAGATTTTGAATGATGTTAGAAAATTGTTATTGTCACATATACATCATTCGGAAGATAATCGACATATATTGATGTCAATGATTTTATTGATTGAAACTATATCATCAGTAGCTGTCAGATTCCAAAATACGAGATTTGATCCTGTATTTGAGGATAAATTTTTAGATAAAATTATATTGAAGAACAACGTAATTGATAAATTAATAACACTAGACGATCCATTGGTATTAAATGCATGTTGTGGTTATCTGATTGACATAAAAGGTGTATTAAGTAACAGGCCACCCAACGATGTTTATGTACAGTTACAAAATCAATATATTATGGATATTACAAATTTCTTGTGGAGAAATAAGATATCAAACTCGAAAAGAATATTTAATATTCCTTCTGAATTTTTGAAAGCTCTTTCAGATAATCTCACTGGTCAGCAGGGGAGCCTCCTCAAGTTCAAAAACGTATATTCTATAACGGGCATCCCAGCTACATCATATCTGTCCGTATATAGCATGAGAAGAATAGAATATAAAAATGGCAGTAAAGTTAAATTCCTAAAACTTATAAGTGATGATAATTTTAAGAGATTTATGAAGGAAATATCAAAAAATCAAGTTATAGGAAATGTATGGTTACCCAACATAAAATCTTTTGACGATGTAAAACTCCAAATTATTAATGAAATCAATAAAATGAATCAGTACCGTTTCATTGTCCAGTTTCTGTTTACATATTTAAAAAGTTTGTCAAAATATGAATTAGACATGATTCTTGATGAATGAGTATTTTAAGTTAAATACGGCTTTGTAAATAATATAAGTTAGGTATATATATTTCAAGTATTTAACTATTTACATGTAATTTATACTTAAATTTTTTAAAGTTTGTCCTCGTCTATCTTTGGTATTTTCTTTTTAAATACAACACTAACAATATTGTTTTTCAATATCAATTTATCGAATGTTCTATTAACAAGATATGGTCTTCCTTCTTCGTGGTTCAACAAATATTCATAAACGAAATCATTACCCTTCTTAAACAAATCTTTTTCAGATACGAACCAGAATTTAGCTTTACCATTGATCACAACTTGATAACGTTTGAGAGCCCATTCCGCAATTTGTTCTTTTTTTGGCCAAGCATAATGGTTCCAGTTTGTTAAACCAGGCTGTTTCTCTTTAATAATGTTTGCTGATTCTTCACAAAGTGAAGGTAAGATGGGGTATAGCATAGTTACAAATTTTTTAAGGATATGCATCAGTAACTCATGCCTGACACATTTTTTAAACATTAAATTTTCAAACATAATTGAGATCTTCATATAATCTGATATAACCGTATTCAAAGATAGGTTTTTCTCAAAAGCATCGGTTATGGAACGATGGTATTTCTGGAAATCGTTGTGAAATAACACTTCATGTTCTGTTAAATCTTCAGGAGTTTCGTAGTCGGTATTAAACTGACCTAAAGCTGGAACATCGATAGCTAACTTCAAAACTTTTTGCATCCAACGTTCAATACCGATAATTTTTGATTCATCCCAACGTAGAACATCTTGGATAGGACTTTGAAATAAGATATGTGCCCTTGTTGCATCTGGACCATGCTGTGAGATACATGTATCTGGATCTGCACCATTAAACTTAGACTTGGACATTTTTTCGTATGATATTGTAGGTTCTTTTCCAGTAGCTTTGACAATCATTTTTGAACCATCAGATTCTAATTCATCTGGTTTCAAAAACTTACCATTATCTGGATCAACAAAAGTTTTACCATGAACCATACCTTGTGTTACTAGTTTACCAAAGGGTTCAAAATGGTTGGAAATGCCATCCCAGGTATTAATTGAACCTAAAAATTTACTTACAAATCTAGAATATAACAAATGTAAAATTGCATGCTCAACACCGCCAATGTATATATTCACGGGCATATTTGCAGAAGCTTTTTCATAAGAAAAGGGTAAGTCTTTGTTCTTGCTATCTAAGTATCTGAAATAGTACCATGAACTATCTATGAATGTGTCCATCGTATCAGTTTCTCTTTTAGCATCAGATCCACAACTTGGACATTTGACGTTAACGAACTCTGGGATTTTTGCGAGAGGATTTCCCCCCCTAGATGATAATTCATGAGTATCTGGTAATATAACTGGTAAATCCTTCTCGGGAACAGGAACGGTACCACAATTATCACAATGGATCATCGGTATCGGAGTGCCCCAATACCTCTGCCTGCTGATAAGCCAATCTCTTAATTTGTAATTTGTTACACTTTTTGCCAATTTTTTTGACTGTAATCGTTGCACTATTTCACTAGCTGCATCTGATGAAGACATATTAAAATATTCAGGTCCAGCCAATTTTCCCATTATACCTGGTCCTATAAAAGGCAATTTTTCGATTTCACCCATTTGAACTTTATCAAGTGTACCAAGAAGTGGATTCACACATGTTAAGATTGGACTACTTTCAGGCATATTTTGTTTCCAAAATTTAAAATCACGTTCATCATGGCCTGGTACACCCATTACTGCAGCACCTACAGCATTATTTCCAGTTGTGTAAGTTCCAATAACGTATGGTGCAACAAAAACGGGAACTTCTTTATGGGTTAATGGATTAGTGACTTTTAAATTTGGTATCATAAACCCTGATTTTGAGTCCCTTGGAAGATTTGATATATTATCAATATACTTCTTTAAATCTGGAATAGTTTTCATATACTCCGTTACAATGGGATGATTAGATGATAGTGCTACAAATTGGACCGCAAATAATGTCTCTATTCTTGTTGTAAAAACATTTATACTAGAAAATTGTTCGTTATTTGTGTCATAAACAACTTGAGATCCGATAGACTCGCCTATCCAGTGCTTCTGCATAGCTTTAACGTGATCTGGCCAATTCTTTAGTGTATTAAGATCATTATTTAATTGTTTGGTAAAATCAGTAATCTTGAGAAACCACTGATTTAACTTTTTCTTTTCTACAACAGCTCCAGATCTCCACGAACGACCTTGGGCATCAACCTGTTCATTAGCTAACACAGTTTTATCTACAGGATCCCAGTTAATTTCAGCTTCTTTTCTGTAAGCCAATTTATTTTCATACATTTTCAGAAAGATCCATTGAGTGAATTTATAGTATTCTGGATCACAAGTTCTAACTTCTCTGTCCCAAGAGAAATTGGCTAGCATATTATTCATTTGTCCTTTCATCTTCTTAATGTTATCTTCCGTCCATACTCTGGGGTTTATCCCTCTTTCGATAGCAGCATTTTCAGCCGGTAAACCGAATGCATCCCAACCCATAGGATGGATTACTTTATGACCTTGTTGTTGGTAAAATCTATTAAGGGAATCACTAATAACATACACTCTTAAATGGCCCATATGTAACATACCCGAAGGGTAAGGAAACATGGATAATATATACATGGATTTAGACATGTTCTTCACTAATGTAGGATTCTCTATGGGGATTTGAATACCCTTTAAGGTGATAGGTTTCCATCTCTCACTGATTTTAATTAACCGGGCTGACAACGCATTGATTTTAGTCTTTGCACCAGTCGCGATAGGATTACTCATTATCTATCCTTCTAGTTTAGTATATATAAATGATGAGGTTGATTTGATATTATTTATAATTCGGTTCGAAGTTCTTCTTTTCTTATTGAGACATAACTCTGTTATATCTTAACTCTAACTTTAATCTCCCTTACAAAATTGTCGACCGCCTATTTCAAATTATGCAAAATGTAAAAAAAGAATACTGACACTTTTGATAGAAACAAGTCACAGTTGTGTGGGATTCGAAGTATTACGATTATATAATATTTCGATTTGGAACAGTATTGTTAGATATAAGAATTCTACAATAATATAAGTATTTCACTATATAATATTAATATATATGTAACTTGACTATCCATACACCACACTATAACGCATGGCGCGAAACTAAATAATGTGAAATCAAAACAAATAAAATTCAAAATATTCTAGAGCATCGATCATAATATATTGTGGTAAA
Organism: Kazachstania psychrophila; assembly: GCA_030579255.1. NCBI lineage: Eukaryota > Fungi > Ascomycota > Saccharomycetes > Saccharomycetales > Saccharomycetaceae > Kazachstania > Kazachstania psychrophila. The sequence continues at coordinate 129,499 of JAKTQD010000008.1, read as the reverse complement.
TCTGATGAAACACAACAGTTATAGCTAAATATAAGTGTTGGCGTAGGTCAAATTACACATTACATTACAAAATTATTGAATGTCAACACAAAATGCGTTATCCTCTAAGCGACCTTTAGAAGAGGTCGACAGAGAGCTCCTAAACTTAACGGAAGAACAAGCCCAGGAAGTACAACAACAGAATCCTAAGAAAAGGAAACACAATTTTGCTGCTATGACCCAGTATTCCAACAATATTAACCTGGAGCCTGATAATATTGATGATAAAAGACACTTATCTGGTTATATTAAAACAGTTAGGCTAAGAAATTTCATGTCTCATGAGAATTTCGAATTAACTCTAGGTCCTCAATTAAATTTTATTGTAGGTAATAACGGCAGTGGTAAGAGTGCTATATTGACTGCCATAACTATTGGACTAGGTGGTAAAACAAGTGATACAAATAGAGGTACGAAACTAACAGATTTAATCAGAGAAGGAACCTACTCTGCAAAGATCACTCTGCATATAGATAATAGTGGTTATGGTTCTTATGAGCAGGGAACATTTGGTGAAACTATTATAATTGAAAGAACATTAAAACGAGATAGTAATCCTACGTTCAGTTTAAGATCTGAATCTGGTGCAGAGATAAGTAATAAGAAGAAGGATATCCAAACAGTGGTCGATTTTTTCTCGATTCCAATCAGTAATCCAATGTGTTTCTTGTCACAGGATGCTGCTAGAAGATTTCTAACAGCTAGTACACAAGATGAGAAATATCACCACTTCATGAAAGGTACCTTGTTAGAAGATACACGTATAAATCTTGAGCGTGCTAACATTATAAATAAAAATGCTCAAGAAAATATGAGATTGCACTTAGAAAATCTTAAAGCCCTACGAAATGAATATGACGAAGCTAAAAAGTTAGTTAAGGAATTTAATGAAACTAGTGGTCTTGCAGATCAAAAAATTCTCCTTCAAGGTAAGTCTTTATCGATCGATATTGCAGAAAATTTGCATTCTACTGATCTACTGAGAGAAGAAGTTACAACATTTCAAGAAAAAACAAAGCAGACAGAAGATAAGATTACTTTTAAAAATGAAAAGATTGACAGATATTCAGCAAATAGTAAATCTATTAGTGATGATATTGAAGATCAAATACGTAGTGTGGGTGAAAAGGACAAAAATTATCAAGGGCTTCGCCAGCAACTTCGTGAAATTAAATCTGAGTTTGAAGAACAAAAACAAAATCAAGAAGAAGCTAAAACTAATATAAGCACCTGTCAGAAAAAGATTGAAAGTTTAAATAGAAATATTGATAAGCTTGAAAAGAAGATTGAAGAAGAGATGGGTGGTGACAAAGATCAAATGAGAGAAGAACTAAATAGGTTAGAGAAAGAAGAGGAAACTACAAAGGGGATATACAATGGTGTGTCTTTAAAATTGCAAGATTTACAGAATGATGAGAGTAGGGTTGCATACGAGAGGCAGTCTGAGGTTAAAAATGTAGAACAAAGCATACAACGTAAAAGGACTGAATTAGTAACAATCCAGAAGGGTAACCATAACTTCATGTCTAATTTTGATAGAAATATGGATAATCTACTTAAAACCGTAAAGCAAAATAAAAGTAAATTTGAATCAATGCCTATTGGTCCTTTAGGTAATTGTGTTTTCATCAAAAATGATTATAGACAATGGACAAGACCGATCCAGACATATCTATCAGGGACCTTGAATTCATTTGTTGTTTCAAATTTCTATGATGAAAAGCTTCTAAGATCTTTAATGAAACAATGTGGCATTAGAGCTAATCTTCCAATTCTGAATTATCAATTGGGTCGATTTGATTTTGCAAATACTAGATTGAGAAGTGAATATCCAGCTGTTATTGATGCTCTTCAATTTGAATCACCAGAGATAGAATGTTTATTTGTTGATGTTAATAAGATTGAAAGAACTATCCTGATTGAAGATTATAAGGATGCTAGAACGTACTTAAGAAGTAGTAAAACAAACGAAAGAATAGTTGCGTTGGCTATAAGAGACCAGCATAGTGGTTATAGATTAAATGGTGCGTTCCAAACTGATTCTGTGAGTTATTCACCTCGAATTGTCATAAAGGTTGGAAGTACCAGTGATGATAGTTCTTCCTTTATCAGACAATCAATAAATGAAGAGATGGAAGAATTAGAAAATGTAAAGAATCGTTATCATGGCACACTTACAGAAAAGAGATCTGAAATTACTGAAGCAAGGGCTGAATTATCTCATGTAAGGAAAGAAATGAACACTAAGAGTTCAAGAATTACAGAATTAAGAATTAACGTTAATAAAGTAGTAGATACAGGTGCTCTAGCGTCAATGACATCTGAAAGGGAAAATCAACAAAATGCTGTAGCGGGTTATGCTTCCGCAATTGAAGATCTAGAAATAAAAATAAATGAAATCACTGAGAGAGCTCAACCTTTTAGAGAACAATATGAAAAAGCTAAAGAAGATGTTAAAGAATCTCAAAGTACTTTGCAGAGGTTCAGAGAATCTGTGAATAATGGACAAGGTAAGATTGAAAAATATCACTCTGAAATACGTGAACTAAGAGATCGAATTAGTACATTCCAAGAAAAGATTAGTCAATATCAAGCAAATATTGAATCATTGATGGAAGGTATTGAAAAGCAAAGGGCCAACTTGAGAGAATTTTGTTCAGAAGAACAGCTTCTAGCTGCCGATCTGCCGAGTGATCAAGAACATATAAAAGATGAATTAGAAAAGATTACAAAGAAGATTGAAAGAGCAGAGAGACAGGTTGGCCTACCTCAAGAGAAGGTAATTGAGTTATTTGAGCAATGCAGAGAGAAGTACAAAGACGCACATGAAAGATATGTCAATGTTGAAACAGCCCTTGATAGACTACAGAATTCCATTAAGATACGTTTGTTAAATTATGAAACAAATTCAAAAGATACATGTTTTACAGCGGCGCTTGATTTTATGGCTTCATTAAAGATCAGAAAACTGACAGGTAAACTTGTTTTTAAAAAAGATGATAGGAAGCTTGAAATATACATTTCCACGCCAGGTGACAAAACGGAAAGAAGTGTGGATACTCTATCTGGTGGTGAGAAATCATATTCTCAAATGGCGTTGCTTTTGGCCACATGGAAACCAATGCGTTCAAGAATTATTGCACTAGATGAATTTGATGTCTTTATGGATCAGGTTAATAGAAAGGTTGGTACAGGTTTAATTGTTAATAAATTAAAAGATAATACAAGAACCCAAACAATTATCATCACACCTCAAGATATTGGCAAAATAACAGATATTGACAGTACAGGTGTTGTGATCCATAAGATTAAAGATCCAGAAAGACAAAATAATTCTAACTTCTATACATAATAATTAGTTTTGCACGTATCTAGCATATAATGAGACATAATATATATTATTTAATTATTTGATGACTACAAAAAAATTCCGAGGCTCTTTTTCAGTAGGTATAATTCAAATTTGGTGTATCAAAAATTAACTTTTCTTATCAAATATTAAATTGAAATCGAAAAAATCTATATAAAAAAAGAATATAAAGGATATTTTCTATATTATAAGTAATTCTAAAAATCTACTACTTTATTCTTTGGGAAATCTTTGATTTCTGGAATTGGAATTTCAGGTATGTAGTATACTTCACCCTCTTCATTGATTCTTTCTCTGTCTTTTTCACTTATGTTATATATTTCCTTTACATTTTCCTTTACAAGATCTAATACTTCAACAAAGTTTCTTTGGATTTGGAAAGCTTGCTCTCTCTTATTTCTCCTGCAGAGACCGTCAATTAATTTAGTTGCATCTGTTTGAGTTTGTTCTAATCTGCTAATTAATCTACCAATAGATTGAACCAAATACTCTTCTTCATAGATAGTACCTTTCTTACCACGGGCACGCTTACGTTCTTCACGACGCTTGTTTTTAGCAGTACGTCTAGATGCACCAGTTTTTGCGGTACCACTTGTTTTACCAGTATATCTGGTGAAGAAAGATTCTTTAGTTGAAGTTTCAGAAGGAGCAATAGAAACATCGTCCTCTTGTTCTGTTTCTTGACCATAAAATGCATATGGGTCTTCTTCTTTCTTCGTACGTAGTTCTCTTAATCTTCTTAATTGAGAGTTAATTTGTCCCTTACAGTCTGCTAGTAATTCGGCAACTGTACCAAAACCCTCGCCTAAACCAGGATCAACAACAGTTTCGATTAATTCTGGTTTGCCATTTGTTGTTGCCGTTAAGCAAGCAGTGTCGTATTGATATGCTTTACAGAATAATTCCATTGAGGTTTCAATATTGTTTAAGAACTTCAATTCAATTTGAGCAGCATCTAAGTACTTATGTTCAAAAGTAAGAGAAGTAACTAATTCTTCTGAAATTCTAGTAACATCGTCAGGGATATATTGTACGGCGACATTGATTGCTTCTTGCCATCTCTTAGCAAGAACATATGAATTCATTGCTTCCGTAAAATCACCTAACATTTCATATATGATACCTGCATCAGCGTATTCTTGTTTAGAAGATAGGTATTTGGCAAAATGTTTATAAATGACGTTTTGCCTTTCACTTTCATAACGATATAGGGACAAAGCATGACTGTAAAGTTCATGTACTTTGACATAGTCGATCAATTCTTCAATTATACTTCCATCCTCCTTTTCTAACTCAACCAAATCATCTAAAGCCCTTTCATACTTCTTTAAGTAGTCATCGATCATGAACTTACGACGTAATGGTTCACTGTCATGTAAGGTTTGTAAAAATGGTAAATATTCACGGGGATCCATTTGTGATTTTTGAGCAACTGATAGTGACAGTTTGATATCGTAAAGGGATAAGGCGATCTTGTATACTAAATTAACATCTTGCAGGAAACATAAGTAAGTTACACAGGAATCTTTTTCCTCAGCATCTTCTAGAGTACCTATTAATGTAAGGGCATCTTCTAGATTCTGTGGTTTTTGGGTAGCATATGCTGTGATAATAGTTTGGATGTATTTGGTCTTGAAAGTTGGTTTATTTAATAGAACATCTAAAACAGCCTTACAAACTTTGTTGACCTTTGAAGCAGATGGATCGAAAAATTTATTCTTAATGTATTTTTGCATTTCTGTCAATGTAGCTGCTTTAGTTTCAAAAGATTGGGATACATCAGATTTCAAAGTTTCATGGTACTTAGTTTTTGTAACATCGTCTTCACTTAAGCATGAAACGAAAAGGTTTAAGTAGTCAACACTATCTATTTGGTTTATGAATAATTCCAAGTTATCGAGAAACAATTCAGGCGCATAATCATAAAGAATATCCAAGTTGATTCTATGAGTACGGCATTGGACGAATGCTTCTTTATAATGTTTAGCTAAAATGTTTTTACGAACCTCAAAAAGCACCATAATTCTTGGGAAAATAGTTTCTAAATTACCACGTGGAGCTTGTAGGATAACACTAGCTCTAGATGGAATTACAGATACCAGTATGGAACCTCTTTCAATAGCACGAACTCGTTCATCGTTAACATCTGCTTCTACGACAGGTATTTGTTTGAAGTTGGTCGAATTTAGATGAACGAATTGTAAATTATGTTGAGCAGTGGTGAATAGTAATAAACTATCAGTTATTTCAATAGATGTGACAGCGGAAGTTAACTGAACTTGATTTGCGTATAATTTACCGTTATTAGATAACCCAAAGGCGATTGATTCAGAACTTTCAGTGGTCCATTGATTTTCTTCGTCCGAAGAAGTATTATGAACTCTCTTAACTCTGAAATCATGAACTAATTCAGGGAATTTTGTTATAGTATAGGTTTGACCTTCAGCATCTAATTCTATTATAGAGCCATCTCTTGTTTGATAAGCTAAATGATTGTAATCGAATGAACTTTTTAGTAATAAGACTTTATCGTAAACCTCCACAATATTAATAATAGTAGGCTCAGCGATATCTTGAATGTTAATTAAAGCAATTCTAGATAAGTTCTCTGAATCCAATAGAATACCAACGATAGTGTCGTTAATGAATGCAATTTGGCGTAAAGTATCTAATTCGCTAGAGAATTCAATTTTTGGGAAAGTGCAAGCCACAGAAGGATGGCTACCCTTCTTCATATCCTCTAACCCAGATACAGAAGCCAAAACTAATTCATCCCGAGTTATGGCAGCATAAATTTCATTTGATAAACTAGTTGCTACATCAATAACATTCCCTGGGGCCTCAAAATCTCTGAAATAAATTGGAGGTGGTACATTGGCAAATGCTAAAGGGGTAATATTTACTGTAGTACCATCGACGACTAATGTTGTACCATTGTCGAATGGTTCTGAGGTTGGTCCTTGGGTCATTTTGTATGCAAAATCCACAATGTTAACATTATCATCACTACCATACATCAATGTAAATTCCTTTTCTGGATGCCATTTGGCAAATTGGATATCGTGAGAGTAAATTTCTTGTTTCAAGAACCAAGTATAATTCTTGGATACCCATAATTGAATAGAATTGTGTAATACTATAGTAAGCACTTCAGAGTTACTATTCCAACACAAGCTTTTAACTTTTTCGTCTAAAGGTAATCTGGTATCAAATTCATAATGTCTTAAACCATTTCTTTCAAAGAAAATCAGATCTAAAGAATTGTCTTCACCTCTCTTAGTTTGTCGTTGAATGGAAGCAATTTGGGAACCTTGGGGTTTCCAACTTAAGTTATCCTCCATACCATCAACAGGTTCAGATGCGCTGTCTAATTGACCATCACGAGTAAAGACTCTTAGACCTCTTCTTTGAATTGTAGAATTTTCTTCGTATGGATCTTCAACAGTTTCAATTGTAGAGATAACGAAATATTCACAATCACCCCTCCAAGATATGGAAACTTCGTGTGTATCTAAAGAAGTAATCTCACCAGAATCAACCATATATGGCATGGTTGGATCTCTTAATTCATTACCAACTAAACCAGAAGATTTTAAACTTGCTAAGGCATCTCTTTCCATAGCACGAGTACCTTTACCTCTGAATTGTGTTTCTTTTTTACCCCAACCAACTGTAACATGCTTTGAAATCTTTAAGTCATCGGCCTCTAAATGGTATTCTGCGATGGGTTCGAACATTCTACTTAATAGGACAACATTGCGATCATTTGTAACTAAAGCCAACGTTTCTTCATCGGGGGACCATTCGGCCGCATTAATGCCATTATCAATTGTTCCTAAAATTTCTACCACAGTTGCTTGAGTTTCATAAGTAACTGGATCATATGTAGCACTAATGATATCACCTTGCTTAAAGACAAAAACTAATTGATTTGTATCAGCGAAGTGCATAAAAGAAAGTAACTCGTCTTCAAAGGTTTCGATGTTAAAGGAAGCTAAAACATTTTTAGCACCTGTTTTCATGTATTGCTGGACTTCTATCATTCCGATATCAGTAGCACCTAGGACACAAGTTATACTGTCCGACAATGTATCAAAGACACTATCTAGAAGGGAAAATTCCACGCCATCTTCTGAAGATGCAGAAGGCTTAAGTGTACCCTTATTTAAAGTAATTAAATTACGCATAATTTAATACAATAATCTTGATCAGTTGTAATAGATAAGCTACCTTATACCACTTATTATAGTACTTATCCTTTGTCTAAATGAAACTCTCAATTAATAATCCATCTCATCGCTTTTTTTTTAATGAAAATTTATTTTATTGAAATTCAAAATGCGGGTAACAAGTATGTAATTCTATAAAATTGTATATATTATACTGTGCTATTTAGTACTTTGGTTTATCAATAATGGCATTGCACTATGTCATTCATTGAAGATGCATTCTGCATTCAGTTGCTTATATTGATACGCAATTTTAAGTGAATAAAACAACCATTTGGGGCTAAAATCGAATTTAATAGGATAGATCCTTAATGCTGGATCTTGTAGCCAATGTAAGTCTATAACTTTTTCATCAATATCATTGTATAGGAGACAGATATTTATGCAGCATTTATCGTGACTCCCGGGCATGTCTCGTGCCTACTATCACCAGCCTCTTGGTGATCATTTATTTCTATGTCTGTACAATATGTCTTCATTTAGAACTTCTTAAAAAATCCTCGATTCCTTTTTTTAAGTTAGGTAATTCCACCTCTTCAAGTTCTTTAATTCTCTTCGAATAAAGGTAGTTGGCTAATGTAACAATTGTCAAAGGTTCATTATTTGAGTTATCTGGAATCCCATTATTAAATATATCTTTCACTGTAGATTTCAGGCCACGGAGAGTGATGCTTTGCACCTCTGGTGCATATACCTTGACTAGGATGTGCTCTTGAAACCTGCTGAGTACGTCATTATTAATAATCGGATCTTTTATTAATTTATTTAGATCCAATGATTTGTCGTTATGAACCAAATTATTTTGTTCATCTAGAGCCAACTGAAGTAGTAAAAGTGTAATATTTGTAGGATAATCCATTTTTGTGTCTGCACTAGTTTCTCTGATTCGAAGATATGTTTTATTCAATAACCTTGTATGTTATGATTTAGATGTTTTAAGATATTGGCTCAGATTTTTAAGAAACCATCGCGAACAAAAAGCTTAAATTTATAATAATAAATAAAGAATAAAAGGAAAACAAACAGAAAGTACAAAACATCTGTTAAACTAAATCGTTACTGAAGAATAATATATATTATTTTAATTCAAATGGATAAATCAATTATTAAGGGTTTGAATGATAAATTATACGAGAAAAGAAAGGCCACTGCACTAGAATTAGAGAAACTAGTGAAACTATGTGTTACAGATGGAGACTACAATAGAATTGATAAGATCATTAGTGAGCTTTGCAGAGATTATGCATATGCTTTACATCAACCAATGGCCAGAAATGCAGGTCTAATGGGTTTGGCTGCTGCAACAATTGCTCTAGGTACAAATGAAGTTGGAAAATATCTAAGAAATATTCTTCCACCTGTTCTAGCATGCTTTGGTGATCAAAATGACCAAGTAAGATTTTATGCGTGTGAAAGTTTGTATAATATCGCAAAGATATCTAAAGGTGAAATTCTAATATACTTCAATGAGATATTTGATGTTCTTTGTAAGATTAGTGCCGATACAGAAAGCTCTGTAAGAGGTGCCGCTGAACTTTTAGATCGATTAATTAAAGATATAGTTGCAGAAAGGGCATCTAATTATGTAAGCGTTGTCAACAATGATCCAAGGGATGTTCCACAAGCTACAACTGTTGATCAATTATCAGGGAATGTTTATCAAGGAAATTACGAACAAGATAATACGTTGGCATTTTCCCTTCCAAAATTCATTCCTCTGTTAACAGAAAGGATATATGCGATTAACCCGGATACAAGAATATTCCTTGTAGATTGGATAAGAGTACTGTTAAATGTTCCAGGCCTAGAACTAATCTCTTATTTACCTTCTTTCTTGGGTGGTTTCTTCACATTCCTAGGAGATTCTCATAAGGATGTTAGATTAGCTACACACTCGTTGATGGATATATTGCTTGATGAACTTAAGAGAATAGCACAGTTGCAGTCTAGTTTAAAGAAAAATGATATAGAATCAAACAAGCTCATGGATGATAGAAATAATGCATCGTTCAAGAAAGAAGATGGTGCATTTGTTGCTGAAAAGAAGAAATATTTGTTAACTGCATTTGGTGAACTCTCGAAAGATCAAATAGCCGCACAATCAGAAAACATTGATGTATCAGATATACAGGATCAAATGGAAGTACCTTTGGTAGATATTAAAGACAGTATGTCATTACGTTATGGTGAGGAATATATTCCAGAACAAGATATTAAGATAAATTTTCCTGAGATTATATCTATTTTGGTCAATAATCTGGCCTCTTCTGAACCTGAGATTCAACTTATTTCTTTACATTGGATTGATGCAATCCTTGAGTTGTCGGCACAAGATTTTATTTCATTTTTATCCAAAATCTTGACTTTATTATTAAAACTGTTAAGCGAATCTAACCCTCATATTAATGAAGTATCTCAAGTCCTTAATGAGAAGTTATTATCACTTTGTACTGAGTATGAGGACTCTGGAAATAATAATATTATTTCATACGGTTCTATTGTAAACAGCTTGACATTACAATTTTTTGACAGTAAGGTTGACGCTAAGATTGTTTGTTTAGATTGGTTGATTTTAATATACAGAAAGGCACCAAACGAGATTTTGGAGCATAATGACAGCATGTTTTTAACCTTACTGAAATCATTATCTAATAAGGACACAAGATTGATTGAAAAAGCTCTAACACTGTTAAAAAGTTTGTGTTCTAAATCAAATGATAAATATTTGAGAACATTTTTAGATAAATTCCTTCGTCTACTGAAGAAGGACTCGAATTTATTAAAATTACGTTCAAATTACATAATGAGGAAAATATGTGCCAGTCTAACTCCCGAACGTGTCTATAGAGTTATATCATCCATTCTCAATACAGATGAAGATATCGTGTTTGTTCGTATGATGATACAGATACTGAGTACCAACTTAATCACTGCCCCAGAGATGTCGATATTAAGAAAAAAACTAAGAAAATCTGAAGATATTATGTTTTTCAATTTATTATTTAAATCATGGTGTCCTAATCCAGTTTCCGTTATATCTCTCTGTTTTGTAGCGGAAAATTATGAATTGGTTTATTCAGTGTTACAAATATATGCTAACCACGATATAAAGCTAAACGATTTGGTTCAATTAGATGTCCTCATTCAACTTTTTGAACTACCAGTTTTCACACGAATGAGATTACAATTGCTGGAGCAACAAAAATATCCATACCTTTACAAGTCTCTATACGGTATTTTAATGATGTTACCTCAATCTAAGGCATTTGATATCTTGAACAAGAGATTGAGCAGTGTAAATATATGGGCTAATCAACCATTCAGAAGCACATCCTTTTACAAGCCTAGAGAAGTTTCTTCATCCTTAAGCGATCCAGATATCTCTCAAAGATCGATTGGTCAAAGTAAATTGCATTGTCAGGAACTAATGGACCATTTTGAAAAAGTTGTTGGCTCGGAAGATGGCTTTGATTTGGATTATATACCACCTATGGACGCTGACTTACCAGTACTAGGTTCATTTTTAGATACTCCAGAAGGTCAGAGTGAACGCTCTATTACGCCATCTAGAAATGAATCTATCAGTATAGCTCATAGAAATGAAAGTATTCAAAGTGAAATTGATGCCCCAAATGATGCTAGTTCTGTCATTGAAAGTCATTTATCGCAATCTGGATCTGTGAGAATAACGTCTAACAGTATTCATGAGTAGATATTATGTATTATATTTGAATTTTCTAATTTAAATATTTAAATAGTAAGTTACTTAATTACGTAAAACATATCATATACGACTTTAAACTTTTTAATATTCAATTCTATTAGCAAAGTAGAATTATAAAATTATTGCAATAATTCATCCTTGTAGTACTTCAAGAAGTTTTTTCTCTTCAAGTCCTTACGTAGTTGTTCATCAACAGCTCTTTTTTCCATTTGTTGCATCTGTTTCGTACCCTTTTTGAATTGTTTTTCAGTAATACCACTCACCGTTCTTCGATCTTCGGCTGTAGCTGCTCTTCTACTTTCACTAGATTCAGGTGAAGGTAAATTCTGTCTGTAATATCTTTGACCAGCTCTATGACCTAATCTTGCACCGGATGGTAAAGTAAGTTCCATACCAGTATCATCTACGGCGACGGTGGTATAGTTTGAGTTTATATCATGTTCTTGGGCTTCATCATCAGATTTACCATCATCATTTACACCTTCGGTAGCGGCAAATGAAATATTTTTACCAGGTTTGGTTGACTTCTGGACAGGTGTGTTGTCCTCTTCTAAAGAACTGAAATCATAGAATTGCGCAAATATTTCACGTTCTTGCCTAGTCTCGTAAGGCATTCTACAATGACGTTTTGCTTGCATATGTGCCCTGATACTCTCTAAACTAGACCCTACAAAATTACAACAAATACAATTATAATTATGCACAATTACCTTATGAAGATAATTCAATAGACCCGGTAGATTAATTAAGTAAGATCTTTCAGGTATGTATAAACCATGTTTGTGGAACATGTGTTTCACATTTAATTCGATTTCTTTATTTTCAGCACCACAGTAGATACATGAAGTAATTCTTGAAGTTGAAAATTCTACAGCTGATAAATCCTCACCGTCATCAATAACATCATCACCCGCAGTGTCATTTTCATAGTTTGAATCACTGGTGAAGCCATATTCAGATACTGAATCTTCTCCAAAATCAGTATTTGTCTCGACAGTGTCGACAGTGTCTATTGTTAATTCTGAAATTCTAGAAGCTACCGATTCAGCATCTGATGCTGTTCTTGCAAGACCGAAATCTTTCTCGTCTTCACTAGTTTCGGTTCCATTGGCATCTTCAGATTTTATCTTAGAAAGTCTTTTTGAAATATTCTTCTCATTATGTTTGGCTTGTTTAACTGGCTTCAACATTGGGAAACCAAATTCATCGACTTGGTTTTCAGCTTGCTCTCTTTCTGAGATTTGTAATTTAGTAGCAAATTCATCAGCTGGAACAGGTGGTAAATTAGCAATTCTTCTCTTTAAATTATATCTATGCCAATCAGTTTTCATATGATATCTTTGCAAGTCACTAGACTTGAATTCAATTACACAGGCATTGCATGTGAATATAGGTGTACTCATTCTTCGTATTGGTGATTTACTCGTGAGTTCTCTATTATTATTTTGATATAGACGTATTTAATTTGAATAATTATATTTAGTTAAAAATTCCTCCTTCTATTAAATTTTTACTTACATTTAACTTTTCGGCTCATCACTTTAATTTTATCATTTACATTTTGTACTAATAATTATATTTACCATTGTAAGAATAAACAAACAAGGATATAAAATTAAATCATTAAGACTGATTTAAAACTGTTAAAGCAACAATATAATATAATTGTACCATTCTAATATACATTTCTCCCATATACTTATACATAAGTTTACCATTATAAAAATTCACTTATATACTTATTTGTTAAAGGTATAGTTATTTTAGTTCTTGATTCAATAATTGACCAGCCCATGGTTCAGAAGTTTTAGGCCACATACGTTTGTATAGAGACATAGCAACAACATCTTGAGCAGATAATTTGGCATCAAAATTAGCTTTGAAGTAACCATGAGTACCCAAACTTTCCTTGATGAAACCGGATCTACCAGATTTTGTGAATAATGGAATAGATTTGAACCATTCGACATCTTCAGAGTTGAAGAACATGTAACGGATAGTGACAACAGTCTTATGGAATCTGAATGGATTACCAGTTAGGACAGCTCTCTTAGCTAATACTCTTGTATGATCAGCGTTTAGGAAGGTACCTTGACCAATCAATTCTAGACCCTTAGGATCAGTTGTAGATGGTTTGAAGAAAATAGCTGGTGATTGTGTAAAGTCTACTGGTGCTATGCATGATGCTACGGAAAGAGTTTCCGGGTGTAAGAATTTTTCAAATTTATGAACATTGTTTGGTGTGTTTGTGTTGGCAGAGAAAAGTGGATGAATAGTGTATCTTCTAACACCATATTGAACCACAATTGGCTCCTTAGCTGGAACAGGGTTGTCATATTCTTCCCATCTCTGTAAAGAGAAGTTGGCTAGAACATTCTTATGTTCGTGACGTAGTAAACCATAAACAGCAAATAAATTCTGTTCTGGGTTTAAGTTTCCAATCTTACTAACCAATGCAGTTGGGAACTCAATGTGAATTGTTACACCATCACCAGCAACAACCTTAGCATTGTTGACAGCTTCCTTTATTAATCTATTACGTGTATTTTTATAGTTACCGACCCTTAGGAGACGTAACCATTCATCTGGACATTGGGGATCCTTTTCATCAACATTCCAGATACAGTTATATAGGTTCTTTAAACCTCTGTATCTCTTTAAACGTTCAACAGCAGATTCTAATGGGTGTAATTCCATTTCATCAGGGAATTCACGATCTTCCTTTTCTAGGTCTCTGTATTCTCTTAATTGACGTTCTTCTTCTTCTGGAGATAAATCAACGAAGAGTTCACCATCAACATCTTCTTCATCGTATTCTATATTGTCATCAAAATTGCTTTCTGGGATGTCGGATTCAAAAGTATCTTCTTCGGTATTCATCATCATATCCATATTATCTTCAGTTCCTTCGACATCTTCATTGTCGTCTTCAACATCATTCAGATACCACCTGGCTTGGTAATCAGAGGTACCAACTGGAACCTTGACCTTCTTTTCTTCTTCAGCATTGTTTGGTAAGAAACCATGGTCATCATATCTAGCAGCACGTAAGTCACTGTACTCGAAATCTTCGTCATTTTCCATGTCATCCATATCTAATTCACCTGGAGCATAGTCATCTAAAGTATCTCTATTTTCGGTTGGTTCAAAAACAGTTTCAAGATCTAAATCGAAAATGTCAGAACTATTTAGTTTCCTACTTCTTGAAGAGGATTTTTGTTTTTCAATTCTTGAGATTGGGAAATCACCTAAATCTGGAATATGAATTAATCTATCAGCATCGAAACCAACACCACGAACAGTACCGCTAATGACCAATTGACCAGTAGTTTCAGAGGTTGGAACAAAGTTTACACCTTCACAAACCATGTAACCTCTGTTATCTCTCCAAGTAACACCGCGAGGTAATTTTTGACATAATAATCTTAGGGCATTTAATGAATCAGAAGCCTTTTCTAAGTTGTAAATACGATCTTCATTTGGGAAGAAATGCTTGAAATAACTTTCTAAAGATTGCTTAACATCTAGTTGGAACTTTTCCTTTGCATGAACAACTGATAAGTTTGAAACTACACCCATGAAAGATGAGATACCTTGCAATTCTAAAGCACGAACAATTTGTTCACCAAATTCTCCATCAACTTCAGAAGAACCACTTAGACCAAAGACAACGAAATCAGCAATCTTAGCACAATCTAAAATGTTTAAGAAATTACTCATATCTGGAACAATAATCTTTAACTTACTCTTAAACTTCTTAATGTTATAGTTTCTGATACTTGCTACATTGCCAACTTCTTGATTAATTGGGAATTGATTTAAGTCTAAATCACTAGTAGCTAATAATTTCTTGATAATATCAGTGGAGTTGACATCTGGAGTCAATGGGATCACAGTAACTATTTTATCTGCAGCATTTGGACCTTCGAATAATTTTCTAATTTCAATAGATTCTAAGATCTTCTTTGCACGAATTTGCTTGGCAGTATTTCTACGTTGTATTTTACCCACTGTTTTAATGGCTTTACCATTAGCAATTTCCTTTTCAACTTTACCTTTATAAATTCTCTTTAAAGCACCTTTAGAGGCATGTTTTGACTTATAAGATTTGTGATTCTTACCGAATGCAGATCTATGAGATTGGCCTGCCATATTCACACCTTATTAGTTTATTATATCCTATTTATAGTAATGATAACCACTTGAAATAACAAATTATTAACCTTTATAGATACTATAATATGTATTAAGTGATGGGCATCGCTCGATATTTCAGTGAAAATTTTTTTAAACCAAAACCAAATATAGGGCTTCCGTAGGGTTAAATATTGTTATTTGACTGCACAAACCCAAACACCTATATAAACCCAAACATTGTCAATTTTTAAACTGAAATTTTATTTTTTTGAAAAGCTAATAATATTATTTATCGCGTCGCTTTGAAATTTCGAGATTTTGTTTTTACTGGAAATTTGGCAGGAGATTGTTCTGCCTTGTTTCTTTCGTCGGAAGGAGTTTGAGGCAACAGGAAATTGAATAGAGGGAGAGTTTCTGCCTGAGCTTAGGGTCTGGAGAATTTCGTGGTAAGAGGTGGTGTATTTCAAAATTGGTAGTTAAATTAGTAGTACACCGTTATCATAAGATTTAATAAAACCACAAATTAACAAGAGATTAAACATCAATGTATGTATCAGGATGAACTATTAGATTACTAGAATGCAGTAATGAGGAAAATATTCGAGTACCATCAAAAGATATGACTGATTTAAGATTATTTGAGATCCGAAAGATCAAATGGTCATGTTAAGACCTATATAATGAATGATAATAGTTGATATAATGTATGCTATACAATCGAGGATAGTTACGCAAAACCATGACGTTAGTTACAAGGTTAGAGCGGCTAGTATTATCAGTTCCAGGTATATTTAAGGAATTGAATATATTCAAGAGATATTTAGCAATAGAGATATACATAATTCAAAATGATCAAATAATATTCATAACAACCAAGATATCAGATAAAATATACGATAGAATTACGAAGATTTAATTTAATTTTTATTATTAGCATAACAATAACAAAACATTTGAACAATTTACTAACAATTATATTATTAACTTAATTTTTATTCAGAAAATGGCTCACGAAAACGTTTGGTTCTCCCACCCAAGAAGATTCGGTAAAGGTTCCCGTCAATGTCGTGTCTGTTCCTCCCACACTGGTTTAATCAGAAAGTACGGTTTAAACATCTGTCGTCAATGTTTCAGAGAAAGAGCTAACGACATTGGTTTCAACAAATACCGTTAAGATATTACATTATTAAAAGAATTTCATTTATCTTTAATATTATATTTTTATCTTAAATCCCTATATGAATCATTTTTAGCATTTGGTGCAATCTTTAGCAGAATACTATTCAATACAGTACTATAGATTTTTTTTGAATCTTATAAGTATCATACGTATATTTCTATGTATTTGTGTGTATAAAACAAATCAATACTATACTGTATACCTTAAAAGGTTTCATTTCCTACTATAACTACCTATTTACAGACTCACCATATATATTTTAACCTAATAATTTGTTACTGGTTGATTATTACCCTGACTAAGTGCCATTTTTTTTTGCAAAATTTTAAGAAATTTTAGTATAAAAGGAAGCACTTGTCAAGTCATCTTATGTACTATAAAGATTATTCAATTTTGAAATTCTTTTTGTTTTTAAAAAGGTTGAATCAATATATGCACGGAAACAATGCCACAGTTGGTCAATCTGTCTTCTAACAGAGACTAATTGCCAGTGTTTCAACAAGATTGAAATACCAGTTTCCCAGATCAAGAATATATATTATGGACAGATAGGAAGTCCGTTGTCTGTGCGATCCCCGAAAGGGATAGATGGACTTCGGATGTCGAAAGATAGTCTACATTTTTTCAACTTTTTTAAAACTTTTTTATTTGTAAAATTTCTTGAATATTTAAATATAATGCATCTCTTCTCTAGTTTTGTTTGGAGCAAATCTAATTAAATTATATGCTAAAATTATTTACTTAATTCTACTTAAACGAGGTTCGGTACCCGACTAATTAGAGAGATGGTTTGTAAATTTCAAACTTTCTAACTGCTTGACGTACAGGTGCAATGAATGATCTAGATTTGAATTCACCGACGTCTTCGACTAACTCACCTCTTGGGTAAATGGTTGAATGCAATTCGGTTTCTTCAATATCTTCATTACAGACTTGAGACTTTAGGTGGATGACTAACTTTGTAGCGTTTGGACCTACAATATAGTTTTTGTAGAATTCAATCATTTGCTCTTTAGTTATATTTTGAACTAATTCTGCCTTCTTTTGACGATGGTTAAAGTTGTAGTCACCTAAATAGATAGCAGCAGTAAATCTCGAACTTTCTTCATTCATGTTCTTGTACTTTTGTAATAAACTCTTACATAACGCATCCTTATGTTTAGAGAAATCATGGTCAGAAATATCTTCTAAAAGAGTACCAAATTTTTCATAGAAATTCTCAATTCTCCATTCAAGAAATGGTGTAGTATGTTCAGATTGAACCAAGATACGTATATTTGCAGTACCATGATTGTTTAAACTGGAACTGAATACAACATAACCTAATTGTTCCTTAGTTCTTAAGGTATCGAAACATGGTTCATGCAACACTTGTGCAAATAAACCACTCATGGCCGAAAGTTGTTCACTATAGACGTCTAATTGCGTAACATGTTGAATACAGGAATTAACATTCTCAATATCCTTTAATGGAATTTCATATCTAAATGTCTTACCCTTTGGAACAATAAATGATCTTAATCTACTATTTGCAATTTGCAAGCTTTGTAACTTATCCTTTGATAAAATATCAATTAAGGAATGGATTTCCATAGCTTCTTCATACTTCATGTTACCATGAACCAAAGTTTCGTAATACAATTCTTCAAAAATGGTTGGAATAAATGTTTCTAGTTGTTCAAAAGATAGTTGCTTGACAACATCAAGCTTTTCTTTAGTTGACCAAGCAGATTCATTAACCAAAGAATTATATAACGAGGAGATTTGCGAATATGGAACTTCGTACAGTAGGTTACTCAAATGTTGAACAGTCTTATCCTTGATAACATTGAAACGTTTTTCATCAGGTTTAAAATCTTTGATACCTTCTAAGAATCTTGTTAATAAAACAATCAATTTATCGTCGAAACCGTAGATTGTAATATCTAAACCTTGACTAATCTTAACAAAGGAAACCTGTAAGTTAGCACAAGCAGCATCATATTGTAGATTCTTTAAAGAATCATTGACCAACTGAACATATATTGTAGATAGCATACTATTAAGAGCACTAGAATGGGTGTGCGGTAACTTCAAAGATACATAGATGTATCCTCTTGGTTGCCAAAATCTATCATCTTTCTTATACCATAATTTACCATAATCATTTTCTTTTAATAACAAAGGTTCATTTAATGGAGTAACAGCTTCTACCTTCGTAACATCAAAGTTATTAGCAATAAATTCATTTGGATGTGGTAAATGTAAATCAGCATTCAAACCTGGAGCTTCTAGTAATTTCTTGAAATCTTCAGAGTAGTCGGTTACACTATATTCAGTACCATACCATTTTTCCAAAGTGTCAGTTTCTAACTTCTTCGAGATTAGTGTTATTCTTGAGTTTTCTAAAGTTAGAGACTTAATAAACTTAACAATATTTTCTGGTTCATTTTTGGTGAATAAACCAGAACTTAAGATATTTTCAACTGGAATAAAATCCTTAGATAATTTCTTGGCTAAAGTAGACACGGTAGAAGAAGGACTACCCTTTTGCTTAAACTTGAAATTAGCTTTTGAGATATTTGCTAATTCAGTGAAAATCCAATCTTGTGGCAATGAATCCCTTAACAATTCAATATACTGGAAAATAGAATGGGTAACTTCTTTATAGTTATGCATACCCTTTTCAGTAAGATCAATATCCACAGAGAAGAAGGCGTTACCCCTAGAGACTGTGTGTCCACCTGCTGATAATTCATTAGCCCAACCTAAGGACTTTAAGTAAGCTAATAAAGAACCAGAACCTTCATGACCTACCAAATGACTTAGGAAGTGAGGCGGTTTAGATTCCCAATGTTCTTCCATATCTGGAACAACAAAAGTGATTTCTAATTTTCTTAAATCCTTGACAGGTTTAACTCTAATTACTTTATTAAGGTTTTCGTCATCTAGAATCTTGGTATCATAAGTTGGAACATCACGGTCGATAGTTTCAACGTCCTTGAATAATTCATATGCCCATTTAGACAAAGTATCTAGATCTTCTCTACCTAAAATACATAGTTTCATCAAGTTGGCGGAATATGATTTATTGTAGAATTTCAATAGTTCTTCTCTGATATCCATACCCTTTGAGTCTGGAATGTTCCCTAAAGTATTTAAATTACCAGTAGAAAATTTATGGTATGGATGGGAGTGATTAGATAAGAACTTGTCTAATTGATAAGACCTCCAAACATCATTCTGTAAATTCTTCTTATTTTCACTGTCGACAGCATTGATCTCCTTAACAGTAGAATCCTTGCTGAATAATGGACCAGTAAAGAAACCAGAAAATCTATCTAATGAACCATGTAAATGTTCGTGATTGACTTCAAAATAATAATTTGTATTTTGAGAACTAGTGTAAGCGTTAGAAGAACCACCATGCTTACTTAAATAACTTGAGTATTCATTTTCATCAGGGAACTTTTTTGAACCCATGAATAATAAATGTTCACAGAAATGTGCTAAACCTGGCAAGTCTTCTGGATCTTCGAATGCCCCAATGTTAACATCCAATGCTGCGGCAGCCTTATCGGTAGTAGGATCATGAATAACCAGAGCCATTAAGTTGTTTGGCAATTTGATATATCTATAAGATCTATCATCTAGATCAGGTTTGATAAAGTTTAGATCAAAGGTCTTGTACTCATTAGTAGAATGTTTCATAATTTTTGTAGTTGAATGGAATGATTTCTTATAAAATGCAGATTTATTTATTAATAATAATGATGGGAGGAGATGGCGGGTTGCAAATAAAGGCAGATGTGTTTTAATAGCAGTCTGAAGCAATGCAATTGACATAAAAAGGTCAGAAACTTAAAAT
This sequence comes from Kazachstania psychrophila, assembly GCA_030579255.1. Classification (NCBI taxonomy): domain Eukaryota; kingdom Fungi; phylum Ascomycota; class Saccharomycetes; order Saccharomycetales; family Saccharomycetaceae; genus Kazachstania; species Kazachstania psychrophila. The sequence continues at coordinate 108,973 of JAKTQD010000008.1, read as the reverse complement.
TAAAGTTGATTTATTTCGTTTCTTTCCTTGTGATATAATAAAAAAGTGTGTAATAAACGATTGTAACTGTAAAATGTACAGTCTAGTCAGCGAGAGAGATAGACAACTGGTTCAAGTTATTCAATGTCGTACAATATATACTAAAGTATACCAAACTTATTTATTATTGTTCGATTCCTTCTATCAAATCAAATGTGTATTATTTCAATCTGCCACTTGTAAAATATATATTTTTCCACTTTAATATTTCATCACCTCGATTTCAAAAACAAAAAGAAAAGGTATAAAGGGAAGATATAGAAGCAAGAGCTATATATCATATAAAGAAACACCTTTTAGCGATACACAAAATAAACGGTATATATTACAGAGTTCAAATATGGCACGTACGAGAGGATTCGGTGTAACCACCGTCGGCATAGTCGCTGTAGCGAGTGTATACATGGGTATGAAGTTTTTCCAACCTATTGTAATCGAGCAACTAAGAAAGGATGGCCATCTAAGGCCTGATATGGACCTTCCCAAGTTCGATACTGACGGTAATGTGGTCATAGCAGATGAGGACAAGAAACCGCTGTTTTCAAACCAAACACCTCTGAAGGAGATTGCCTCTTCCCCAGAAAACCAAAATTGACCGCTGGAAAGCCAACAACACAAAACCCAACGATCATACAACCACCCGAACCACTGTACATAACAAAAACTTAGCAATATATCCTTCTTCTTCTTCTTTATATAATTTAATATCAATAATATAACGATTACACAAAACAAACCCTAAAACAGGGCTATATTTCTATTTATAGCATAATAAATTGAAATAAATCCTAACACCACATATAAAACGAACTGTAACTTAACCGTATTTAATGATATGATGAGGGGCAGCTATTTTTATTTTTTTCATTGTTTCTTTCTGCAAATGCTTTTTATTTATATATACCTGAAACTGTTATGATCTTATTTCTATTTAACCTGTAGGTTGCAACAGGATCATTATTTAATTAAATATTTAAAATAGTAGCTCAACTAGTTCATTCGTTATAGGTAATATATTTATAAACCATCCATTCATATAGAAATAAAAAATGCGTACCTCTACTATCGTTTCAACCATTTTATCCTTAGCTTTATTCTCCTCTGAAGTCTTAGCAACTCCTCCAGCTTGTCTACTAGCTTGTGTTTCACAAGTCAGCAACAAGTCCAGCCAATGTTCCACTTTAAGTAACGTTCACTGTATGTGTTCTAACGAAAACAATGCCATTAAGAGTTGTTTAGATGCTATCTGTCCAAACGGTAACGCTGATGCTGCTTACTCTGCTTTCAAGAAAGCTTGTTCCGATCAAAATGTTAGCGTAGGTGATTCTTCCTCTTCTTCTGCTTTATCCAGTTCTTCTTCAGCTTCCTCTGCTTCTTCCTCCTCTGCTGCTTCATCCAGTTCTTCTTCAGCTGTATCTTCCTCTTCTTCTTCAGCTGCCCCATCCAGCACTAAAGAAACCACTTCTTCTGCTGCTCCATCCAGCACTTCTTCTACCGCTCACACTACCACTGAAGAATCTACTTCTTCCTCCTCAAAGGTTACTTCTGTTTCTAAATCTTCTTCCACTACTAAATCCGCCGCTGCTTCTTCCACCTCTTCTGTTAACACCATCAGCACCATCTCCAAGGGTGCTGCCAACTTATTAGAAGCTGGTTCCTCATTTGCTATCGCCGCCATTGTCGCCTTATTAATCTAGACGATATATCATTGAATTTCTCTGAATCAGTAGGTGACTGATCCACATTTGCTTGAAATTTAGTTCTTTTTGTTTACTATTCATATCCATAGTTATGTTACGCCTTTTCCTTTTTATTATCATAGAGCAGTGCTTTTTGGAATAATTTCTAATCCTCAAGACAGCCAAAAATTATATATCTAATTATATACATACAATAATAAAATTTATTATATAAGAAATCTGATTAAGAATTATTATTATTATGATTTTCCAAAACGTAAAGAGGTAAAAGGATATCTAGAATGACTATTATTAATGCATTTGTTTTATTTATTTTTCATTGGTTTAATGTCTTCATTAACAGTAATATGCGCAATGTCACCATAATTAGGTGGCTCCACATACTTTGGTAAGAATTCTTCATTATTTAGATTAATACCGGATCTTCTGCTGTTTGGTCTCACTTGACAGTAAACTTGAACATTATCGATGATCACTTCAGTTTGTCTATGCGTACCATTAATATCCCAATCTACTATTAATTGTAAATCAAATATTCTACTAATAGCGCATGCTTTAAAACTATAAAGTATATTACCACGATGCCTGTAATTCTCTTCATTAAACAACAGTCTCTTTAAGCTTGGATGGTCTTTCAATTTCAATTGGCATTCAACCTTAGTTAACACATCTCTACTAACATTTGATGTCTGTGGATAAGCTTTCAACTCATCAAGGCTAAATAACGAATCATCATGCTCGTTAAAGTCTATCCCAACTAACCTTAATGACGATAAGTTTTCATTAGCTACTCCATCTGATAAAAACGTAGTAGTTTCTAATAAATTCAACTGTATCCCAAGCGGTACAATGTTCAGATCTTGAATATCTTCGATACTACTTGTCTTAAATACAACATACAGCCTATCTAATCTATTAGAACCCTTCCTGAAAATAGTATCCCTACGGTATAGATCTTCGAGACCATCATTTTTTGTTCTAACCTCTAACCACATGTTATTATCTTTTGTAGCACCTGGTAAACCAACTTTAAAAGTGGATTGATGAACTTTAATAAATGAAGTCGATCCACTTATCGGACTAACAGCACCACTTCGACTACTTGTCGGAGTGCCCATGTTAGGCGAAGGTACTTCACTAGATTTAGATATTTGATCATCTCTTATAATACTAGTTATATTTCTATCACGAAGCTGTTGTGCTAAACTTTGAGAGTGCATACCAGGAGTATCTGTGTTATTGAATATAATATTCCTATTAAGTATATTAAGATCTCCTCTTGGATACCTCAGATCATTAACAGATGGAATAAATTCTATCAATTGAGTCTCTCTCATAACTTTGTCAAAAGGTTTAAACCAATTCTTGGCCTTTCCTAATTCCATGGCCACTTGGACCAGATAAATGATCTTACCAAAGGAGTAGAAATATATATCCAAATTATCAATTTTATTCATTTCATATGTGAAATTATTAAAACATGGTGGCATTCTAGCATCCTGTCTCTTAACAAAACTTATCGCGTCTTTACGGTGAGCTTTAACACAATCTGGCCTTTTACCTTCCAATTTCTCAAACTTAAAATCATAGGTATATTCACCAGGGTTAAGTTTAAATGGTTTTGGCTCACCTTCTAGTGCATTCCACACGTTATCAGGAGGAAACACCCTATCTTCAAGTGCGATTATAGTGTGGTATGTTCTACTATCTGGACCTGGAATTAATATACCATTTTGTGACATAGAATAGTCTGAATCAACTTTAGTTACAGTCTCTGAAAATGCTCTTAATGTTACAAATACCTTCTTAACAGATGCAGATTTCGCTAAGGTTAATTTCACCTCACCACTGATTTGATCTTCTCCACTATAATATTCACCATTTAAAGGAGGCTCTAACTTTAATTCGATTTTCTTTGATGGAGCCATACGAACATAAAACTCTGTACTTTACTAATTAATTATCTTTTAAAATTACTTTAATTATCAATTTTTAAATCTTCATATCTCTAGGAGTATCTTAAATAAGCTATTATGTCGGTGGAGAAACATCGGTGAATTTCGCCTGTTTCAGCCCTTAAATTTTACAACTAAATATATTGAAAATCTAATGAAAGTCCGCTAACATCATAGACGATTGCGTCAATTTGAATACAAGTATATCAAAAGAGTCTGCACCTTCAACCACCTTAATCGGCCTGAATTATAAACTGAATTAGCCATATATTAAGTAATGTCAGGATCTTTTGTAACAAGACGATTCTTTTCGGCTCATGCCAAACAACAATTCTTCTTCCAGAAGTTCTTTCAACCTGTAATAGACGCATCTAAACCGCACGAACATATTGTATCTCAACTATTAAAACCAGTAGGTCTTACTGCTCCACCAAATGCCACTATAAGTTATTCCCAAGGTAATTCCTTTAAAGATTTATTCGATGAAAAAAAGACAAAGCAAAGAACAGATGAATTAACTTTAGAAATGAGTAAATCTGGTATGTATGATATGTTCACGTTCCGTAAGACAAATGGTAAAATGTTCTATGCACCAAAATCATACTGGAAGAAAGACAAAGCATTATATTTTCCACATCTTTCTGGTAAACCTGTATTGAAAGGAGCTAAATCAGGCTCAATTGAGGATAATCTAAGAGGAAAGATTAACATTGTGAGGATATTTGGCAGTAAAACTGGTGATGAATTATGTGCAGGATACCTGAAAGACATCGATAATAAACTAAAAGAATCACATGACAAAGTTCAAGTCGTTAACGTCAGTTGGATGGAAAACTATATCAAAACTTTAGTTGTTAAAATGTCTATCTGGAGCATGAGATCAGCTATTCCTAAAAATCTACAGAAAAACTACTTTATCTGTGATAGAGAACAATTGCCATTCAGTGTACGAGAAAACCTGAATATAAACAATCTGTACACTGGGTACATCTTACTGGTTGATCAAAACTTAAAAATTCGTTGGATGGCTAGTGGTGGCTCCAATGAACTGGAATATGAGACTCTTTGGAAATCTATTAATGGGTTAATCCAGGAATCTGATGATAATATTCAAAAAGTAATTAACTAACCAACAACGTGAGAGTTAATATTAAAAATAGATACATGTATATACATTTAAATATCAATCCCGTAAAAGTAAAAACTTGAGACATATTCTAATATAATAAATTATTAGTTTCCTCACACATTTATTCATTAAGAAAATAACAGGTTATATATATACTTTTTTGTTTTTTGAGTGGCAATATATCTGGGCGGCTAATTTTTTAAATAAAATTATGAAAATATAAATGTTCTTTCTTATAAATATTAAGTTATTCTATACAAAGTAAAAACAATAAAAGAGATACGTTAAGAAACAACTCGTTAAAATGTCCCAAAACTTTTTCAATCAGCCATTTGTATATTGTAGCATATGTCATAGACGTTATGCTAACGAGGATCCTTTGAAACTTACTTCATGTGCACATATCTTATGTTCCTCTCATGTAAACAGTTCCAAGATATGTCCTGTTTGTAATACTACTGACATATCAATTATTAAATTAACCGAACCTAAGATGCTTCCCAATGATGTGAGATTATTTTTTGAACCTATACCTCAGATGTTCGAAACATTGTATAATGTGTCACAATTCCAGCAGAATGGATTAATTGAACAAATACAATATTACCAAAATCATTGTGTAAAATTAAGGGAAAAAGTAGCCAGGCAGCAACAACTACTCTACAAAGCGAAGCAGGAACTAGACTCTGTGGCACACCTTCGGAATAGAGTCAATGAATTAGAACAACAGTTACAGAAATATCAATTGCAACAACCATCCGCTTCGAATTCATTAAACTTTTTTGGCAATAGATCATTCAGGAACTCTCAAAAGTCTTCAAATAATGATCCAAGACCTCCAATGACTGTAGATCTTACAATAGACGATGATATAAATGAACAAAAGAATTTTGTCAATAAATTAAAGAGAACCTCGTCTTTAAGAAGTACAAATATTAAAAACAAGAATATAACAAATGGAAGCTTACACAGGATAAACCAGGATGGAAGGATTGAACCTAATAGTGATCTTTCAAATATTAAAGATTTTAGTATACCGTTAGATTCGATAGCAGCGGAATCCACACAACTAGCAAAATATATATGTTCACCTTCAAATATACCGTCAATTAAGGGCAAAAATAATGACTCTAGAATACCTTCGATAACATCTTTATCCCCACCCAGTGGCTCTCCTGTTGGCCATTCATCCCTAACTTATAGTTCTTCAACTGGTACAAACAAGATACACAATTACTTTGATAAGAATGCCAGTGTCAATACTATTTCTACTCATAGTAAGCAGTTTCCTAGCTCACTAGACAAACTGCGAATAACAAAAAGAAATAATACTACGAGTAGCAATGTCAGTAGGTCAATATCTAACAGCCAGGGTATAAGCTCTCATATGAGAAGCAGTGAAGGAGTACCACGATATAGAAATTCTAAGTTTTCATTCACCAGGAGAAGCTCAACATCACAATTACTAAATAGCCAAATCTCTAATACCCCTACAACACCTCGCAACGAATACAACAACAATAAAACCGTAAATAAATATAAAAGAATTAAATAAACTTTTAAGTTACATATTATATAAGTAATTAAAAAAGGATAAAATATATCCATTAATAGATTCGTGATTTTAATTCAAAAAAGGTTCTTTTAAAAGTGTACATAGTGAAAAGACTCTAACTTAGTAGAGCTTTGTAAATTATAGTAAGAATAAATAATATTAAAATATTCAGTAGTAAAGAGATATAATTAGCCTATTCTATTCGGTCTCGACCATTCATTGCTAATCATAGTTAAAATAAATAAAAAAAGTAAAATTCTTCTTCCTGTATAAGTGGTTAAAATTTTGTGTAGTAAAAATAGAGATGTAAATCAATTATACCTGATATAGATTACAACAATTATATGTCACCAGATTTCTTCAATTGGACGTAAGATGCAATGAATGGAACGGCAAAACCAACACCAAAGAAACCAAAGAAGACAATACCGAATGGGATCTTTCTATCTAGGACCTTGAACGGTAAATTTGAGTAAACACCTTCTTTGAAATGGGCAGATTGCTTCACCGTAGAGGAGAAAGCTCTTCTTGTGGATAATTTTATTAGTGATTGTCTAAACATTATATGTGATATGTGCTATGTAATCTTCAAACGAGTTTTATGGACTTAGTGATGATATCGATCTTCAATTCTCTAACTAAACAACGCTACTCAAGTACTCTATCTCTTGCTGTTTTATCCTTATATATTTGTTTGATATAATTTTTTCCCTCCGGCTTAAGGCCGATCTGTGCAGCTGTTTTTATTACGGAGTCCTCTTATTCGTGTTTCATTGGACAAATCTTTCACCATTTACAAGACCGTCTGCGATGATTACAAACCTCTTACGGATAACTTTCTCATTGAATTTAGTCTGAAGAAACTTCAATAAGGCTACTTCGCCGAGGGTGACACCTCCCAGGAAGACTAGAATGGCTATATCGTTGTTCTGGTTATTCGAGTCCTTACTCCTAGCCTCTTGGTGAAGACGCCTTAGCTTCTCCGATGGTGCAGGCACCCATCGGGAGCTTTGGATGAGGTTGTTTTCACCGTAGATATGTTCAAAGAGGTCCTGTGTCTGTTGACTGCTTGGCTCCCGGGACATAATAAACGGCTGTTGTGAAGTGTAATATTTACTTAGCACCGTTCTATCATATAGCAATTGTATCAATCTGATACTGAGTGGTGATACACCACAGTATGCAAAGGTAGGCTCTCTTGGATTCATTAGTTTACTTTGATCTTCTTCTTCGTTAGGTATTGTATTCAACCATTTTGATATATATTTATACTCTTTCTTTAGTAGAATCGTGTTACGGTCACGGTTAACTTTATTACGCTGTATCAATGTCTTATTAGTGAAAAACCCTTCCCTAGTCAAATATTCTAATTGGAAACATATCTCAATACCATATGTATCCACTAATTCCTTCTTTAATATGTCAAAATCTTGATCTCTTAAACCATCCTTACACAACGATAATAAACATATTAGACGTATTATACTTTGACGAGATATTTGTCCCTCGTATATAAGTTCTAATATTCTATCAGTTGCAATTGAACTACTTAGGCTATCCAGTAAAATATCTTGCTCAAATTCTAGAATGCTATTAAATTGTATCTTTTCATCCTTTTCAACTTCTTCTAATACATCTGATGAAACAGTAGTGTGCATCTTTAATATCTTTTGTTCCTGTTGTAAGGAACCTAAAGAATCAACAAACGATTTGATCTCTCCAACAGTTTCTGCTTGATGTCTTGCATCATATTTAGTTTGTAGTTCTTTAGCCATCTTATTTAAAATAGGACCAACTGCACCGAAATTTAAATATTTTAATTGATCCCAAATTTCATCATTCAGATAGTCTATCGATACTTCGTTTTTTCCTATTAACTTACCATTGGGACCAAACTCGAAGAAGTCATCTAATACACCAATATATGATAATTGAGTTAAAAGTGGTGTAATTGGATCAATATTTCTTTCAAAAACTATAAGATCAGTTTCAATGTTACTGTTCGACTTGCTACTATATAGGGAATCCGCTACAATCTCGTCATCAATTGTGGAGTTTGCTTTAATCCTCTCATATAACACATCGTGAAATTGCTTCGAGAAATCACCCATATATACAGCATTTGTGATTACTGTATTTGTTTCCTGAAGTAATGACTCTACACAATTAACCATATTATCCAAAAGTATAACTCTTGTTGCCTTTTTCATTGAATTTTCTTGTGGCAAATACATATTATCACCTTTATTATTGTATAGCACATTAGCACATAATAAGTCATCGTCTAGTTGCGGTATTGGTAAAATATTCCAAGGTGATAATTCGACATCACAAGATTGGCTTAGTTGTGATTTAACGAAATGTGGTAATTGTGTAAAATTATTTGATTGTTCGGTACTCCACGTAGTGTGTACTATATTTATTTTCTTTAAATTTAAGGATTGACAAACCTTACTAATCTCTTCAGGCACCACTAAATCTGTTCTTATATCAATTAGAAATACTAATCGTACATTAGGCAAATAACTTAATATATCTGGTAAATCACCTTTTAGTTGGTCATCTAACAACACAATCTTTCTAACTGGTGTTTTCTGAGTCAATTCAGTGAATGTTAAAAGGTCATTTATGATCGGCAGTAAATTAGGTTGCACGATTAATAATTGACTTGAACCTGCTATTTTGTTTAAAACAGTGCAAAAACTTTGTCTCACGACACCTTTAAGTTTTCTAGTATTCCACTGATAATTCATGTCTAATCAATTGTTACCTTTCTTGCCGTGGTAGTTTATATATGTTTACACTTACCCATTTCACTAACCAAACCTTTAAATTTCGATAATTTCTAATGATTTAAAGAAAAAAAATAAAACAGTGCGGTATTAGACACATTACATAACCTTCATTATTAAATAACTAAATAAACTCTATAATACTCTTAATTTAATCACTGTTTAATACCACTTCTGGATGCAAATTCTTCATAGTATTGCAACATATCAGGAGTGATACCCTTAGAAATATCAGCTAATGCATTTTCGAAATGCTTAGTTTCCACCTTCGAGGCTTGTAAATCTTCCATAATGGCAGCAAGACCAGCTTCTTGACATAACAATACAACTTCAGCACCAGAACATCCATCTGTCATCTTGGCAAAGTGTTCTAAATTAATACCAGTTTCTTGAATTTGAAATTTCTTGGTACAGTTCTTTAGAATTTGCAATCTAGCATCATAATCTGGTGGTCCAACATACACATGTCTATCTAGTCTACCTGGTCTTAGTAACGCTGGATCGATCTCGTCCGGCCTATTCGTAGCAGCAACGATCACAACACCATGCAATTCTTCAACACCATCGATTTCATTTAATAATGAAGTTAAGACATGACTAGCAGCCGAAGTGGCTCCACCATCTCTGTCTGGAGATAATGCATCTATTTCATCAAAAAAGATGATACTTGGTGCTGCTGAACGAGCTTTTCTAAAGATTTCTCTTATAGCACGTTCTGATTCACCAACATACTTGTTAAATATTTCCGGACCTTTAACAGCCAGGAAGTTGATACCAGATTCAGTCGCTAATGCCTTAGCAGTTAATGTCTTGGAACAACCTGGTGGACCGTATAATAAAACACCCTTTGGCGCAGTAACACCCAAGTTAGCAAAAGTTTCAGACGCTTCCAATGGCAATTGAATCATTTCCTTCATTTTACGTTTCAATTCTTCCTGACCACCGATATCAGACCAGTATACCTTTGGCATTTCTAAGAAAATTTCACGCATAGCACTAGGCCTAACTTCTAACATTGCACTTTCAACATCAGATATAGTTACTTTCAACAGTGTCCTGTCAGCTACATTACCTTCAGACAGACCCCTTTGAATAGTTTTCATTACAGACTCCCTACACAAGGCCGAAAGATCTGCGCCAACATAACCATGTGTTTTAGAAGCAATTACCTTTATATTTTCTTTTGTTAGGGTATGACGTTCAGTCGACATATTTCTAAATTGTTTTTCTAAGATGTCTAATCTTCCATCAACGTCTGGAATACCAATTTCAACTTCTTGATCAAATCTACCAGGTCTTCTTAATGCTGGATCGACAGAATTTGGTCTGTTTGTGGCAGCGATGACTACTAATCTACCATTGGCACCCATACCATCCATCAAAGTTAATAACGTTGCAACCACCCTACTTTCAACTTCACCAGAATCATCATTGGCCCGATTTGGTGCTATTGAATCGATTTCGTCTATGAAGACAATAGATGGTTGATATTTAATGGCTTCATTGAAAATATCTCTCAATGCAGCTTCAGTTTCACCTAAATATTTAGAGACAATAGATGGTCCATTAATAGTTAACACATGGGCATTTGCAGTGTTCGCAACACATCTTAGTAACATAGTCTTACCAGTACCCGATGGACCATGGAGTAAAATACCTCTTGGTGGAGTAACACCGAAATCACTGAATAAAGTAGGTTGATGAAGTGGTAGTTCAATTGTACTCTTTAGTAGCTGAATTTCTTTTGAAAGACCACCAACAGCATTATAATTTTGAGAAACGGTTAAATTATACTTTCTATTGGTTTTCTTTTGATTAGTGTAGATAACTTCTGTGGAACCTTTACGAAATAAAACTGGTGGTGATAAATATATCGGATTAGCAACTTCTTGGTCATTTAATGAAATTTTGGAAATGTCTGGCATACTGATATCGGTAACATCTGTAATAATAAGATCTATGGTTTTATCATCAGTGATTTGGAAATCATTAAATACCATACCTGGCATAACAATACCACTATCATTTAGTAGTTTTTCAATAACCTTTCTTTCAGTAGTTTCATCGATCTCCTCGCCTTGTAAAGACCCAACAGTCACTGATTTAGCGTAAGGTGGTTGTGAAGGTATCCTTTTAATTTCTACTCTATCACCTAATATGACAGTACCAATAGATCTTAATACTGATGATACCATTATAACATCTACTGGGTGTTCTTCATCAGTAGCAGCCTTGGCCATTGCAGTAATCCCATTGCCACCTATTTTGGAAACTAAACACATAGATCCTGTATTTATTTCTAAAGTCTTTAAAACTAGTGGATGTGCAATTAGATTACAAGCATTGGTGTAATTACCATCGATATCTAACGGCCTTGTAATAAATTCAGTAGGTAGTTTAACTTTTGGCTTCTTGATACTATCGCTACTAGATGATGAAGATGGCGACTTTTTCGACGAACTTGATTTTGGAGGCATTTTTAATGTTTTAGCTTAAAGTAGATACCTTAATAATCTTATTTATTATTAATATTTTCTGTTTAACAAGTTGATATACTTGCTTAATTCATTGAAAATTTTTTGAAGCTCATCGCATCGGTAAAACTAAATTAAAATATAAAAGTTCCAATATAAAAAAAGATTAAGTGTATCAAAATATAGTCTATTAACAACTAGAAAAATACAGATATATACAACTAAATAGATCATAGATACAAACTTGCAGCAAATACAATATCTCTCTTGATCAACTCCTGGGCCTTACCCATTTTCATATGTAGATTACTATTACCAATAATGATGGCGGCAGTTTTAACTTGACGACAGATTTCATCTAACCAAGTGATAACTCTAACAACAGAACCTTCAGCTTCCGGACTAATTTCCATAATTTCTTTAAAGGACATACCTCTAGCCCATTCATACACGACATTAACCATGGCGAATCTCTTATTCTCTAAAAATTCAGCTTCTTCTTGAGTTAAAGAAACTTGGTTCGTTTCGTAAACCGAAAGCATATTACTGTAAATTTCTTGAATTCTCTTTTTACCTTTAACCAATCTTGGGGTGACAATAGGTGGCTCTTCTTCTCTTGTTCTACCTTCATAGACAAAGACAGAAAGTAAAGCTACAATTTCTTCAGGTTCGAAATCACCTAAGAAATTATCTAGGATTAGTTCAGTCAAGACTAATTCATAACCAGAATTAATCTCACAAGCAACTCTACCTTTTAATAAGACGTTATGGTTTTGATCAATGAAACCTGTTGAACTTAGGACATTTAATCTATGCTCATAATTTGGTAATAGGTTCAAATTTTCATCAGACATTAGATGGTACAAATGCTTAATCTTGCTATCCAGTTGGTACTTCTTGTATTTTGGAACAAAATGTAACGCTAGCTTAGGACAATTCAAACAATTTAATGCCCTGATTTCTTTCTTTATATTTTCTCTCTCTAATATATTCTGATGAACCTTCAGACTACCCTTGGCACCGTAATTAGTTTCTTTTAATTTACCAGAAAGTCTCAAGATTAATTTGATTTCCTTGGATAACTTTTCAGTTGCTTCTTCTTCCTTCTTCATAATGCTAGTAAATGGAATCTTTAAGTTGTAAGCAGTTATTAATTCAATTGAAGCAAATGGAACTGATTCCATGTAGAAAGGTGTCTCTTCAAAATTACCAAAATTAGCTTTTGTATATTCTGGGAATTCTGAGATATATGCCATATAGTTAGCACCACCATCTTCTAAAGTTTTAGGTTTAGTGAAACACATAACGATTGACCCACCTTCAGTAACATTATTCCTAAAGATAAAACCTAATCTATGATTTTCATTAGCGTCTCTAAATACAATTAAACGACCATCCTTTAAAATCTTGTGGATCGAATCTGTTTTACTTAACTCTGTCATCATATCCATAGTTCTTTCTTTATATCTGATCGTAGCATCTAAAAATTTATCAAGGTCACCACCACATATGTTACACTCATATTCCTTAATACTTTCTAATTGACCTCTTAATTCCTTAATCTTCTTTTCATGTTCTGGTTGAGATGTTTGGTTAGTATTTTCACTGAAGGAGTACTTGATCATTTCTTCAACCTTCAAAGCTTCAATTCTCAATAGATTCAATATCATATTATAGGTTAATCTGAATTGAGATTCTAATTTTGTTGGAACACCAAGCGTAACTTCCTTAAAAGAACCAATTGGCAATGGATCTTTATATGCCATGATGATGACAGTACCTGTTTTATCTAGACCTCTACGACCAGCTCTACCGGCCATTTGAGTAAATTCACCAGCAGTCAAATCTCTTAAACCATTACCATCATGCTTTTGAATTTCACTAAATACAACAGTTCTAGTTGGTAAATTTAAACCCATAGCGAATGTTTCAGTGGCAAATAAGACTTTAATGAAACCATTGGCAAACAGAATTTCAATCAGTTCTTTAACAATTGGTAACAGACCACCATGATGAACAGCGATACCTCTCTCTAGTAATGATCTCACCTTCAAAATTTGAGGTAATTCTCTATCATCCTTCTTTAATCTATTAATCGATTTTTCAATGAACATATAGATTTGCGACTTTTCTTTATTGTTACAGAAATTGATACCTTCTAACCAGTCTGCGTATTCTTCACAACGTTTCTTACTGAAGACGAAGACAACCATTGGAAGTAAGTCTTTTGATCTCAAGTAATTAACAATATCTGGCCAAGTTTTCTTACTTGGTCCACCTTTTTTAAAGAATTGACGTTTATTAGAGCCAGCCGCACCAGCTGATTGAGCGCCACCTCTACCGCCACCTCTACCTCCTCTTTGACCACCACCTCTTTGGCTGCCACCTCTCTGTCCCCCTCTTTGGGAACCACCTCTTTGGGAACCACCTCTTTGACCACCACTTGCACCAGCGACAGGTGGCTTACTACCAGCTAATAACTCTTTATGTTTTTTGAAGTTTGCATCTAAGAAATCTCTGTTTGGACTAATAACAGGTATTAGTTGATTATTTGCCCAAATGTTGATTTCTAATGGAATAGGTCTCTTTGCAGTAGATATAACATAAATATTCTTTTGCTTGGTTCTACCAATCCAGTTAGCAAATTCATATGTATTTGGTACTGTAGCAGAAAGTAAGATAAATTTAACATGTTGTGGGAGCATGATAATGACTTCTTCCCACACAACACCACGATCTTGATCGTTAACGTAATGGACTTCATCAAAGATAACGAACTCAACATCCCTAATAAGATCGGCACCACGATATAACATGGATCTTAAAATCTCAGTAGTCATAATTAAACAGTTGGCTTCTGGATTAATTTGAACATCCCCAGTAATCAAACCGACATCTAAATCTTTGAAAGTTTCTTTAAAATCTCTGAACTTTTGATTAGATAAAGCTTTAATTGGAGATGTATAAATTGTCTTTGTCATGTTTCTCTTAGCCATAGCAATAGCATATTCGGCAACAACTGTCTTACCAGCAGAAGTATGGGCCGCAACGAAAACAGAATCACCTTGTTCTAAATGATACACTGCTTCTTTTTGGAAAGTATCCAATTCGAAAGGCCATGTTCTGGCGGGATTTGGAATAAGTTCATCAAAGTTATCAATTTTATGGTTTAAATCAACAACATGAGCCCATTCTTTACGTTTTAGAATATCTCTAGACATTGGAACTGATCTACCGAAACTAATATCCATTGGTAATAAATCATCTACCTCTGTATCTTGTTCATTGGCTTTCTTACTTTCAGAAACGTTTGAGATAAGTTGCTCTATTTGATCTTGAGCTTGTCTTTCATTAGTTTGTTTATCATTTTCTAATTCTCTTTCAACTTCTAATTCATTATCAATATCGTTTAGTTTCTTGAATTCATCTACTTCTTCTATTTGTTCTTCAGATTCTTGATCGTTGTTTGGAATAATACCTCTTTCAAAACCTGGTGGAACATCGAATAAACCTTGTGTATCCTTGTGTAACAACTTTGTAGCCTTTGCTGTTGCGGACACATCTTGATTAGTATCAGTATTCATGGATTTTATGGCAATACCACCTGGAGTGAAAGGTAGTTGAGATGTAGAACCTCTAATATTGTTTCCGTGGTAATTCAAACTTCTATTCAATGATAGTGAATTAGAAGCATTGGCCTTTGCAACTTCTTTCAAAGAGACTTCCTCATTATGAGAGACAATACGACCGTCGATACCCTTTCTCTTAAATACATATGAGGTTCTACTGATTGGTTGTGGTACTTGTAAGAAATCGTGGTAGTTATAGACATCCCTGTTTCCGGTGTTATTATGGTCTAAATTACCCATTTCTGGGGCCTCTTGTACTAGATCTAATAAACTCCATGGTAGAATATTTGATGGCTTTAAGAACTTCTGTTTGATCTGTTTATTAGATTCTTCAATGGTGTCTTCATTTGAATCGTCAAATTTCGTGATTTTGTCTTCGAACAATTGAACGTCGTCATCGTTAGTTATTTCTTTTAAGCTTCTGTACAATTCCTCTAAGGATTGTTTGGAGAACGTATCAGACATCCTGTAAGGTACTTAAAGCTTTGATGATATTGTATATAATTATGTATGAAATACCTATATATCTTTAATTTATAGTATAAATATAAATTTTCACGTTTGAAGCGACTTCTATATATTCTTAATTTTTGAATGCTAAACTATTTTTTTTAATTTTTGTTTTATAATGTTTTTTTGCTTTGTTTTTAGTTTCTATCTATATATAATAATGTTACATAGTAAATGTTGGTCTATCATAGCATTCATCATTAATAATAATGAATCATTTTATTTAAATAATAATAATGAAAAACAATCAACTACTGTGGAAACCTTTCCCAAACCATATGTTTTTGTTCCCATACCTTTTAATATACCTTAAAAAATCGATGATAAAAATGTTTTATGCTGACTACTCTTCTTCACTCTCACTTTCGTCATCGTCATCTGAGGATGAGGATGAGGACATTGATGAGGCCATTCTTGCTTGGTTGTAAGATAGATTTGTTGGAGAAGCGTTTTGGCTTAGTGGAGAGGCGTGATCTAAGTAAGCTAATTTGTTTCTAATTTTTTCAATTTGTTTAGATTGTTGTTCTTGACTTAGAGCTTTACCTCTTTTCTTTCTACCGTTGGTGGTGAAACCAGTGGATGGAGATAGAGAGGAGTTTTCACGGTTTGAACTACCATTCATTCTACTGCCGTTAGTGGCTGCAGCTGAATCATCGAATTGTCTAAAGAAGGAGTTGTATAGGGTCAATAGAGTATCGTTATCTAGAGTGTCTAGATCTAATTCTACTTCTTCATCATCACTCTTTCTGTTAGGCATGGCGATTTTAATGACTTTATTTAAGTTTTCAGCTGATAGATCGTTGATATGTTCTGAGATGATACGTTTCATGTCGTAAGTTACAACTGTTTGTAACTTAGATTTACGCTTACCACCATTAGACTTTGAAGTTCTTCTTCTTCTTCCAGAAGAAGATTTCTTGGATCTATGTTTTTTTGAGCCACGAGCCAATCTTCTTTCTTTCCTAATCTTATCTAATTCTTGTTTCTTTAGTAGTTGTAGTTCCACTTTCATTCTTGTGAGTTGTTCTTCTAGATATTGAATAGCAGGGTTTGTAATTAAAGTTTCATCGACATCTGAATCTGATGGTTCTGAGTAATAGCCACCATCTGAATCGTTAGTTTCACTTTCACTATCAGATTCTTCATAGATAGGTCTATCGGCCCATCTATTATTGAAAATTTCTTCTAAACGATGACCCATCATGTTAACAATGGTACCATCTGGGTTAAAAGAGTAACAATTCTTGAAGACCAAACGAACATCGTGTTCGAATTCTTCCATGGTTGGGTATTCCCAGTTACTTAGTCTATTATAGATGGATCCTAAATCCATTGGTTCCTTGACGTATTCTGCGTAAGTTGGTAAGTTTAATGCTACTGGGTCTACTGGTTCCAAGAAAGGGTAGTTGAAGGATGCATATTTTTTGTTCATAAGCTCCTTAACGACACCTTGACAAAATTTCATTGCGTTTTGTAATTTTTTAGATTTTGGTCTCTTGTTTTCATAAGGGTAGATATCCTTTGATTTAGGAGGATGAATCTCTCTCTTTGGTCTACCGTTATGTGTTTGAGCTCTTCTAATGACAATTGGCTGGTCCTCATCGTTCTTACTACGTCTAGATTTCTTAGCCATCACTACTGGTGCATCCTTAGCAGGCATATTCAACATATGTTTTTCAAAAGCTGCCTGTATGTTTCTAGACATTTGTGATATAACTGCTGCTGGCCCATTGAAGGTACTAGAGTTTTGAACCATAGCGTTAAAATCATCTACAATTTTCTCTGGGGACTCATAAGCGTCAACTGATAACTTACGTTCAATGGTAGATAAATCCATTGGACGTGGAACATAGTTATAATAAAAAGGAATATTCAGCGCGACAATATCTACTGGATGCAAGAATGGTTTGGCGTCTTTAAGTCTTTTGACAGCTTTGATAGTCATGATGGCATGCTTCTTCTGATGAATAGGGATTGGTTCTTGAGGTAGATTCTCCATGTCTGGTTCTGATTGTGGAGCTGGAACAGCAACTGTAGGCTTTGGGATACTAGGGTCTGGTCCAATACCATTCCATTCCCCTGAAGCTGAAGCTGAAGCTGAAACTGAAACTGAAGCCGAACCTTCACTAACCTTTGGTTCCTCAACATTCAGTTCCTCAACCTTTGCCCTCTTTGCATCGGCGGCTAAGCTATCACCATCATCCTCTATTGTTCTCTTCAACAATGCGTCCTGCTGCAATATGTCTGTCATCGTGTACGGTTGTTCTCCAAGTGTGGAAAAGAAGAAAGCAGCCCTTAATACGGCCAAGGCCCACCTGCTTAAATACTTTGCGATTTTCAGCACGTCGCCAAACGTCCGCCACTTATTCGCTGGGTTACGCGCGCGCGTTGTGCGTGCATTTCTTAGATGGGGATGAATGGGTGTACATACCCAAAAGCAACAAGCAAATTGTATATTATGTCTTCGCTGGTCTTTTCTTATATTTATATTTATATTTATATTTATATTCCAGTAACTATGTACGGGTATTTATATTCTACGTATATGCTTTTTTTTTTTTTAGTAAAGGAAAAGGAGGGCGGCTAAAACGAACTCGATTTGTGTTTTGGAACATACACGAAGTTTTCCTCTGCAGGTCCCAAGAACAATTCACTCAATTCGATCCAATCTTGACTGTTTGTAGAGCCAAGTTTGGTCTCTAGATCGTCACGGCCTCTCCAGTTTGGTGGTCTCTCGTTAAGTTTTACTGGGAAACGTTCACAGATACCCATTGGAACGTAACGATGGAAGAATGACATGAACTCACAGAAGAAACGACGACATTGTGCAATACCATATTCGTCTGTTCCCCAATGTTCCATGGCATACTGACAGTAATCCCTTAAGATTTCTAAACGTTCTTGACTTGACTTATCTATATACTGTTGTGCATCCACTTCTTCAAATATCCATGGCTTGATTAATGCACCACGTGCAACCATAATACTGTCAATGTTTGAATCACCATCAAGGTACTTGTACCAGTCCTCAAAGTTGTTCACATCACCGTTACCCACAAACTGCACTCTATGGCGTGCTTCTCTCGCGTCTTTACCTTGTTCGCTTTCTTTATACTCAGCTTCACTAGCTCTTAATGCACCAGCGGTCTTCGATATATACTCCCAATTTGCAAGCTTTGTGTAACGTTGTTGTCTTGATCTACCGTGTAATGTAATGGCACTCACATCGGTCTCAAACACTAATCTCTTGACTAATGCATCTGCGATTGGATGGTTGTCTCTAGTACCGGCTCGGATCTTTACAGTAACTGGAACTACATCCGAGACATAACTCATAGAGTTCAAACAACGGATCAGTCTAGCTGGATTATCTAATAATGCACTACCAGAACCTTGTCTATACAATAGATCAATAGGACAACCGGAGTTCAAATTGATCTCATTGATACCACTCGTACCTAAGTTACTAACTAATGCCTCAGCGGCTTTAGCTGCTTGCCAGCCCTTAGAACATGCGATTTGTACACCAAATCCACCTTGTTCAGAGATATGCGCCTTAGGTAAGGCCCATTCGGAATTAGAACCTTGAATCAATGGAACCGCTAACGCCATTTCAGAGTATGTAATATCACACCCTAGCTTCTTCATTAAACGACGGTATGGTAAGTTACCAACAGTGGTTAATGGTGATAGGATCTTCTTACGATGGAAATCCAATGCACGCTTCTCTTGTGCGAAATAACGTGTATCCTTATACTTCAAATACAACTCCTTTTGCTTCTCCCTCTTGGCTTTAGCTTCAAGGATACGCTCTTTCACTTGTGGTGCCATGTCCTCAGTGATGTCCTCTGGTGGATCTGTCACATCACGTTGTTCTTGTTGGATAGCATCGGTGATCTCTAATACTTCGTCACTCTTGGTGAATACAAACCTACGCTTGATCAAATCAGCTTTTTGATCATACGAAATATGATTCATCTCCTTGTTAATATCATATAACGGTCTACCTTCCGTGGAAACTGCATCACGTTTCAAAAGTGTCTTTGTTCCCTGATCCATATGACTAGACAAAAATCTACATTTGAAACCCATAGGACAGAATCCCAGAGTCTCAAACACTGGACAAACACCATAATACTGAGACTCGATCTCAGCCTTCTTACCTTCCAAATAGGCATTGATATCATGGTTGAATCGACACTTATCACCAAAGGTACAGTTCTCCAAATCACCTTGGATCAACTTAGGACACAACACATTCACTTCCTTCAACTGCCTGTTGTCACGATTCTTGTTCTGGCCACGCTTCTTCTTGTTCTTACCACCCTTTTTAGGACCATTAACACCATCCAGCCTCTCAGATGATGGTTCTTCATCGTCATCGTAACTACCTCTAGCATTAGAAGCAACTATATACTCAGCTTTCAATTGCGCAACACCCTTGGATGTAACGTCTTGCCTCTTGGCACCGGCATCGCCAGTAACCTCCAATTCTCTTTTTTCACTCATCGCTGACCCTTTATGTCCTCTTTACTGATCACCACTGTCACCTATAGCTCATCGCATCTTTATAAAGATTTTTCAACTAACTAAAGTTTTTCAGCAGATAACATCACCCGGACAGTTACCCATACACAACAAAATTGTACAACCCATACACCACAATATATCAATAAACGTCCATAATGACATGCATTTACTCACCGGGTAATTGTCAGGTAACGCATTCAGCGCATCAGAGACCGAACTCCCAATGGAGGATGCTTAGAGCATCTATGGGAGCCCCAAGGAACGTTCAATTTGTGATATTTCAGTGTAAGATTACATAATATTAGCTTTTATTGTTATTAAGATTAGAAAAAGATCATACCACATCAGTGCTATATAACAAGGGTATTCATCTTTGCATTTAGGATTATATAATTTTTGTTATTCGTAAAGATCTCTCTTCCCCCATTATATTAATAAACATGAACACTGATCTCTCTACAATGGCTGTATCGAATGGTTTCAAAAATACAGGTACTACTCCAAGTAATATCCCTAGTAGTAACCAATCTGACGCGAATTCTGGCTTGGTTATAGATCCCACCACCAGTGTTAGTCCCAATAATGTTTACTCGCCATCGTCAAAAGTATCGAATGGTCAACCAGCTATTACTATTACTGCTTCCGAAAATAATGTTCAAATACCCATCAACGTAAACATGAACATGAACCAGTTATCCTCATCGCCACAAAACGTTGCAAAATTAAGAAGAGAGTCGATTGCGCATTCTCAAGGTATGGGAGGTGTCTCATGGGGGTCGCTAACTATTGGGTCTTGGTTAAGAGATGAAGTTATGTTCAACGCTACTTTAAAGCACAACCAAAGTAGCCATAACTCAAGAGCTAACTCTAACATCTCTACAAACTATCCAATGAACTCCATTGACTATAGGAGGTTATCAACAATAAACAATTTGACCCCTTCAAACTCGACAGCGTCTTCTACGACCGCTCAAGATGTTAATAATACTGCTGTGACTCAAAACAAGAAGTTCATGCCTAATTCGCCACCAAACTACGCTCAAAGTGCATACTTACCAAGTTTGGAAGAGCAATATTGTAAAGATTACTCATGTTGTGGTCTTTCATTACCTGGGTTACATGACTTACTAAGACATTACGAAGAAGCACATATTGCCAATACACCAACTTCTGCTAATACTACTGGAGGTGCTGCAACAACTGGTATTAACCCACATCAGACAAATCAATCCATGTCATTGCTTTTCAACAAAAAGCGTCCATCACAACAGATACAACCTCCAACTCCTCAGCCACAACAGCCACAAGCTCACATTAACGACCCTACTCATCAGAGGCAAAAGATTCACAACAACCATAACATGGTTGAAAAGCACATAATACAACAACAGTTAAGAAATCCTCAATTTAACGGTGTTTCTTCTTCTTCACAACAACATCAAGGTTCAAGTACAGTGGGTCCAACTGCTACTACTAACCCAGCTAACGTGGGTGGTAACAGTAATACAAACAACGACAAGGATGGTCAAAATACTTCGTCTCAGTTTGTTCTAAATGGTAACTTGGTGGACGCTGTCTCTACTAACGATGTGTTCTTATCAAACCCAAAGTTAAACAATAATTTCTCCTTCAACAAGAAGATGAGAAATGATTCTAACAAATTGGTAAACTCTCAATCAGCACATTATACCACTAATAATACAAACAACACAAATTCCATCGATCTAAACTTTATGGACGATGATTTACTAACAAGAATGGGCCTACATTCTCAAGATCCATTATCAACTGTGCCTAGTAACACAAACACAAATTTTATGAACCCACATCATCGTGCACATCAAAACCATGGTAATGACATGGACGAAGATGACGAAGATGACGACGACGACGACGAAGATGAAGACGATGAAGACGATGAATTAATGTCTGGTACAAATAATCAAAATTCCACAACTAACACATCGCCTTTAAACAACAACAGTTTGAATATGAACCCAAATAACCAAGGTCCAAACGCAAACATGTTGAATATCAACTATGCCAATATGAATAACTTCCCTCAAAATACAAACTTGAATGATTTTAAGGATCCAAACATGTTGTTATCTGTAGCACGCGGTAATAACCAAAACAACAACAACAACATGGTTAACAATAACAACAAAATGGCATCCCCAAATAACAACAATAACAATAATGGTAACAAGATGGGTCACAGACAAGAAGGTTACATCGATGATCCAGCAAGACGATTATACGTTATGGATCACGAAGAGCATAAACCTTTCAAATGTCCAGTTATTGGTTGTGAGAAAACGTACAAGAATCAAAATGGGTTGAAATATCATCGTTTACATGGTCATCAAAATCAAAAGCTTCATGAAAATCCAGACGGTACTTTCAGTATATTAGATCCTGACTCCAATGAACCATACCCAGAAGGTATGGGTTACGAGAAGGATAAACCTTACCGTTGCGAAGTTTGTGGTAAACGTTATAAGAATTTGAATGGGTTAAAATACCATAGAGGCCATTCTACTCATTGAACATTTCTATGGAATTTATATATTATTTAGGGTTTTAGGGTTTTGAATCACGTATATGCTGCAATATGATTTAAACGTTTAATGATAGAGTCGAACAGACACATTTAAAGGTATCATATTACGTTATTTAATTAGTTTACATAACTTTGTAACAAGTAAGAAACATTCTTTCTTCTAATTGTATCAACTGCAATTTTTAATATCGCGCTTATTATTATTTATTTACAAAACAAGGAAAACTTGATTAAACAAAACAATGTAATAAGTTCAGAAATCAATTGTATAAGATTATTAAGTCACAACTTATAGATTGCATTTAAAACAACTGGAGTGAATACAATCGCACAACTATTGAACTGTAACAATGAAACTGAATATCACTCGTCCTTTTCAAATATTACAATGGTCTTCATATCTTTTCTTCATCTTCTTTATTCAATTACTAGTAATATTCCCACTATCACTTATATTGTTCAATGATTTCTATTTACGCTTAATTCCTCCAGATTCTTCTCAGTTGGTACCATTGTCTACCTTCCATCCAATCCAATCTAGCACCTTCGGCGAATTGACTTATGTACAACGTTTAGAAAAAGTAGCTGTCGAGAACGATTTACCTATAGTTCAAGATAATGGCCTTGAGCAATATATTCCTCTAAGAAACTTTATTAATTATAAGATTGATATTAACTTTAAGTTTTATTGTACAATGAATGATCCTTTCCCTAATTCAGCAAATAATCTACAACCTGTAAAAGTTATCATTAGCACAATCGATAGAGACAGAACTAAACAACCTATATATAAGACTGAAGTGCCCTTACTTTGTTTAAGACCAACAGACTCAATTTCTTTACCAGAGAACAAACAATTGATTACATCTAGAATGAAAAGCTACAATACCGAATGGCTGAACGATATTAGCATTCAAGATAAGACGGAATTTGAATCAAATACTAATATTGAAGCAGTATCGATAACATTTGTCCAAGCTACCAAATTTGACGACAGTGGTTTCGAATATCAGATATATGATTTATTAATGCTTCCAGGCTCATCCATCAATTTAAGAATGAATTTCAAGCAAGGTCTAAGAAATTTGATGTTACGTTTCAAATTATTAACCTATATTATTGGAACTATAATATTCCATCTTATTACTACACTCTTATTCGTAATCACCGCCGTATGTGCCTTTATTATCACGAACAAGAAATTTATTGAAAACAATAATATTAAAAAGGTAAAAAAATTAGCTGTGAAGGGAAATGAGAAAAATTTCTAATGATGGCCATCGAGTAAAACAAAGACAATAAAAGTAAAGATACTGTCAAACAAAGAAATGTCAGATGGTATAATCAATATATTGCCACCAAGGCCAGATAGGAATGATCCATTGCATATAATCAAGACCCGTAAGGAGACGCACGGTAGACCTGCAACTATCGCAGGTCCGATGGTTAGATATTCAAAGCTGCCGTTTAGGCAAATATGTAGAGATTACAATACAGATATAGTATACACACCAATGATCTTAGCTAGAGAGTATGTCAGAAATGCTCACGCTCGTATATCAGACTTCTCCACTAATAATACTGATACTCCAACAGTCATTCAAGTTGGTGTCAACAATGTAACAGATTTATTAAGATTTATAAACATGGTAGCACCTTATGTAGATGGTGTAGGTATCAACTGTGGTTGTCCGATTAAAGAACAAGTTAGAGAAGGTATTGGTTGTGCGTTGATATATAATGAGGAGCTACTTGTGGAGATGGTTAAAGCTGTCAAGGAAAAATACGGTGATACATTAAGATTAGAAACTAAAATTAGAATACATGAGAAACGTACGCCAGAGAGGACGTTAAACTTATGTAAGCAGTTGTGTGATGCTGGTGTAGATTGGATAACTGTACATGGGAGATTAAGAACCACAAGATCATCAGAACGTGTAGATTTAGATGCTATTAAATATATCATTGATGGTTTAAAAGAATATGATGTTCCAGTTGTTGCCAATGGTGATTGCTTTACCCAAAAGGATATGGAAAGAATAGCTGAATACACAGGTGCAGATGGTGTTATGTCTGCCAGAGGTGTTTTAAGTAACCCGGCATTGTTTGCTGGATATGACGCATTTCCTTGGGGTGGTATAGAGAAATTTATTCACTATTGTTTAGAATATGGTGGGTTACCATTCCAATTGACACAGCATCATTTATTTTGTATGTTTGAGAACATGAAAGTTCCAAGAGAGTTGGTTAAAGAATTGATGCTTCAAAAGAGCTTACCTGAACTTCTCGATTGGCTAGATATTCACTTCGATTTAAAGAGATTTGGTGAAGAAGAATTCGGTGATAGAATTCAAATTCCATTTAATACATAGTATAACAAATTGTTTATAAACATCGATTTCACTAATAATGCATTTTATATTTAATACAATTAAATATATATATATATATCTTATAATTAATTTTAATAAAATTTCATAATATATATAAAAATTTCAAAAATATTTGGTTGTTTTAAAATTAAGCATCTTCTTCAACGACGACGGTTTGTAGACCCTTAGCAGAGGCAACGAAAACTGGTTCAACGTAAGAGAATAATGGGTTCTTAGCGTTTTCTTCTTCGTTTCTTCTTCTGGAGATTTTTAATCTTAATCTGTATTCAACACCCTTGATACCTCTCTTCCAGATAGCTTGGTTTAATTCTGGAGCTAAACGGACATCTTCAGTACCCATGTGTAACTTAGCGAACTTCTTGATTTCCTTGACAGCCTTTGGAGCTCTCTTCTTGAAAGATACACCGTGTAACTGTAATAAAAAAATATTTCAATCATAATAAATGATTATATATATAATAATGTTAGTAAATTTAATTCTTTATAATTCCCCAGAATTAGGATTGATTTCAATATAATAGTACAATTGTCTTAACGTGATAGTAATTTCATTAAATGTAGCCTCTCTAGTTCCTCATAAATTTGCTAATATTCTCAGCTTTCCTTAAAATATATCTTAAGATTCAGATCCACTAATATGTAACTAGCATTTCTCATTCAATCATATCAGAATCTTTCCTATGAACTCCATATTTCATTCCTAATTCAATAATAACAATTAATAATATAAAAACCACATACTCTTTTGTGTAAGTTGATAGTGTATTCTCTAGTGACGACGTCCTTTAAACCAGCCATTTTAACTTTATTTATTTGCGATCTCTTTGAACTTTGACAAAACCTTCTATTACAACAAGTAATTTAGTTATAATTACTATAGATATTAAAAACTAGAAGGTGGCTACTATGTTTAATTCGTTAATTATTGCATCGAGTACAAGATAGTTGCTACAGTGAACTCTGTGACATTGGATACTCACCAAACAACTGAATGTTCAGACATTGATTCACAAGCGGTAGAACTCTACAGAGTACAATACAGTAAGAGAAGCCCACTAGCGAGAAACTCCAGAAGGAGAACAGCATCAAAGACTCTCTCTGGACATGAGAGCTAGACCGAACAAGACAGATGCTACCGCCTAACTCAAACAGAGCATCCCCACTAGACTGTTCAAACTTAGACTCAGAAACCCAATTATGCGTGAAAGTGAAATTTCAATTTGGCGCGTCGCTTCTTTGAATGCATTTTGTAAGAAATCAAAATTCAAATTTGAAAAACTAAAAATGCAAGATTGTATGGTGTATGGGTGCTGTGTATGGGTGTCATAGCAGGAAACTTTATTTGTTCTATTATCATCACTTATGGGATGATTAAAATTTGGTAATGTAAAAGTAATATAAATATAATTTATTCATGCAACGAATACCATAATCAGAGATGAATTTCATATATATCAGAGAACTGTTAAGGTAATCGTTTGATTTTGCATTATATAGACTCATTTTCAATTTTCGGATCTGTCATTCTACAGAGAGTGTCTTGTACCGCACTATATAAGGTATCTATTAATCAATAAATACTAACGTATATAACCATATGGATCAATAACAACTCTAAACACAGTACACAGTAATATCTTAATAGTTGCGATACACATGAGCGTAGATCTTATCTCCGCAATCGAATTTATTTGCGTCTGGGTACCCTACCGGACTGATAAATCTGATGATTATTGCATCGTGTTAGATGCTGAAATTTAGCCAGTTTATCACTAGAAAGAAAAACAGATATAAGAGAAATTATACTATCGATAGAAATATCAGATCGAATATTGGAAAAGCCTCAAACGGATTATAAAATAAGAAATTACACAGATCTAGGTTAATCACACTTCTTTTAGAAGGTTTACATACACATTACAAGTTAGATAGCAGGAATATCATAACTTTTGAAAGGATTTTCATTTGATTAAATTTTTTTTTTTTAATATTCAACAATAGTTACTTACTCCAACAGTAAAAAAAACTATCACAACAACATCAACTTTTATTAGTTTTATTCCGTTTAAACTTAAACACAGCATATTATCAACTAATACTATACCCTTAGCATATTATTATTGATCAATATGGTTTCATTAAAACATAAGTCAAGTAGCATAAAATTAAATGAGCATAAATCAAGCTTTAAAGGTACGTTTAATAACACTTTACAAAAGTGGAAGACTGCTTTTAAGAGACTCACCCATGACACATTAAGTGAAATGGATGAGAATACTTCAGACGAACAGATCGATGCCTTGTTTAACCACGATAAATTGGAATCAACCCACCACCACAAGCGTTCTTTTGAAAGAGATAGTGGTGCATCAAGATCACAGATTAACGGAATCAGTGGTATTCAATCAGAAATGAAACTATCGGATGAACAAAGTGAAGAAAACACCACCTCTGTTAGTAAAGGATGCTCTAGAAACTCTGGCGTTGCAACTAATAACGAGATGGACAATGAAGAAGAAGCAGAAAACGAAACGTTTGCTAATTATAACGATGTGTGTGAATGTGCAAAGCTACGAAATGAATCCGCTGAGCCATTCATTGGTGGTGAAGTTATCTTTAAACACAGAAGAACTTTATGGGAAGAAAGAACAAATGATATGACAATTCGTCACATTAATGAAAGAAGGGCTGTATTTGGCCAAATCCCTGCTGAATACTACAATAGAGTATATAAGAAGTTGGTCATCGATGATAAACCATTAAGACAACCATTAAATTTACAAGATGCATTAAAGGTCATTAGATCCGGTTGGACTGAAACTAAGAAATGGGAGAGAGCCGCAAATGGTTTAGCATAAATTATTCATTAATTTCATTATATCTTATTAAATACTCTATTTTAAGGAATATTATTCATTACATTAACATATACAAACTTATATACTACATCATTCTATTAAAGAATATTAGCGATACATCGTATTCATTTTAATTATCTATGAACTCTTAGTTTATTTCTTTTCACGTAGTAACTCTAGCGTAGCTTCAATAATACGTAGATTTCTATCCACTAAAGCAGCTTCATTTTGTAAATTCCCATTAGATTCCATTAATGTATTGTATTCATCGTGCAATTCTTTCGTGGGTACTATACATTTCTCCTTAAAAGATTTATCGTGTAATTTGATTAATTTCTTTAATTGGACATTAGTTATATAGTCTTTATTGGATTCTATCTCTGCAAGCGTTCTTGAAAGTTCAGTACCATTATTGGATTTCGTTATCTCAAGCAGTATTTTATCAATCTCCTTGTATTTACCATCTGACATTATGTGCCTGTCCTAACAATAAATATAAGTAATATTACCTAACATTGTTCTATATATACAGTTTGGCATTACAATTCCTTTATCTCATTTTTTTGAATCAAACAATATCTAAGTTTTAGCTTTTTCACCGCCGCATTGAATAATTTAAATACTGAAGCAAATATTTTATGAAATGAAGTGAATTAGATTGAAATATATTTATATTTATGTTTATATTTTACATTTTGCATTTTTTATTTTATAAAGATTAATAAGTTACTTAAATACCAGATACAAAGTTGATGACACTAGAACAGAATTTTACCATATCGTCTAATCTTTCGGTATTTTCATGAACAGCATCCCAATTTTCTAATGCCTTGGAAATTAATTCACTCTTATAGTTCATGTGAATAACATCACCGTGAACCTTGAATAATAAGCCAACAAAAGCATCGTATAATTCAAAGTTCTTGTTAGACTTAACACCGGCGGTGATGGCATCAATGAACCAAGCGATTTCATCGAAAGGATCGAATGAGTTTAATGATCTAATTTCTAAATCAACGGAACCAGTAGATAGGGATAATAGATTTTCTAAGAACTTACTGTAATCACCTGATTCTGCACCTTCTCTTAATAGTTTAGTAAAGGTAGATTCGAAACCAATACGGCCAGTTGGCTTGAACTTCGTAACTTCCTCAAGAGCATCAGCCTTCTTTTGATCGTTTTCTTCTCTTTTATGAATTTCTTCTGGGGTTTCGAAAGTTATACCTTCTCTCCCGGCAGCTTCATCACCAACTTGGTCACCCTTCAATTGTAGGAAGAATGGAGTTTGTTCTGGCTTCTTCGGAGCTTCAGTTGGTCTGGAACGTTGCTTAATAACATCCATGTTTTGTAAAATATGCATTTTATTTCTCGGGCCAATAGATAAAGTAATTAATTCATCATTGATTTGTTCTAAGGATTTATAAGTGTTAAAGTCTTGAGTATTTCCAGCTTCAGTTTCAGTATCTAGAGCACCACTTAGAATTGAACCGTTACCTAATACAGAAGCATTTGGTAACAATATTTTTTCGAACTCTTCTTCATCTATCATTCTGGTAGAGACGGCCTTAAATTGTGCTCTGTTAGTCCATATACAGATACCGTTACCAGTAACATGAGTAGTAGCTAATAAGTCACCATTTGGTGAAAATTTAATACCAGTAACGACACTTTCTAATTTAACACCGTCAATGCAACTACCAGTTGGTAAATCCCAAGTTCTTAAAGTAGAATCTAAGGAGGCAGATACAATCCAACGACCATCTGGTGAGAAATCTAAAGCAGTGATTCTGTTACTGTGACCCCATAGTTGACGAACAACCCTTTGAGTTACTGCATCAATGACTACTATAGATAGATCATCTAAAGCAAGAGCGAAAAGATCTGAAGTACGATGGTAAACCATAGATGTGATTGGAGCATCTAATTGCAATTTTCCTAGAAGGGTAGATTTGTTGAAATCATAGAAACCAACTACACCATCTAGACCACATGACACCATCTTACGATTCATACCATCAAGGGCAATACCTGTTACAGCAGCCTTCTTGTGTAAACGGTAGTTCTTACGGATGATACCACTTTGCATGTTGTAGACAGCAATATCACCGTTGGAAGAACCAACGAAAGCAAAGTTACCACATTGAGATAAAGCTACAGATTTGACAAAACCATCATCGGTAGTTTTAAAAGTCCATCTACCAACTCTCTTATTTCTCATATCCCATGTACGGGCAATTTTTTCATCTTTATGAGCAGTGACAATATTTTCCCATTCACCAAGTCTGGTATTTTCAATGGCCATTGAAATAATTTCTGGGAATTTTTCCTTTATGGTACTACCACCAGTTCTGTTCCCATCCTTGTTTTTATGTAGTCTTTGAGATAATTCTTGTGCTTGGGCATCCTTTCTTAATGAAAATCCCCATAATGATCTATCTCTAGATGCAGATAAAATAAAATGAGATTCTTCATCGGCGAAAGAAATACACGAAGGAGGTTGAGAATGACCACCTCTGGATCTTAGGAATCTAGGAGGTTGTACAACATTTTCTTCTTCATTACCTTGAGATAAGGATGGATCAAAAACGTATTCTTTTAAGGAATTGTCACCACCTGAGGTAACGACAATAGATTGACCATTTAAGAATGAAGCTCTGGTGACACCACCAAATGATTCTCTATGAATATTCTTCAGGACATGGATACGGGAACGACGTTCTAAATCATAAAATATAATATCACCATTAGTACCACCAACACAAATATGTGGTAGACCATCAGTTCTGAAGGAAATTGAGGAAATTCTTAATTGTGGAATCTTAATAGTACGGATCGTTCTGCCCTTTTTAATATTGAACATTATAACATCACCCTTGATAGTACCTAAGGCAATAATATCTAATGCTGGAGCATGTTCGCATGCGGTAATTTGATCTGGGAATTCATCAGAAGTATACAAAAGCTTACCGGAGCGAATGTTGAATAATAAAATATTGGATTTTGTAACAACAGCAATCTTGTTTAGATATGTTGGTAAGTGTAATAATGAGATAATTTCACCACCTTGAAGGGTAGTAATTTCAAACTTGGTGTAGAAAACAGAAGCAAATTTATCTTTAGAGTCCTTCTTCTTGTAAATAAAAACTTCATTGCCAGTGGTTGAGACACATAAGTAATCACCAAAAACACATAAGTTTTTGACAGAATCCTTAGACTCTAGCTCAATTACATGCTCCTCAATACCACGCTTGTAAATACCAATTTTATTGTTGTAAGCAGCATATACATAATGGTAATGAGTAGCAAAGGTAACAATATCGGATTCAGTTTCCTTTTCGGAAACGAATAATAGATGTAGGTTGTTGGCATCATAGATTTGGAATGTTTTACCAACACTAGTAACAATATAAAATGTAGAACCTAAAGTACCAACAGAAAATGGTACACCGTTACTGACGTTACCTAAAATTCTGAATGGAGAGAAAATCTTCGAGGCTAAACCTCTTGATTTAACTGTATTTTCAATCTTTCTTTTTTTGAGATTCTCTACAGTCATCTTAATAATATTCAGTGACTTCGATGGTACTTATGTATTATGATCTATTACTATATAACAGTGCTTTTACAACAAACTACTGCTCATCTCATCGCTGAAATCCAACTTTCTCAAATTTTTCATTTGCGGAAAAATTTTGGTCTTGAAGATTACCCGCATCAATAATCGGAATTTTGAAAATGTAGCACATGGTATTAGCTGAATCTGTTCAGTAAGAAGTCAACGGTACTTTTAAATCATAACTACAAAACCATTACACAGAGTACATATTAAAAGGTCTTGAATAAATATAATTAGTGTTTAACTTTTGACAAAGTAAAGTTAAGTCCGTTTGTTTGAAACTTATATTTGTTCTTTAATTTTAGGGTTCTAAAGACAATGGTCCAATCAAAAGTAACTAGTATTGATATACCTGGTGTAGAAGATTCCAGGGACTTTGACTTGCCAGAAGTCTCTCCGTTATATCTGGATTTAAACAGTCAAAAAGCAATGGAAACTATGAAGCCAATTTTAGAAGGATTCAATCCAAAGACATCGATTAGTGAGAATAAGTCAGTTAAATTACCTCCATCTTGCACTCCAAACCCGGACTCTATCAATGAACTTGATTTAAGTAACCCAGTTATGTGTCCTTCTGGTGATCCGTATATAGTTGAAAATGGAGTTATTAGTCCAAAAACAAAGACTTTACAAGGTTTTCTAGCTACTGAAACATGTGGTGACTCTCAAAAAATATCAGCAACACCATCTGATACAGGGAATAATACCCCAACAGGTGAATTGATTCCTGAATTTAAATTTTTAGAGCATGGTAATGTATCAAATGAAGCAGATGAATCTAACAATTCATTGGCCTCATCTACCCATTCGAATGCGGGAGCTGCCTCTCAATCTACTCCAAGTTCTACAGCCTCATCTCGTAGGTCATCCAGTAGTCATACTAAACCAATGCTACCTAAGATTGGGAAAATTGGTATTTGCGCAATGGATACAAAGGTTCTTTCAAAACCTATGCGTCATATTCTTAATCGTTTAATTGAGCAAGGTGAGTTTGAGACAATAATTTTCGGTGATAAGGTTATATTGGATGAAACTATTGAAAATTGGCCAACTTGTGACTTCTTAATTTCTTTCTTTTCGTCTGGTTTTCCTTTAGATAAAGCAATCAATTATGTCAAATTGAGAAAGCCTTTCATAATTAATGATTTGGTTATGCAAAGAGCTCTATGGGATAGAAGACTATGTTTAGAAATTCTTGAGGCCAATAACGTTCCAACTCCACCAAGATTAGAAATTACAAGGGATGGTGGTCCACATATAGATGATGATTTAAAGGCCAGATTACTTGAAAGAGGTGTCGTAGCAAGGCCTATCCCTGAACCAAAATGGGCAATGGTCGATGATGACACATTGGAGGTGGATGGTAAAAGAATGACTAAGCCATTTGTAGAGAAGCCTGTAGATGGTGAAGATCACAATATTAATGTTTACTATCATTCAAAGAATGGAGGTGGTGGTCGTCGCTTATTCCGTAAAGTTGGTAACAAATCCTCTGAATTCGATCCAGATTTAGTCCAGCCAAGAACGGATGGCTCTTATATATACGAAGAATTTATGGACACTGATAATTTTGAAGATGTCAAAGCCTATACAGTTGGTGAGAAATTCTGTCACGCTGAAACAAGAAAATCACCTGTTGTTGATGGTATAGTTAGAAGAAATACACATGGCAAAGAAGTTAGATATATTACTGAACTATCAGCTGAAGAAAAAGAAATGGCCAAAAAGGTTTCTAAATCATTTTCTCAGATGATCTGTGGTTTTGATTTATTACGTGTTGGAGGAAAGAGTTACGTGATCGATGTCAATGGTTTCTCATTTGTCAAGGATAATTCTATTTATTACGATTCATGTGCCAAACTCTTAAGAGAGACATTCTTGCAGGCCAAAAAGAAAATAGATGTTGAAAAACGAACCTTGCCATTAATCAGAGAAGAAAAAAGTCAAAAATGGGTATTTAAAGGTTTGGTTACCATCATTCGTCATGCTGACAGAACACCTAAACAGAAATTTAAGCATTCTTTTACATCACCAATATTTATTTCATTGTTAAAGGGTCATAAAGAAGAAGTTGTTATAAGAGAAGTGAACGATCTGAAGATTGTTCTACAAGCTCTGAAGATAGCATCTGAGGAACAGGCTGGTGATCCTGCTAAAATTAAGGTTTTATCTAATGCCTTGACTAAGAAGATTGATCTCCCAGGTACCAAAATTCAACTGAAGCCGGTTTTGAATGCTGAAAATGAGGTTGAAAAAGTCCAATTCATATTAAAATGGGGTGGTGAACCAACTCATTCTGCAAAATATCAAGCAACTGAATTGGGTGAACAAATGAGACAAGATTTTGATTTATTAAATAAAAAAATTTTAGAGGACATTAAGATATTTTCATCTTCTGAAAGGAGAGTACTACTCTCAGCTCAATATTGGACAATGGCATTGTTTGGTGCTGATAAATTGGGAAGTGATGAAATCAGTATCAGAAAAGATTTATTAGATGATAGTAATGCTGCTAAAGATCTAATGGATAAGGTGAAAAAGAAGTTAAAACCTTTATTAAGAGAAGGTAAGGAAGCACCTTCTCAATTTGCCTGGCCACCAAAAATGCCAGAGCCATATTTAGTTATTAAAAGAGTTGTAGAGTTAATGATCTATCATAAGAAAATTATGAATTATAACTTTAAAAATAAGGATGTCGACAAAATGCAACCTAGATGGTGTTGTAACGAAGATCCAAGTTTATTTAAAGAAAGATGGGAAAAGTTATTCAAGGAATTTACCAGTGTAGATAAGGTTGATCCTTCTAAGATATCCGAATTGTATGACACTATGAAGTATGACGCACTACACAACAGAGAGTTCTTAGCCAAAATCTTTAATCCGGATGAATCCCAGGATGAGTTAGATCAAGAGGTCGGTAACCATTCTCTAGTTGATCGTTATCCAATTAATGTTCTGGCAAAAAACAACTTTAAGATTGTTGATAGTCATATTAGTACAAATTCTAGTAGTAGAACAAGTGTAGGTTCATTAGGCTGGGTGCTTGAAAGTGAAAAGCGTCCTAAGAAGAGAGATAATGCATCAATGTTTGACGATCCAAAATATATACAACTAAGAGAACTTTACAAATTGGCAAAGGTGCTTTTCGATTTCATTTGTCCAAAAGAGTATGGTATTAAGGACAGTGAAAAGTTAGATATTGGTCTGTTAACTTCGCTGCCATTAGCTAAACAAATACTAAATGATATCGATAACATGAAGAACAAAGAAAATCCAGCATGTGTATCTTATTTCACCAAGGAATCTCATATTTACACTTTGTTGAATATAATTTATGAATCTGGTATTCCAATGAGAATTGCTAGAAATGCACTACCTGAATTTGATTACTTATCTCAAATTAATTTTGAGTTATATGAAAGTAGCGACAGTAGCGGTCACAAGGCACATTCAATTAGATTGAAGATGTCTCCCGGTTGTCATACGCAAGATCCATTGGATGTTCAACTGGATGATAGACATTATATTAGTTGTATTCCAAAATTGTCTCTAACTAAACATCTAGATATAGACTATGTTCAACAGAAATTAAAAAATAAATTCGGTAGAGTCAATATGCCTCAGAAATTTACTCCTGTCAATATTACTAGCCCAAATTTAAGTTTCCAAAAGAACAGATCTGAATTCATACAGAAAAACCCTACCAAAGAAAATAGCGAATACAGTTCTACTTCTTCTTCAGTATCAATTACACCAATGCCAACCGGTAGTGTTCCTCCGTATATTAGATCCACATCTTCAATCGATGATCAACTCGAGGGTATATAATCTAGATTATGAAGAATATGTAAGCAAAATGAACATTAAGCAAAATTCATGCTCTTAGTTATATCATAGATTTTTGGTACTGTTTTATATTTTATTATATACATCATTTTTAATTATTAAATAAATCACATTTTTCATAATTAAGCGTACCGAGGAAAACATCTAGCAATACAAAATATATAATTTTAAACTCATCGATTTTCAATAAAAATGTTGCAAGAGTTACTGAATTTAGATTAGATATAAATACGCAGAATAGTCAATCCAATAACATGGAGAATCAAAAACCAAAGAAGAATAAGACCAAACCTTTAGAAACAGGTAAACTATTTACTGATGTCTTGGCTACTTACAGATCTACCATTAACTCATCGTTAATGTTCCAAGAATTGTGTACATATTTAGAACCATACAAACCAAATATAAGTAGAATACGATGTCTGGCAATCGGAAGCTTTTCAAGTGATTTTCCAGCAAAGTATCAGTTGGCATTACTCTTAGAATTAGTTGAATATTTATCAGAGGATGAGAAAAAAGTCACTGTTTCGATATTTGATCCTGTATTTATCGAAGATGATAATAAATTTATGGAATCTTTGACTTGGAATATTGAAGAAAACTCATCAGAAGATAACTTAAAATCTAATTCAACATTGTTCTTTTTACCTCATGCTCCCTTAGATTTAACTGAAAATATATTGAAAAGTGAAGAACCACAAATTTTGCTTGCCAATAATATTGTACAACATACAGATAGATACACACAAAAGCAATTGTATGATAAATTTCCAATAATAAGTAAGCTTGTACATTTGTTAAATTCTGTACAAAAAGAAAGTAATAAAATAAGTGACGTTCACGAGGATAAAAATATTGATAATGATGGTTTTACTACTTTTATGTCGAAAAAGAAAAAGAGGAACAACCGCTCAAAATACAGATTTACAGATCCAGTTCTTGATTACACATCCATAGAAACGAGTTTCAGCAGTTGCCAATACTTTTCAACATTTGATAATGGCAAACTTTTGAAGGATAAGCCTTGGATTAATTCGTTTTCTGATTTAGCATTACACCATATTACATAAAGCATTGCATAAATTTTTCAAATATGTTAAAAATAAAAGTATTATATTTTACAAGTATGAATATTAAACATTTAAGTAATAAAACTATATATCAATTAATTAAACAGTTTAATTTTCGTATTTTTCCCAGTTATCTAAGATTTGTTTAATTGGTTCAGAACCAGTTAAGTCATAAACACTTTGGAAGTATTCTTTGGTGATTTCAAACGGCTTAGCAGTCAAATTTGGAATATATTTACCAACTAACCTATCAGTTTTAACATTTTTCTTTAAGATGTTAGCCTTTAAGAAATTCTTGAATGGCTTAACACCATTTCTTAAGTAGGAAGAATGGAATGGAACTGAAATACCTGGTAAAGGAATACAAGCGAAACCTCTTTCTAATTCGATTGGTTGGGGCTTAGCGATAGATTTCTTAGAAATTTCATCGATAATTTCAAATAAGTGAGATTCAACATCTTCTAGAGACATTGATTCTTGTAACTTAACAATATCAATCTTTTGTATTTTGATAAAGTTCAATGTATTGTTTAAAGTATCTAAACCTCTTAAGTCACCGGCAGCAACGTATTGTTGATTTTCGACATTGTAATTGACAATTTCTAATAACCATTTAGTTCTGGCAGCAACCTTTTCAACAACGAATTTTAAGGCATCTTGAGTGAAGGTGGCAGAAACTCTACCTGGGTTAACAGCAATCATACCATAATTTGATCTACCAAATTCATCTCTTGGAACAGCAACTTGCATTGTCATACCTCTGTAGAAAACAACTTCGACTAAAGATTCGATGGACATGATATCAGCTAAAGAGGCCAAAGCAGCATATTCACCTAATGAGTGACCAGCAAAAGCGCTATCAGCTGGGATTAAACCCTTGGATTTCAAATCTTCAAAGGCAGCCTTTTCCATTAAAGTTAATGCCGGTTGAGTAAATTGTGTGGCAGATAATAAACCAGTTGGAGATCTGAAAGTGAAGGAGTTGCTATCCTCAGTAACTTCCTTGAAAATCTTTTCAGTCTTGATTTCACCATCAACGATAGTTTCAAAGATCATTTGAATGTAGTTTTCTCTGATCTTTCTACCCTTTTCACCACCAAAATAGATAGTTAATTCATTTGGATTATTCTTGACAATATCTAGGATGGAGAAACCATAAGTTTCTTTGAAATGAGCATCAGCTCTATCCCAAACATCCCTAGCAACAGCAGACTTTTCATATAAGTCCATACCCATACCTTGTTCTTGAGAACCTTGACCAGTGAAAACAAAAGTTGAAACGGGTTGTTCAACTTCAGCTTCACCAGTAAGAACAACAACATCCTTGTCATTCTTAGTTTCAAACTTAATTAATTTACGACCGTTGATCATACCAATATGTTGGATTGTAGTCTTCAACGGAGTATTTGGTAGCACCATATCGATAAATTGACAGTTGTAACCACGAACTCTTGAGGCAACACTATCAGCGGCCCAATTTTCAATCAAAGCACGGATAGCAGCAGATGAGTACATACCGTGGGTGATGGTACCTGGCAAGTTTGCGTAACTAGCAAAATGACGGGAAACATGAATTGGATTCAAATCACCTGAAATCTTACCATAAGGTTCATTTGTACTTGGTGATTGAGAATCGACAACAGTAATTGGAATAGAATTTTCAATGTTAACCTTTTGTTCTAAAGTTGAGGCATTTCTTTGTAAGAAATCAATAACTGGGTTACCATATGATTCGCCTGCTTGGTAATCAACGACACCAATTTCAATCTTCTCCTTGGTTGGTAACTCCATCTTAATCTTACCAAGACATTCAACAGAAGAGAAGACATCAGCATTCTTGAAAGTTACTTCAGTTTCAGTTTCAAAAGATAACGTTTTACCTAACAAATCGGATTCTTCGTCATCTAATTGGAACCACTCCTTGGAGCGTAAGACTGCAACATCCTTTGGAGACTTGATGTGCATTTCATAAACTTGTTCAACAGTCTTTTGGAAAGTATTTTCAAAATCAGTGTAATGACCTCTGTAGAAGAAGGATGAAGTAACTTCCATAACAGGTTTGTTATCTCTACTTAAAGTACCAACAACTTCGACAACCTTACCGTTTGGTTGGTTGACAACGGATTGAATAACTGCACTAGTTGAGATTAAGTCACCTTCTTGTAATAGAGAAGCACCTGGAATCATTCTGTAACCGTTAGACAAATGGACTAACTTTAATAAATCACCATCAACAGTTTCTGGAAAGATAGCCTTAATAATAGCTCTCCAACCAACAACAATGGCAAAATCCATTGGTGCTAGAACCTTTCTACCTGATCTTGGAACAAAGTCTTCACAATTGTTACCAATAGCACGGGTAAAGTCGGTAATAGCTTCAGCAGTAACAGTGAAATCTTGGCCCTTAATTATATCTCTTGGGTTAAACTTTAAGTTAAATGGTTCGTCGATCCATAACTTCCAATACATTTCCTTGATACGGGTGTTACGATCATCCATGATTTCAGCAATTGGGGCGAAACCATCTTCTGGCTTGAAGTTGTATAATAATGATAAAGCAACTGGTGTACCATCCATGGTTCTGTTTTCAATTAATTGCATTTCAATCTTATTTTCAGCAACTAACTTCAAAGTAGCAGTAACCTTCATTTCACCTTGAATAAGTTCAGATAACGTAATGACAGTCTTAGAATCATCAGATACGTTAGTAATATCAACATACATGTGGTGAGATGGCTTGAAAACCTTTCTAGCAGCATTAACAACGTATTGTGAGTTTTGAACAAATCTATCGGTAGTAAAGAATGCATATCTCCAATTCTTCTTTGAACCAGCCAATTTGTCAAACCAGGTATCTTCATTTGTAGAAGGAGAAAACTTAAATGAAACATTATTGGATTCAAGTTCAGTACTAACTGGGTCCTTACCGCCAAAGTATTCGACGGTTGGGATCTTGGAATCATCATTGTTATAATAGTCAGCTAATAAATGTTTAATGTGACCTTCATGGATGCTATCCATGATGTCCTTAATTGGTTCATCAATTGTTTTAGTAAATTGTGCGGCAACTGGACCATGTAAGATACATGTTCTTTGAACATCTTGATCAACAACGGCTTCTAAGTGTTCGGATTGCCATAAAGAATCCTTCTTGAAGAAAAACTCGAATCTGTGATCTAAGACAGGGACAAATGGAACAGGCTTTTGGAATGGACTTTCACACATGTTTAAGAAGTAATCAATATCTTGAGCATTCAAGTATTGATCCTTGGCAGCTGGGTAAGCATTGAAGATAATATTTAAGGCCTTGGTTGGTTCATCTAGAACAGAATAGGATTGGATTAAAGATTTAGTCTTGTTTTCAGTGAAACGTTCTTCGACACGGCGTAAGAAATCACCAGTGAAGTTTCTTAAAGTAACATCGATCCATTTACCGGATTTTTGCATGAACATTAGTTCAACTAATCTTTTGGCAACTTCTTCGTATGTCATAGAAGTTAACTCACGGGCTTCACCATTAACGGTAGCAAACCATGGCTTTTGAGTGTCAGCATTTAATTTTTGGATGATATAATCCTTCTTAGCATCTAAAGCTGGCTGTAACTTAGCCTTTGGCAAGTTGAAAATAGTTTCATCCATTTCCTTCCAGAAGATAACACATCTAGTAGCGATCTTATGGATTGGTTCACCCATTTCAGAACGGACGGTAATAATACCACCAGTTGGCTTCTTGTAAGTGTTTTCCCATAGTTTGTCTGGGACACCTGCACAATCAACGATAGCTTTCTTGGCATCTGGAGAAGTTTCAGCTTCCTTGGCAGTCATAACTCTAGAACCGAATAAGAAACCATCAAATGGCATAGGTGGATAGTTGAATTCAAGAGACCAGTTACCAGTTAAGTATGGGTAAGTATCATCGGCTGAACCGAAACCGGAACCAGCGATTAAAACAATGTTAGATTGTCTTCTAATCTTAGAGTACATTTGTAACATTGGGTTGTGGAAATCTTCAAAAGAATGATGACCACCACCTCTACCACCTGTCCATTGTAGAACAATTGGGAAGTTTGGATGAGCCTTCGCGATGTTGATAACTTGAGAGATGGCATCGATAGAACCTGGCTTTAAACCTAAGTGAGTTAGACCTAGAGTTTCAATATATTCAGTAGCAACTTCTAAAGATGGAACACCAGCACCAATGGTTAAACCTTGGATTGGGTAACCTTGAGCTCTTAATTCCTTGATTAATGGAATACCCCATTGTAACATTCTTGGGTTAACGTAAATTAGATTAATAGATATACTTGAACCTGGTGTGACTTGGGAAACGATATCATCAATAGCTTTAGTCATACCATCTGGGGAGAAGTAACCACCACCACCTAATTCAATTTGGTAGCCGGCATTAATAGTAGCGGCAACAAAATTTGGAGACACAGTAGTTGGAGTCATACCCGGAACTAATAATGGAGCTCTACCTAATAATTTAGAGAATTTAGTGTTAACGAAAACTTTACCCTTTTTGTTCTTAATTAAAGTTGGGTGGTATTCTGTTAACCAGTCAGCATTTTTCTTGTAACCGTTAGAAGTAATGTCGAAAATTTCTTGTTTGAAACCATAGCCATCATCTGGGTTGATATCTAAAGTACCAGCGACGATGATACGTACACCAGTACCTTCTTTGTTACGGTGGGTTAGGACACCTAAACCAGAGGCACCACCTGGACCGAAATCTAAGATATGGGTAGCTTGGAATTGTGTGGTGACTTCCCATTTGACTGGTAATCTAATGATACAGTCAACAACTCTAGCGATAATGGAACCTTCAAATTTTCTTAAGTCCTTACCATCGTAAGTATCATAGACTGCGATTTTAATATTTGATGGGTTGAATTCAATGTCATTATTCTTTAGATCCTTAAGTATAGTTTCGTTAGCTGGAACTAATAGATGAGAATGGAATGGAGCACTTACAGGTAAGAATCTGTTAGTGAACTTTAATTTT
Source organism: Kazachstania psychrophila (assembly GCA_030579255.1). Classification (NCBI taxonomy): domain Eukaryota; kingdom Fungi; phylum Ascomycota; class Saccharomycetes; order Saccharomycetales; family Saccharomycetaceae; genus Kazachstania; species Kazachstania psychrophila. The sequence continues at coordinate 67,309 of JAKTQD010000008.1, read as the reverse complement.
CTCTCACTGAATGGAATTCTAGCTTGGTCAAGACCAGAAGAAGCCTTGGCGTTTCTTAAGGATAGATTTAGACCATATAGTGATTGTGGTGGACCTGAAACAACTAAGTTTCTACCACCGTTAACCAAAGAAATTACTACATGTTTTTCTTTTGGTAAATGAGAGTTTGTGTTGTCAACAAATTCTTGAACTTGTTCTTGAGTTAAGTTTGAAATGGTTAACATTGGGGATGGCGTACCTTCACCATGTTCTATAGAGTCTTCTACGACGGATGGTGGAACAGAAGTATTTGGATAAGTTTGAACACAACGGATACCGATGAAGAATAGTAAAGAGATAGCTTTTCTCATTGTGATAAAAAATGATTCCCAAGAGTCAGCTTCAGCAATAGCGATAGCAGTAACTAAACCTTGAGAGTGACCAGTGGAACCATTTAAGTAAGATCTTAAGTCACCTGGGGTGAAACCTAATAATCTAGCGGAAACAGCGTAATGAGCTAGTTGAATAACACCAATCAATGGACATGAGATTGGAATTGATAGTAGGTATTCATTGTCTGGGGTCTTTGATGGGTCTTGTAACCATTCTAACAGGTTGAAGTCTTGCGTATAAACTTTTTCGGCACCTGGGGTTGATTTAATTAAAGTGTTTAAAGTGTTTGCTGAGAACTCGAATATATCAGAGACTAAGAAGTAGTAAGTGTCGTATAATTCTCTTAGTTCTTCGAAGTAGTCGTCGGTGTTACCTTGACCACCGAAGATAGCGACTAGAGTTGAGTTATCTGTCTTTGTTGATCTGAATAAAGCGGCCTCAGATTTTTTATTGAATGGGACATTGGCAATTATTCTCGCACTGATATAATTTTTGATTAAAAGTTTAACTTTTGGAAGTGTAGTTGGGAATTTGTCGGTATCTTTTAGTAATTCAGCAGCCAATACGTGAATATCGTTACCATGGAGATAACGGTTATCGAATTCAGCAATTGAAGCTCTTACTACGAGATCAAATTGATTTTCACTATCTGGGACTAATAAAGAGGCGGTATAAGCTAAGAATTTACCTAATAGTTCAGCAGCAGAAGCTGGTTCTTCGTCATCAGCGAAACCTTCTGTAGGTTGAGGCATAGTTTTCTTGAATTGTTCTTGTAATTGAGAAGCGGCAAAGAATGAAGCAGCTGGAACCGATAGCACATGTTCGATTGAACCATGAGATAGAATTAAAGATCTAGTAGATTCAGTCATGATAGATTATTTGTTGTTTGTTTCGTTATGCTATTTTTAGTATTAAGTAGTACTAATTGATATAATGAATAAAATGGAATAGTAATTAAAAAATATATTGTAGAGTGTTTGTTGTTAGAATATATTATAGGTATGATATTCTGTGTGAGTGTTGCTTAAATTTTTACTTAACGATGTTTGTGTCAGATTAAGTATTACGAATTGAACGAGCTTTTTATGGTTATGTGATTCTTTGAATTATTCGAGCAATTGCATGAAAAAATGGATAAACAGTATCTTATTTTATAATTGAACCTGGAGTATAATATAGTATATATATATTCGATATTGTTGTGCTTTCAGTACAACAAAAAACCAAAAAAAACATTCTATTGAATGAATTAAAGTGAATTTTGACAGCAACTTGTGGTAATTTTATTGGAAATACATCATATTTGATATTCACTAGCTTGAAATTTTCAATAATTGTCGCAAATAAAATTCACATGCGCACAATAATTCGGGAAATTTCACATGCAAAACTCCAAATCAAATTTAATTCAATACAAACTTTTAATTTTCTTATTTTAAACATACGGCTTTTCCGGGTAATCAGTTATTGATTTTGGTTGAGTGTTTTTGTAGGCAACTGAAACCAAATCACGCGTGTCGTGGAAACGTACTTTGTAGTGTCAGATGCCTGGTCTCTTAATTCAACGATTAGAATATCGGTTTTGAAGAGAGGAGAAGGATCTGCAATACGTAATGGCTAATGTTGTGTTTCTAGAACGGCTGGGCGTAGTAATCATAATCATGCTTATTTGGGAGTATGTTAGTATTATTTTGGTTATAGATTACATAGATAGCTTTTCTGTTGAATATTGGTTGAAAGCTACTAGATAATAAAAAGAAAAAGAGTATATACAAACATGGCAGATAAGAGTTGGAGTACTGAACCCATCACCATCCCCGTGGTGATATATCGGTCATTCTGATCGACCCTGTATTTAAATATATATAAACGAGATATCTTTGTCTTGTAAAAGTGGTATAAAAATTAGCCGCTCTGTTGTTTGAAATTAAAATTCAACACACAACAACTAAAACATAAGTTACCCCCCCCAACATGCAACAGCCATTCCATTGAGGACCCTAATGCCTAGGTTACCCTCATCATTGTAAAGCAGAATGACGTGGATAAATAGTAACAACACACGAAAATGCGTTGGATAAACGCCAAGAATTAATTCTTCAAATGGGCCCATTTTCTACAATACCCCCCCCATTCATTCCCCCAACAGGAATACTTCTTCAATTGTCTTAATTGGTTGAGACGATTAATTCTGTGTCACATGCTCGACAATTCACATTTATAAAAAAATCAAAAAAATGTTGAATTACTTTTTAGATAGATATCCATCCAAACACAGAAATAAAAAAAGCCTGTTCTCCGTTCTCCGTGGCAAGTACGCAGAATAAAATAACAAAAACAACAACTTTCACATGGATAGTGACATACTACGGTACTCTCTGTGTAATAAACCCTTTTCCATATATCCGTCCCTAGTTCCACGGAATACAAACTGTTGAACGACCATAGAAGAATCTGATTTACTTTTCACCAGTTGCCTTTAATTACGCCACTAGAAATCACCCAATTTGCATAACCTAGATTATTGGAGAGACAAAATGATACAGATAAAGTGCAGTTGGAGAATTACTATACCGTACAAAATTAACTTTCTCCGTTTCATGAGTTTGTTGAGCCAAAATTGTAAATTTACATTTTTGTAGTTTTGTACAGATCCTGTTCTGAATATGTTCTACTTATTCCGAATCAAGTATAGTATACGCACGCGTCTTTGAAGAATTTAGTCTATTTTCTCTTAGATTATGGAGAAATTTTTCAAAAATGGATCATTATCATTATCATTACTGTTTCTGTATTGAATTTCTTTCTTTCTTTCTACGGTGATGTTTGTAAATTCAACGAATTTGTTGTTTAAAATTTTCTTTTGTCCTTATACTGCTGTGAATTACGACTGTTAAACTTGGCAGATTATATAAGACTGACCTAGTTTTATATATACACTTCATTGGTTATCTATATTCAATTCCTTTTTGTGAATATACTCCAATAAATAATTTATTATCCTATCCATCCATATAAAGCTGTATTTATTATCACATTTTGGATAATACTCATTACTAATTTTATCTTTTTTTCCACAACTTATAAAGCATTATCATATTCGTTTATTTTCTTTCTTTCTTAATAGCATACCAAATTAATAAACGCACTCTCACAAAACAAACAATGCAAAAAAGAAAAATTCTCCTAAGTACCTCGCTACTGTTTGTCTTCACATCTTTCATACTGGTCATCATATCAACTGCTGGTTCAACTGCCAATTATTCACCATTGAACAATATATATATCGGTGATGCTGATATCTCTCACATCAACATCACTAAGGTTCTCCCTCAGTTAGGACCTTTAGCTCTCATGCTAGGTAGTATACTAAATACTTACCCAGAATCTGGCCAAGAAGTCTTCTCCACTTTAAAGAATGTCTCGAATTCTGACGCTTTAATTCCTTTCCTAACCATTGTATTAAAATCTGAAAACACAACCAAAACTTTAGAAGCTGTTGGTAAATTAGCTCCATTGGCTCTATCTTCCGGAGCTGGTAGCAGCACCGCCATGACCCTAACATCCATTAACAATCTGTTAAAGGAGTCTAAAAACTCCACTGCTACAATGGAAGGTCTATCCAATTTAGTTGCTGATCAAGACGCCACTGCTAACTCAACTTCTTCTATAACTACAATGTTACAAAGTTTTGTATTCAAAGCCTTAGAGAACTCTAAAAATGCTTCTGCTACCACTGACGCCTTAATTGATGTCATGGATATCCCAGTCACAGATTTAATTACTCTGCTACCACTTTTAAAGATTGCTCAATATTCCACAAACATATCGGCTACTTTACAATCAGCTGCCACTTTAATGGCCGTTGATATCCCAACTATGTTAGCTACTCAATTAACATCTATATTAGACAGTGCCGCTAAAGCTGACAATATCACTGCAGCTTTCGCACCATTTGAAACTTTAATTCCAACTAACTTGAAGGCTTCAATGGCTGCTCTAGAAACTTTAATTGGTGACTCTTCTAACAAAACTGCAACTATTTCCTCTTTGGAAACTATTATTAAAACCAACTTAACTCAATCAGACACCGCAAAGAACGTCATGGCTGATTTGAATATCATTACGGCCCAGTCTTCTAACACTACTGAATTATTCTCTATGTTATCTTCTGTTATGCCATTAGTAAATGGAATGTCTGGTTCTGCCGGTGCTTCTTCCATGTTAAGCTTATTATCTTCTGCTACCACTGAATTAAAGACTTTAGGCGAAGTTTTAGATGCCTCTAACAATTCTACTGGTTCCGTTTATGATATCTCTTCTCTAGAGAGTAACTTAAGTTCTGACTCTAAATTAGCTGAATATACACCATACTTATTTGAATTCTTAAATGCTTCTAGTGACCCAGCTGCTTCTTTCCAAGCTTTAGTTAACATTACTCAACTCGGTGCCACTAATCCAAGTTTCTTATTACCATTATTAAAGGTCTTAAACATGGCTACCACTGCCGGTGTAGTCACCGACGAAGAATTGTACGTAGCTTACCCAACCATTTTAGATGCCTTACACATTCCAGCTAAACTTAGAATTGCTATCTTCACTTTATGTGAAGTCAATATAAAGGGTGATGTTACAAAATGCTCTAGTCCACATGCCGTTCAAAACTTCGATTTCAGAAGCATTATTTTCCAAATCTTATTAGACTCTGATTTTGCTCCATATATCAAAGCCTTAAACTATACTGCCGACGATTTACACTTAGATGGTAGATTACAAAACGAACAACATCAATACGTTCCAACCGTCAAGGCCGCTTTAGCCATGAACATATTGTCTATTATTACAGCTTTCTTCATGTTCATTGTCATAGCCTGTATGTTAGCTCGTCCTCATACTTTAAGAACCAACATTAGATGGTTTTTCTTTATCTTATGGTGTATGACTTACTGTTGTTTCACTGGTTTAGGTACTACTGTTGTTACCGCTATGGTTAACATCATCAAATCCGGTACTGCTCACGATAAATATAATGTCATTGTCAAGACTAATGTTCCTACCATGGGTCTAACTTGGTCTGCATTCACTTTATCCGTTTTATCTTGTTGTTTACTAATGTGCGCTTGGTTCCTAGAATACAAGGATGTTGGTCGTATCGCTCGTGAATCTGCTGTCACTGTTGAATCTACTAGTGGTACCAGTGACAACGAATCTCAAACAATTAAGAAAGAATTCATTGAAGAAAAGGTCAGAGATGACATTTAATTGCTTTGAAAAAATAAAAAAGTTCATTAATTTGCTAATAGATAAATATTCTAAGAAATATTTTTGTATCATAAAACAATCATTTAAAGGACATATATAAATATATATCGCATAATTACAAAAAGCATAAACATTGTTTAATACAACAAAACATTATTATTTTTAAAAAACCGTTAGAATGGCTATGTATATATATATATGGTATATGTTCACCTATATGTTTGTAATCATAACATTTCTCTCTTTTCCATATATGGAGTTTGAATGTATTGAATATTTGGTCTCGATCTGACAAAACACCAACTAAAGAAGTTAATTAATGCCGCTACGACACTACCCCAGATAATACCAAAATAATTTTTACCTAAACTTAATTTGATACCATATTCTTCTTTATTGTCTTTTAAGATATGAGAAATGTAGATATATGTAGCCATACTTGTACCAGCACTGATGATTAGACATACGAATGCTAAGAAAGCGAAAAAGACACCAAACCATTTTAAAGGCTTAATATGAATTAAACTTCTGGCAATCGAGAAAATAAAAGAGATAAGTACTAAAACAATACCGACAATTAAAGTGATAAACATACACTTAGCTAAGTCATTATAGTATTTCATATCTTTTTGCAACTTCTCTGGTAATACAATATTAGCAACATCATCAACTAAAGAGACAACATTGTTATCTTCAATGTTATTGTATAGTAAGTTCTTTAAATCGAACTTCTCAATACCGTCTGGTGAGGTACAACTTGTAATCTTTTTAGAATCATCTTCCTTACAGTATGACCATAGTCCGATGTTATAATAAGACGGTAGAATAGAAGATAATGAAGTACTTGAAGATATTGACGGTATGACTGTCCCTAAGGACATCCCCGTTAGATCCACTTGAGCGACGTATATTTGATTTATTGGAGTGTAATTCTTAGTAGAACCAGCACAGGCGATACACGCCAGGATTAAAGCTGCAAATGAGAAGAATAATGTACTCAGTAGTGAGAATACGTTAGACATCTTGATAATTTGTTATATTTTTATTGTAAGTTTGTTTGTTGCTATTATTTCAATATCGTTTATATTGGCGATGAGTAACTGCTAAATATATAAATGACTGAAAAATAACGGTCAAAATGATTACAAAAACCTTGTTTCTCTTATATATACTTCGATTCCCTGATATCTCTCCTAAACCAATAATGAGTGACTATTGAAAACTTGATACCCTTACTTATATCAATAACTATCTATTTTTAGTTAAACTTGGCTGTGTTTAATCATTTTTTGATCTATATATAATCATCCCATTTTCCCTATTGGGAAGTCATCCGAACAAAAAAAGCTGTCAAAAATAAAGATGGCTTGGTATTAGGGCTTATAGGTATTTTTTTGGTTAGTGAGTGGCAGATTAGGGCTGTGTTGTGTGGATAATATAACAAGAACGAAGAAGAACACGAGATGACTGTATATGATTATTATTTGCATAGGGATACAACCTGCAAGTTCAGTGAAGTATCTTGGAACTGGTTAGTATTGTGGGAAGGTGTACATTATGGAATGTTGGCATTACATAGAGACGACATCCTCAGGTAGGCCTATCCTTCGTGAGAATGAGAAGGATATTTTGATAGATTACTCAATTGGATTGTATGACGGTAAAGCTAAGGTAGCGGATAAACAAAGTGGGCGTATCTTCCTGACCTCCCAGAGGATCATCTACGTGGATGATAAACTCCCCACAACTGATTCTGTATTTTTAGAATTGGATAATATCAAATCTCTTGATTTCTCATCCAGTTTCTTAAAGAGATCTGCAAGAATTATCATATTTCTTAAAGAAAATTCTATTATTAAATCTGAGGATAAGAAAAAAGATAGTAAGAAGCAACAGGAAAACGTGTTCTCGACCTGGTCATGTCCAATCTGTGCATTTGCAAACACTACAAAGGATAAATTTACCCAAGAGAGTTCCATCCCACCAATTTGCGAAAATTGTGGTATACCAGCAATTTATTCTATGGTACACGACTCAATTGAATATGTTCAAGTGAAAGAAGAGAAAAAACCAAATACTTGCCCATCTTGTACTTTTATTAATCATCCATATTTAACAAATTGCGAAATTTGTGGTACAAGACTACCTTTCTCTAAAACTAATACAAGGAGAAGAAAAACACATTCAAGCTCAACATCTAAGATAAATGGAAACGAATTTATACAAATAAGTTTCAGAAAATCTGATGGTACTTTATTTGCACAGGCATTAGAATCTGTTGTAGATAAATTAAACAAAAAAAATATCTTCAACAAAGACGTCGTATCTGTTAATGGTGTTGCTGTTAACGAAAAAGAAATAGAGACTTTCACAAAAAGTTTCGACAATAATGATAATAGTAACGATATAGCTATGTTGAAAAGTAAATTCAACATGACAGGTATCAGTGGGCTAGAAAAATCTGGTGAAAATCAGCTAGCAAATAATGATATCCTTTTCACTAGTGCTCTATCTGATATGAACAAACTGATATCATTAGCTAATAACATCGAACGTTTATATAGAAAGAATACAGCAGAAGATGCAACGAAAACTAACGAACACAACAAGAAGCCTCTGTTAATAATTGATAGAGAGAAATTCTTAAATAAAGACTTATTTCTTGATGAAATTGCTAGGGAAATCTATGAATATGCAATTTCTGAATTTAGAGATAATGAAAAAAATGGAACGGTAATGATCACTTTAGTAGATCTATATGCAATGTACAATAAAGCAATGAGAATTGGAACAGGTTTTATTTCACCTGAAGAGATGAAGGAAGCTTGTGAAAGATTTGAAAGATTAAATCTAAAGGATTTAAAACTAATGAAAATTAACAATAGAATTCTTTGCATCTCGAGTGTAGATTCCTTAAACTTTGTTAGTGCTAAGATTGTAGGTATTGTGAACAACGAACCTGGTTCTGACATCTTAAAGATCAACCAAATATTAAATTCGGACTCAACAAAGAACAATTGGACGATGGGTGTACTAGTCGAACTACTACAATACTGTGTGGACCAAGGTGATTTAGTAATCGATGAACAATTAAGTGGTATATTTTATTACTTCAACAATTTCTGGAAGATCCGTTAGCATTACAAAAAATAAAACGTAGTGTTTATAAATACTAAATTATAGATAATATTTACATATAAAATAAAATACAGAAGATATTAATCATTAGTCGTTTCGTTCTTAATGGAAGCCTCTTGTAAGTAATTCCTTTTCTAAGTTATTCCAGAAGAAACGAACGACTTCAACGTCTTTAAAACGCTTATGTTTATCAAGTTCAACGGATTGAACATTCCATTGTTGAACTTGTTGTGGTACCTCGTCACCATTGAAATGGAAATAGTAACCTTTACAATGTTGAAATAATTCTTCAGGAGTATTCCATTGGTAATCACGGAATTGCCACGTATGACCGGTAGTGACTACAGCTACGACTCTATCCCAATATTCTGGTTTTGTAAACATTCTTGTATTATTAACAACTAAAAATCTTATTGGCTTACTTAGCTTGTTAAATTTCTTTTCTACTGTGATCAAATCTGTACCTGTTGATAGAGGAGTCTCTAGAGGATTAACATATTGTGAATCTTGTAGGAACTGCTTTATATTATTCAGTGACAATATAGATGAAGTTGCCGATGAAATTAAAATGATTGGATCCTTACGAGTAATATCAATTGAAGCACCAGTTTTACTGACGTGTCCTTTATTAGAATTCTTACCAGATGCGGTTTTAGAACGTAAGGACGCCTTAATAGATTGAACTAGCTTTAGTTCAGCATCTTTTATAAGATATGAAAAATTAATTGGCTTGGAACCACGCAAGTTAGAATTGTGATCCATTAAAATTCTCTCATGTTGTAGAGTTTCCAGTAGAGCAGGGTCATCCGAATCTGGAACACTAACCTTATATGCACTACTTTCTGAACCATTAATTTCATTCTTATTAGCATGACCTGCTTTCTGACTTTCTATCATACTATCATTAGATTTCATATCTTCTCTAGTTTCCCCTAAAGCAATATATTCAGAAGATTCTGATTGACCAGTCAACCAATTAATCAAATCGTTTCTTTGCAAGAAGGGAATATTAGTTAAGTGCTTATTTTGACAATCAGCTAAATATTCTGCGGCACTAGAATCCTTATATATCCAACAGTGAATAACAACCTTTAAAATGACAGGCTTTCCGTCAATTTTAAATTCAGTTTCTTCATCTAAAGGGATAGTTTCAGAACCATCAGTTGCAAATGATATGGTTACTGCTTTGGCGATATCATCGGTATTGGAATTATCTGTATCTATTAATGTGTAACTATCACCATTTTTTAAATGCTCTCTAAAACTGGTTAGAGATGACATTGCCAATTTTTTTAATTCTAAAACAGGAGGCCTTGGATGACAACAAATACAATTGTATACTTGCAAATATAAATTCGAAGTGGTATTTAAATATTAACTGTCTTTCAATATTTCGACTTCTTAAAGGTTTGTTGTTCAACTTTTTCATTTAATTTAATTTTTCAAATTTCCAAAATTACAAGCCGGGTAAATTACTTAATATATTTTAAAATATCATAGTCATCGCGAAATATTTCACCAGATGGTAATATATCGACTAAGTTGTATATATGTTATCTATCTACCCAATAAAAGTCAAGCTCCAAAGTTAATAAATCAAGGCCTAGAACCATTTACTTTTGATATGGCGAAGAAAGTAAAAAAGAGCTCGACTCCACAGGCGGTGGAGAAAGCCACAAGCGGGAAGAAAGGTAAGAAAGGTAAGAAAGAAGAAGTAGTTGACGTAAAGGAGACTAAAGAAGAAATAAAAGCTAAACATCAAGCTAATAGAACAAAGGTCACATCTATTGCAAGTTGGACTGGTAAATTACCTCTTACATTGTTCCACGAATTCTGTCAAAAGAAAAAATGGAACAAAGTTGAGTATGACATGAAGAATATCGGTGACAAAGGCCTAATTGCAACTGCAACTATTTCCTGCACTGATCCAAAGACTAAGGAAGTATTAAGGATCAGGATGAATGATCCTACCTACGATAAATCAAAGAACAAGGGTATTCTGAAGCCAGAAGAAACTCCAATGGAAGCTAGACATATGGCTGCTACGATTGGTTTATACCGTATTGCATTTAATACGAATCTACATATGATGCTTCCACCAAACCATAAGAAACTTTGGTATGAATTAGATGATTATCGTAAAGAAATATTAAAGTCTAGTCCAGAACGTGCAAAGAGAGTATTTGACTCAGAACCATTTGCATCCATGCTAGAAGAAAGAAGGATGGAAAAACAAAGAGAAAAGGAAAGAGAAGCTAAAAATAATCAAACTCAAAAAGTTGAGAATACCCCTGTTATTATCTCATCTACCAAGGATACAACATCTTCTGAAAGTAGAAAATATATCAAACGAGTTAGTAAAGCAAGCCCAGATAGAAAGCAAGAGAAGTCCTTAGTTAAATTCCCTCGAAAAGTTTGGGAAAATGCAACGTTTGTAGATCTTCAAGAATCTTCTAGACAGTTGATAGAAAAGTCTATTAAATATAATATTAATTGGAGTTTGAGAAAGAAGAAATTAGACGGTTCCAACGAAGAAGTGGAAACCAGAGACAAGCTGAAATCAAAATTATTATTTTTAAAATTTAGAGAACCTCACGTTTTGGAGGCTATGGAGTACAGTGATCCTTTATCGTTTTTACTATTTAATCTTCCAGAAGATGATCTGCCTCCATTTTTCCGTAAAAGATCAGAGGATTCTAGCAACAAAGTAGAAATATCATTACTACCGTTAGTGACTAGGCTTAAGGTGGAAAGATTAACCGAATGTGGTATTTCAAACGATGAAGCCATTTTTGCTTTGCAAGAATCTGATATGGACGAAGCTGAGGCTGCTAGTTATATCACCCAAAACTTTCAACCTGCTTTAGTTTATAGCTCTACTTTTGAAATAACTGAAGAAGAATCTATTGAATTGTGGAATGAAGAAGCTGAGAGTTTAAAGTCTATATATGAAGACAGGGTTGAAATAATAACCCCTTCTTCATGTTTTATGCTTTCTTTAAATGACAAGTTAAAGGTGAAATTAAAGGTATACAGGTCAACTAGTTATCCTTACACAATACCTGGCATTATTATATCAACATTCGATAAAAAATTTAAATTACCTGATTACATTAAGAAACAAGTTCTCGATAAATTATTGAACTATGTGAAAAATTCCAATTTATTAGGTGATATGTTAATATACACTCTTCTAGAATGGCTTGATGATAACCTAGAAAAAATCATCGATAACCCAGGCCCTTTATTAACTGATTTCGATCTTTCAAAATCATCGCAAGTAAGTCTAGTATCTATGAACAATCAGTCGAAATCAAAAGTCATACAGAAGAAGAGAGGTAACCATTCATCCAAACTTACGCCAGATATGTTGAATAAGCTAAAACATGAATATGATGAAAGAGTCCAGACGATGGAATATAAAGCAATGCAGAATATTAGATCTTCTTTACCTGCTTGGGGAAAACAAGAAAAAATTGTCGAACTGGTTGACAACCATGATGTAGTACTGGTCACTGGAGAAACAGGTTCTGGTAAATCTACTCAGGTGGTTCAATTTTTACTGGACTCTATAATGAGGAAAAATAAGGCAACAAATATCCTATGTACACAACCAAGAAGAATATCTGCAATTGGTTTAGCAGAACGTGTTTCTGATGAACGTTGTACACAATGCGGTGACGAAGTCGGATATTTAATTAGAGGTGTCAATAAAACCAGCCAAAATACCAGAATCAAGTTTATGACAACAGGTGTCTTAGTTCGTATTTTACAAAGCGACAAATCGTTCTTAAATGATTCTATTATTGTAATCGATGAAGTTCACGAAAGATCTATAGATACTGATCTAATTGTTACCTTATTAAAAAATCTCCTCGATAAAGTATCAAACTTGAAGATTGTACTGATGAGTGCTACTGTAAATATTGACCTTTTCAGGTCATTTTTCCCTAAATTAGGTACAATTCATATTGAAGGTCGTACTTTCCCAATCAAGGATTTCTACTTGGACGACATTTTAGAAAGTATCGACTTCAAAATTAAGAGAAACGATAGATATTATGATGAAGAAGATGTAGATGAAGATGGTGGAAAGGGTTTTCTCAAACCTGGTGCAGATTCCAGGTTTTTTAGAAGTGGTCAAATAAATTATGAGTTACTTGCAGATGTTACATTTCACGTGGATGGCCAATTAACTTCTGAGGGTAATGATGGTTCCATTATCATCTTCTTACCAGGTGTTGCTGAAATTAGTAAATGTTGTCGAATTATTTCTGAGAAAGACACTTCGAAAAGTTTTGTCGTTCTCCCATTGCATTCTGCATTAACTCCGGATGATCAAAAGAGAGTTTTCAGAAGGTATGGATCAAAAAGAAAGATTGTAGTATCAACAAATATTGCCGAAACATCTATCACTATAGATGACTGTGTTGCCACAATCGATACTGGTCGTGCTAAGACTATGTATTATAGCCCTAAAGACAACACTTCCAGATTAATAGAATCATTTATATCTAAAGCCGAATCAAAACAACGTCGTGGTCGTGCTGGTAGAGTTCGTGATGGTTTATCTTATAAATTATTCTCTAAACAAGTCTACGAGGAAATGGTATCGATGCCAGCTCCAGAAATAAAACGTATTGCATTAGAATCCTTATATTTATCTGTAAAGGCCATGGGTATTAAGAATGTTACAAAGTTCCTAGCTGGTGGTTTAGAAGCGCCACCTCTTGAAGCTTTAGGTAAAGCCGAAAGATTATTATTGACGGTTGGTTTATTGAATGAGGAGGACAAATCATTAACAGAATTAGGCCAATTCATTTCTTTGATTCCGGTAATGGATATTAAATATGGTAAATTATTAGTTTATTGTATTATCTTTGGTGTCACAGATCTCGGTATCTTGGCTGCTTCTATTTTAAGTGAAGGTATTTTACCATTTATTGGTGGTATGGAAAATAGGGATAAGATTAAAAACATTCTATCCAGATACAAAGCAAAAGGTGACCTATTAGCAAGTATTGAAATAATGCAACAATATCTAGATTGTCAAGATTCAAAGAGTAGACACAAGTTCATAAAAGATAACTTGCTGTCTTATAACAAGGTACAAAACATTCTGTCCGCCAGAGATCAATTTTTCTCTACTTTAAGAGATGTTGGCTTTTTACCTATGAATTACAAATCTGGTTTAAAGAATGGTTTTAATAGAAATACTGGCAACTTCAAAATTTTAATGGCAATTCTAACAGGTGCTTTCTATCCAAATGTATCTCGTGTTCAACTGCCAGATCCAAAATATTTTGCAACAAGTGCGGGTGCCATTGAAAAGGACCCAGAAGCCAAACAAATCAAATACTGGATCAGAAATGAACAATATATTGATGAAATTCGTAATTTAAGAGAAAATGATAATACTGAAAAGAAAGAACTCGATTCATTACCTCTACCAGCTACACGTGCATTCATTCATCCATCATCAGTTCTATTCTCTTCAAATACTCTAAGTGGTGCTGAAATAAAGGAATTGACTGATGTCGACGGTCCTGTTGATAAGCACGATTCTATCAATCCAATCATGAAATACCCATTTGCTATTTTCAATACTATTCAAGTTACCAGCAAATTATTTTTAAGAGATATTACTCCAACCACAACATTATCCTTATTGTTATTTGGTGGTCCAATTAGATATGATGTGAATGGGGATGCCCACTCGCCTGGTATTGTTGTTGATGACTGGTTACCAATTAGAACATGGTGCAAAAATGCAGTCTTAATCAAGGAATTAAGAGTCTTACTTGATCATGCTATAAAGAGAGAATTGGAAAATCCAAGATATATTAAGAGTAAGAAGTCTGACAACATTTCGAATTCCGAAACTAGTAATCCCATCTTGACAGTTGTGGAAAATATCATTCAATCCGATTAAAAATTTAATATATAAACCTCAATCAGTAGGACAATTTATAGATGTACATTTTATTGATATACTTATAGAAAAATAGAATACGTATAATTTATACGGTAATCAATTACTCCACTTGTTCTGTCACACTATTACAAAGTCAAAAAATTTCCAAAATGCGTAATAATAATTTAGCGTTGCATATCGAGAAAAAATTAGAGATCTTGAAAAATTAAAAGGAAACAAATAAGAATATTCCAAAATAAAACAATTGCTTATGCTTTATTTATTGCTAGTATTTTACAGGTGATACAGGTTATAAAACATTTATCAGTAGAACATTGAACACTAACGTCCATGTATTAATGCAATTGCTTATAACTTGCTGCATGTGTGACGTCGGACAATAGCACTATTTACATTAAAATAATTTCTTTAAATATCAATTATAATACGAATTGAGAATATGACAGGAGAGGTGGAGAGATAATGCATTTATTTAAGGAGATATTCTCAAACTGGAAGAGTCTGACAGTGGCTGGTTGACGAGTCGCAGCTGAATAAATTAGTTCAACAATTATTTTAGATACACGTGACAAGTTGGTATTTCAACCTATGAACTACAAATCACAAGACGATAACATCTTTGTGTATTTAAATTGATACAAAAGCTCATAATAATTGTACTTCTGTTAATGGTAGGTTGTAAACACACAAAATAAGACGTACTATTTTATTATCTTTTCTAAACGTCAAATACAATTCGTATCAGGTATTTTGTGATATTCTTACACGGTTCATTATTAAACACTATAAATTTTGTAATTGATTTTATATGTTATACAATATATCTTTCGGCCAATTAAATTTGGTATTTATGCATATTTATACACACAAGAGGGCTCTCTCTATATTATTCAATCATATAATAACTCTTCACTTTACACAATCAGTTAATTACGCTGCGTATTCTAATATCTTTCCAGAATAATTTCAACAAAATTAATATATCCACAATCCAAAAGCTAAGACGTTCATCTCTAAGTATTAACATGCTGCTAATTTAACTACATCTACAATTACGCCCTTTAACCGATTATAGATTAATTATTCATTTAGATTACTACATTACATTTCACATGGAATTCAAGTGTTTATACCTGGCTTCCTGTTTTATTAAATATCATGTATATTGTTTATCTTTTTGTCCAATACTTTCAGAGCGAATAATGTCCCTATCTTCTTCCAATTCAGCGTCGCCTAGACCAATCGAAATCAACACTTCAACTTCTAGTGTATACTGATATTACTGTACAACTTTATGGTTCATACTTGAACAACAAGACAACAATGGTCCATTAAGCTAGAGCTATATTTAGCTTATATATACCAATGACTCTATTGAATTTAGTATGGTGTGTGGGTGGGTTTGTCACCGGAATTATTACCCTCTTGAATAAATCAGATTAGAATATTTGTGACTCCTGTTTTCAAGGACAACAATTACTGTAATTGGACTATTTAGGCCATAGTAGGTGCCAGTATTAAATTGCTTTGGCGACTATACACTGTAACTAACAGAGTAAATATACAATAATCAGCTGATGTTATTGGGGGAATCTAGTCGCAGACAATGACATAACTGATTTCACCTATGAACCGCAGAATAATGAAGGTATTTTAGATCAATCGAGCTTGAAGCATCAACTACTTACTATAAATAAAATTAAATACATATATATATAGGTCTATATAATTCTAGTTCAATCCATTATTTCTCTTTTATTAGTTATTTTTCGTTTCATTATATTCGCTCTCGCTTTTTATTGGAATATTGAATAAAACCCAGAAACTATAAAAGGTAGGAAGTACGAAAGTGAAAAAAAGCCTTAAAGAGTAACTCAGTCACACTTTATTATTAGAAACTAAAGATCAAAATTATACAACAGATCTTTCATTTAAGGACAACGTTAACTTATTACTGACCACTCACTATAACATCAAATAGTTATATATGCCGGGCTCAGTAAGGGACTACGTGGATAACGTCCTGTTCAAACCAACATCCAATGATGATAATCCTGACTCTGAAAACCACATAGTTTTCAGCAACGAAAGTAATAATATTCATAACCGTTCTCAAAGCAAACATACTACCAGTGTAGATGATGACAATGATGACAAGGAGGAAAAGAATATACTACCAATCGATAGAGAGATATTTTCAACTACAACAGCAACCGATGACGACAATTTGCCTTCACTCTCACATCCAATGGAGTTTCAAGTCTTAAAGAAAATGGACATGTATCTAATACCATTAATGGGTTTACTATATTTCTTATCAAACCTAGATAAGTCTAACATTGGTAATGCCGAAGTTGCAGGCCTATCGAAGGATATTGGACTAAAAGGTAAAGAATATAACGTAGCTGTTAGTGTATTCTTCGGTACATACGTTATCTTCGATCCAATAGGTACAAACATTTTGAAGATTGTTGGTCCACATCTAATGATGAGTTTAGGTTTACTATGTTTCGGCATCATATCTTTAGGTACCGCTTGGGTAAAAGGCTATGGTGATTTGTTAGCGGTAAGACTACTTTTAGGTGCTTTCGAAGGTATGATTTATCCTGCAATTAATATGTATTTATCCATTTGTTATAGAAGAGAACAATATGCAAAGAGATTCGCATTTGTATTTAGTGCTGCTTGTTTATCATCTTCCTTCGGTGGTTTAATTGCCTATGGATGTTCTACGATTAATGGTTCGCTAAAGAGTTGGCAATACATTTACATAGTCGAAGGTGCTATTTCAATTGGATGTGTACCATTGTACTACTATGGTTTAAGTAAAAACCTAGAGGACTCATGGTTCTTCAATAAGGAGGAACGAGAATACATTATAGAAAGATATAAGACAATGAATACATTTAATCCAGATGAAACATTTGACTGGTTCCAAGTTAAATTAGCATTAAAAGATATAAAAACCTGGGTTTGTGCCGTTGCATTATTTGGTATCGATTTAACCACTTTCGGTTTAACAGTCTTCTTACCAATCATTATCACAAGTTTAGGTTTCACTAACGTCAGAGCTCAACTAATGACCGTCCCAGTTTATTTCTTAACTGCCATTGTTTTTTTCCTTTGTGCCCTATGGTCCGACCATCTAAGAGTAAGATCACCATTTATTATTGGTGCGTGTATTACAACTTCTATTGGCCTTGCCATTGTTTTAGGTTCAGAAGTACATGGTGTTAGATACTTTGGTGTCTATATTTTATGTATGGGTATTTACGTCAATGCTGCATCCAACTGTCTATGGTTAAGTGGTAACAACGGTAACTATTTCAAGAGAGCTACTGCCTTAGGTGTAAATCTATTCTTTGGTTCTGGTTCTGGTTTAGTTTCTGGCCAAATTTTCCTAGCTGGAGACAAACCAAAATATACCAAGGGTTTATCAATCTGCCTTGGTTTCCAAGTTCTATCTATTGTAATGACCATTATCCAATTTCTTCTGTACAGAAGAGAAAATTTAAAGAAGGAAAAAATAATCGAACATTATCAAAGCATCGGCGAACCAATACCTTATGACGAAAAGTTAAGTGATTTAAATCCAGAATTCCGTTATTACTATTAATGAATAACTTTGAATATGTACATTATACAATATATTATTTAACAAGTTTAATACCATATAATTTTTATCTTTTTCTACATATCCCTATGTGTATTAAACAGCAGCAGCAGAAATAACAACATCTTCATCTTCATCTGATGAGTCTGTTGTTTCCTCTGCAGATTTATCTTCACTACTACTTTCTTCTTCACTATCACTTTCTTCTTCTTTAACAGTGACAATGCGCTTTCTATTTGGCATAGAATTATATTTCTTTACCACTGGCTCAGATGAAATATCAGAGAAAAATTCATCCAAACTTTGCAATTTATATTTCTTACCGCTATTACTTGTAAAGTTACTTTGTATAGTATGTCTATCATTTTCAATTGAAAAGTTATTAATTTGTAGACTAACAGATGCAGGCGAATCGATAAAATTATTTGATGAAAAACTCTTCTTGTATCTGTTATAGTCCTTTAACTTTGCATTCTCTCTAATATCAGTCTCTTGACTAACTATCTCATTTTTCCATGAAATATATGCATGATATCTTACAACATCTTTGTTAATCGTACTGGTCAAAATACCGTTTTCAGTACCATCATCAGACGTAATTCTAGGTTTAGGAGCCTGCAACAATAAAGTGGCAATTTCATATTTCCCAGTATCAAAAATAGATGTTAAATATCTTACTCTATCTCTAATATTAAAATTATCATCAAATTTACCCAAGTAGGTTAAATATTTGAACATCTTCGCAATTCTAGAATTTTCTATATCATATTTATTATTATCCATATTCAAATCAGCTTCATATGAGAATAATTTGGCGGACAATAATATAATTTCTCTCCTTGTTTCAGGACCTTCTTCAGTAAAATTTGGAATCAAGCTCATTAAAACATCAGGACAGATTTTAAATTCGATACCAGCAATCTCACCAAATAACCAAACAATCCCAGCTCTTGCATTATCCATCTCAATCTTATCAGTTTTTAACAGATCTGCTAATTTTAAAATTACTTTCAGATGTCTATATGGATTATTCGAAACTAATTCTCTTATAATATTGACGAAACAGTTTAAAACTTCGCTAGAAAGTGTGTTCTTCTTTCGTTCCATTGTATTGATAAACCAGTTCATCACATGTGACTCAAGTGCAACAGATAAATGTGTTGTAGAAGCTAATGCATGTGATGCAGTAATGACAATCATCTCAATAGGACTATAATTAATGTATTTCTTTAATTCGTGAAGGATCAGTTCCACATTCGAGTCAATAATCAAAGAAGATAAAATCTCTAATTTAAGGCATGCAATTCCCGTTCCTTCAGTTGAAAACAATAGGAAGTTTTTGTAAAATGGTAAAAATAAAGTGGAATCTAGCTTCGAATAAAATAATATGGACTGAAGTAAGGACATTTTAGCCCCTGTATTGGTACTGGTCATAACTGATTTCATCAATGCCTCTGGAAATTTGGAGTTTCTAAAATCGTTTGGAGTTGTCAACTGGAAAAATGCATTACAACAGGATATAATAACACTTGGGTTAGTACTAAACTTTAAAATTCTTAGAGAATTGATGAATAATTCCAAGTCTGAATCCATTTTAAGTTGATAAACCGGGAAAGTAATCTTGTTATAGTGATCCGGTAATGGAATAGAATGACTTTCATCGTCAGATGAAAGATCAATCAACTCAGGTCTTGGAATGTATGTCTTACAGTACACAATTAATAACTCAATCAAATAAAATTGTGCCCAAGAATCTAAATTCCGAAGTATCTGACAGTAATAACGATAATGCCCATGTAACAACTCTAGTTTCTCAGAAAAACACTCCTTCATTAGTATAATAGCGGAAGATATAACGTTTGGTTCAGAATCATCTAGTAGATCTTTGAACAACTCAATAATTTCAATTTCAAATTCATCCTTTTTCCACCTATAAAGTTTTAATAGACTATAAGCAACTTCACATCGAACTATGGAAGAAGGATCTACAATTGCCTTTTTAATACTCAGAAGTATTATAGGACATAATGATGGAATCCTAATGTCTGACAAAGACTTTAAAGCAAGGCATCTTGTTTCAGGATCGGTTGCACTTAATGACTTTTGAATGGTATTAACGGATAATAATGCGAGATGTGGGTCCTTTTCGGCAAATCTTAATAAGTATATATATACCATTCTCTTAATCTTTATGTCATTAGAGCTGATGTTCTTCACTACATCGGAGAAAAACAATTCAATATCAATAGTTGAATCATCAGATGCCATGATACTTAGGATTCTTTTCATAGCATCTTTGACTTCCCTGTTATTTCTAGAGTTTAGTAGAGTTGCTATTTGATCAAAGTTCAGGTTTTTTGAATAATATGTATATGAAGATTCGCCTAACTTGGATGTAGCAACTGCAGCTGCCTCCATCGTAATGGACTCTAATGTAGAAGCAATTTGACTTATCGAGTCTACCATGTTTTATAGGTTATGGAGTTTTATCAATACTATACTACAATTAGTAATATAAATACTGGGTCTGCAATAGCTTTATCTGACTATGATGCTTCTCTTTTTATTTTAAATGTGAATCCCTATATAAAATGAACTGTTTTCAAGATATTTTTTTCAAGAAACATGAATTTTTAAAGATAATAGAATTGTAAGATTTGGTTTGATTTGGAAATTCACATTGAAAAATAGTATTCAATCGTTGCTAAAAACATCTAAATACATAATAAATATATATTTTTAAATATTTAAAACTAGATAATTGAATAATATGCATGACTGTATTGGATGTATAGATCTTAACTAGGCTACTAACCAACCATTGTTCTCTTTCTACCACGCATTCTAACATCAGAAAACCTCTTCAATAGTTCATTCAATTTATTGTCTCCATTTTTGCCGTTACTTTTATATACAGATGAGAACCCTTCAATTATCCATTCATTATACTTATCTGAGAAAGAAGAATGTGTACTAATGATTGCCCTTTCTAAGACATACAAATCTACACCTTTATCTTCTACAAGATTTGAAGTTGAACCTAGACCGAAATCAATTAAATATGGTAACCAATTATTAGAATCAATATCACCATTTTTCACAAGGACAATATTAGAGCTTGTTAAATCACCATGACAATAGTCATTCCAATGTAATAGACCAATTTGCTCACCAACTTTAAATAATGCATTTTTAACTATTTCATTGTATGGATCTTGCTTATACATCCAAAGGAAATGCTTTAAATTACTAAAGCCTGCGCCATCTGGTAACTCTTCACCAAGAAACTCTTGCCATATACAACCGTTGTATGGATCAGTTGCAATTAATTTTGGAACATGTAAACCTTCAATTAAATATAGCTTAGCTAATAATCTTGATTCACTTAAAGTACGATGTTTTGTAAGAGTTTTATCTATCATAGGATGTCTATACCTCTTCTGTGGTCTATATTTTATGATATATTGCGTTGGGTTTAATTTATCTTCTGTAGTACTTGGAATATATGGATGAACTGGAGTGGTAAATACAACAGCCTCTGCACCTTGTGAAATTAGCTTAATTGGAACATTTGGCGTCAGATACTCAGATACGATATCAACAATTTCCTGGGACATGGTAAAAATGGACTTTTATCAATTGATGTCTTATTCATACAATATCATTTTTATCCAAGATAGTTAAAAGTATTATCTTTCAAAATATTTTTTTTCAGGCATCGGAAATGCAATCTTATAAATAATATGAATATATGCCTATAAACTTAAATGTTCAATATATATACACGGATACATCTAATAAGGATGTGTTTCCTATATTAATATATGTAAAAGTTAACGAAAGCATTAATTTTCAATAAATCTAAGTATTTTGATCATTGAATCCTGTTTAGACCAGACATTTAAATTTGTGGTTAGACTTAATATTGGATCAATATGAGCACCATCTTTATCAACATGAACATTTGATTCTATATTAAAGTTTTTCTCATTTAACATCTCTAATTTAGAAACAAACTTTTTAATTTGGTGTTGTAAAATTTCGTCAGTGCCGTATGTGATTAAAATATTTACTCGTTGGACGATATGACGCCATATGTCTGCATCGAAGTTTCTTTCAATATCTAATAGAGTGTCATTTTTAAAATCGTAATTATCAGGTAATAGAATATTAGTAAATCGGAATAATCCTTCAAATGATAAAGAATCCATCTTTTCATTTATAGGAAACGAATATTGTTCTTCGTCCGAATAGTAGGTTGGATTACACCAGGGACTAATTGTTAATATTTTATTTGGTAATGGTCTATTACTTCTATATAAGTACTGTAGTGTACTTAAAATAATATTTCCACCTGCTGATTCTCCAACCAGGAGTACATCTCTGCAACCTAATTCCTCTGTTATTTTATCGTAGAGTACCACTGTTTCCAGTAATTGTATAGGGTGCTTAGTTTCAACATCATCAGGATTGGTAACTGTGTAGTCATGAATTATAATGGCCATTCTTGTGTATTGTCTTGAGATATTATTAAGGAATATTAATGACATTGGAACTAACTTAATTGCAAACCCACCACCGTGTGAGAAAATCATGATCTGGTCAACTGTAGGGTCAAAACCCTGTGGTTTATAATACCAATTGAATCTTGTTTTTATTAAATTATCTTTGAGATAGCTTGGAATTATTTTGAACCTTTCACCCAGTATAGAGATATCTTTCTCAGAAAACGTTTTGCTTGTATATTCATAATCATCTAAAAATAATGAGTTAATAGCTTCAAATACAGGATTGATAACATCATTATTAATACATATATCACCAAGAAGAAATGCTTCCCTCATCAATATCCGCCTTACGAAAGAAAGTGTTATTCTTCTGGAGTAATTATACCAGACATGGAAGCAATAGACAACTACTTTCAAAGGCAGAATAAATAGAATTTTCAAAATAAATAATACGCTATTGATTTTAATTTCCATTTCATGTACATATATCTATCTCAGCAAATTATCACTAAACATCAAAGACCAATATTCACTTTATCTTGGGCCTTTCAATGTTCTTTAAAGGTCCCAAATATGTCCGTTACATTTGCATTCGAGATATCGCTCAATTGATTTTCTTGCGATGACTTTCAAATTTGAAATTTAACATAGATATAGTTTAAAGTCATAATTTTAATATTTAAATCAATAAATATATATAATAGAAAGGCATATTTAATCTGATACATTACTCATACTTTGTTACCACCATATAAATTTCTCCAAACATCTACTTGCTTTGGGTCAATACGTTTAAATAGATATTCAGGTCTATTAACATTATGTCCACCTAAAATAACCAAATCAAATTGTTCATCAATTCTTAAAGGTGGAACATTTAACATCTTATAAATCTTATCTGAAATTTCTGGCATATATGGATCAATCAATGAGGCAACAAAATATATAATATTTAGCCCAACTCCAACTACAGCATCTGATTTAGCTGGCAACTCAGAGAATAAACTATTATCAAATTTATTTTCCTGTAAAAATTGATTACCAACGGAACTTAACGACATTGCAATCTCTAAACCACGTCTTTCATGAGTCTGTTCCATCTCAGTAATATAATTAGATAAAGACTTGTTGATATTCTCTACCAAGGCATTATAGTCCGGAATATACTTGTGGTCGTATCTTGGAACTACACCATTGTACTTTGAATCGACAAATTTCATTAGCCTATTAACAAGATTACCTAGATTAGCTAATAACTCATTATTATTGACAGATACAAAGTCATCCCAGGAGAAATGAGAATCACTGGATTCAGGTCTCACTGAACATAAATAATATCTCCAAACACTTGGCGATATTCCAGTTTCTTGGGCATTATTACCAAATACACCAATACCCCTACTCTTTGAGAATTTGCCACCTTCATATTGTAAATATTCAGTAGTACTTAAATGATACAATCGCGTCCACTTCTCTCTTGTACCAATTTGGGTCCCTGGGAAAACAACAGTATGGAATGGTACATTATCCTTACCCATAAATTGGTATAATTTAACATTTTCTGGACTTCTCCACCATTGAGCCCATTCCTTAGTATAATTAGCAGTTATAGATATATAACCAATTGTTGCATCAAACCATACATATAGAACTTTATCCTTATATTTTTCTAACGGAACTGGAGTACCCCATATTAAATCTCTGGTGATACTACGTGGCTTTAAACCTTCCTTTAACCAAGAGTTAGTGATCGTTCTAGAATTCTTTGACCAATTTCCATCTACTGAAGCCTTAGCTACCCACTCTTTAATCTCTGGTTCTAATTTATCTAGTGATAAAAATATGTGATCCGTAAGTTTAGTAATAGGGGTGGAATTATCCAGCTTACAGCGTGGATTAATTAATTCGAATGGATCTAATAAAGAACCACATTTATCACATTGATCACCCCGAGCATCTTCATAATGACACTTAGGACACTCACCTTCTACGAATCTATCTGCAAGGTAAGAATTATGCTTTTCGCAATATAACTGCTTCATTGATTGCTCTTCTAAATAACCATTGTCATTTAATTTCACAAATATATCTTGAGCAATAACCGTTTGTTTTGTCGTAGTTGTTCTACCAAAATAGTCGAAACCAATTTGAAACCAGTCATAAACCTCTTTGTGTATCTTATGGTACTTGTTACACAACTTTTGTGGAGTCGTACCTTCCTCTAAGGCCTTGGTTTCAGTAGCAGTACCATATTCATCTGTACCACAAATGAAAAGTGAATTGTAACCTCTATTCTTACAGTATCTAGAGAAGACATCTGCTGAAAGAACACTTCCAATTATATTACCCAAATGAGGGACATTATTAACATAAGGTAGAGCCGAGCTGATTAAAATATTCTTGGCTCCTTCCTTTGGCAAAATAGTAAGTTCAGGAGCTTCCTTAGCAAACCCAGATTTTATATTAGTAGCTCCCGTATGCTTAAAATGTTTTGAGGAACGTGGTGTATATTTTCCTGCCAATCTGATGGCTTTCTTAATTGGTTCTGGGAATTCAGGGAAAGCTTCAATAATTTGCACGGGATCTAAAGTGAAAGCGTTAACAAATGTAATCAACCTGGTTGAATTAAAAGGTTCGGTAAGAGAAGTTAAATAATTATCGAGTGCTTTTTGAACACAAACCTTTGCATGTTCTTCTGGGATGTCTTCATGCTGAAAGAATGACTCTAACGACGAAAGGGAGAACTTAAATTCATCTGACTCCTGGCCCTGAAAGTTATTCATAGCATACGACAGGATAGCATTTGGGTTAAATAATTGCAATTTTGAACCATTAACAAGTAAACTGAGTTGTGGAACCGTACCATCTTCTTCAATTTTAATTTTTAAACCTTTTGTAGAGTACTCTACAGCTAAAGCTATTTTCAAATTATTAGCGTAACTCAAGTAGTTAGAGACATTATGGTCCTTATCAAACGAAATGGTGACAGACATTCTTAATATATTAATATGAACGATAATTATAGATTTCTAATCATTAATCAAGTAAATTATTTAATAAGCAATCTTTGTAATCTTATATAATACAATCATTTAAGGGATTACTACAGATATTTTAATTAAAAATTTCGGCGAGGTTCACTATCCGATGTAGCTAATGTATTTAAAGGTTGAAGTTGAAGATGTCCAGGCTGAAATCTTCCCAGAGAAAAGGATCCCTTACAGCAGGATGATTATGAATACAGGCAATTATTAGTTATTATATTCCAAGTGTATTAAAGCCATCAAATATAATATGACTAAAAGTTGGTTTGATAAATGGGATGCAGAAGCCTTATACAAAGATGAAGTTTCCGATTGTAATACCTGTGTTGAAGGTTCCCCAATTGGCGAATCTGGTATCGTTTGCGGTCCAGTTCTGAGATTAATATATGCTGATTATGAAAACTTTAGGTACACTGGTTCTATATTAATCATAACTAAGAACAATGATGGAAAAGAGGTCCCTAAAGTAAAATACCAAACAGGTGCATCTATTGAAACTGACAATGATATTACAGAAGCACCAACGAAGGGTGAATTTCATCCAACTATATTCCATGAAGACAAATTAGGTGACGATACATTTCAATTTTATCGTTATTCTATTGAACTACCGATATTAGACTTTGAACAGATGATTAAATACTCTGTTAACAATCAATTTCAACAACATTACAGATTTTTTATTCCAGCCAAGGATGTTAACTTCAACTCAATTGCCTTTTCTTGTAATGGATTCTCTTTAGCTACGGACACAAGAAAATTTAAAGGATCCCTTTGGTACGATATTCTTAAGAAACATTCCAAAGTGCATTATAATGTAATGCTAGGTGGCGGTGACCAGATTTATAGTGACTCTATTAGAGTCTACTCTGAAAGAATCTCAAAGTGGTTAAGCACAAAGGACTTAGTTTCTAAATACTCAACAATTGTTACTCCTGAATTTAAAGAGGAAATGGAAAATTTCTATCTGACTGAGTATATTGAGTGGTATGGGTACGGTCATTGGAGAGGGTCGACCGAAAATTCAAAGACAACCCAACGTTGTTTCACAAAAGCAATGTCCACCATCCCATCTATTAACATCTGGGATGATCACGATATCATTGATGGGTTTGGTTCTTATGGTGACACATTTATGAAAACTGACGTCTTTAGCTCAATAGGTAAAGCCGCATACAAATATTATATGTTATTCCAACATCACGTTTCTGTAGAAAATAATGAGGACCTTGATGCGTACTTAAAGACAAGACAATGGATATTAGGTAAATCTCCAGGTCCGTACATTGGTGAAAAATCACACTCAGTTTTAACACGTTTAGGCCCATCCATAGCATTGTTAGGATTAGATTGTAGAACAGAAAGAAAGTTAAAAGAGATTGTCACAGATGAAACCTATGATATAATGTTAAAGAGGTTGCATGAGGAAGTTGAAAAAGGTAAAATCAATCATTTGTTACTTATGCTAGGTGTACCAATTGCATACCCAAGATTAGTATGGTTGGAGTGGCTGTTTTCATCTCGTCTTCTGGCACCAATAAAATACTTATCTAAAAAGGGAATAGTGGCAAAAGGCCTTTTTAATGACTTCAATGGTGACGTGGAGTTGTTAGATGATTTAAATGATCATTGGTGTGCCAGACATCATAAACATGAAAGAAATCACATTATATCTCGTTTGCAAGATTTTGGTGCAAAGCACGGTATTAGAATCACTATTTTGTCTGGTGATGTTCATTTGGCAGCTGTTGGTAGATTTAAGAGTAATATACATCGTCATCATTTATACGACTCTTCTGAAGAAACTAACTACAATGTCATTCACCACCCGGAACTAGATGTAAGACTAATGGTTAATATTATTTCAAGTGCAGTAGTAAATACACCACCACCAGATGCGATGACTAAATTATTACAAGCAAGAACTCACTTACATCGTTTTGATTTTGAAACACAAGAAGACATGGTACCAATATTCCACTATAATACAGATGGTAAGACAAAACGTGAAGTAGATTCTTTTTTGAACAAGCGTAATTGGTCTGACATAATTCCAGTTGCCAATATACTTAAAAACAAATATTTAAGAGATACGACAGGCATTAAATTAAATGATTTAATTGTACCAAATATAGTTTCAACAGACAAGAACGAAAAAGTTGAGGTTGCAGAAAGGAATCAAGCATACCCAATTACAGAAAATGGTATCATCGGGTCAATTCATGTTGAACACGATAGAGAGAATCCTGACTCCGAAACTGCTTGGTATTTGATACCTATACCCGATCTACAAACAACCCAGGAAAAATTATCACACAAGGGTATAAAGCATTTGTTTAAGTAATATTAAAGTTCTAGAATTTCATATGCTTCAGTCATTTACAAATTTTTATTGATTTTATTTACTATAATCCTGATTTATTGATTATCTATTTAGTTATTCGAGTAGGTAAAAGAACAAAAGCAATTTTATTTTTTTCATACCTTAACGACCTCTATTTAACAGAGTTAAGAATTCTTCTCTGGTCTTGTGAGCTCTGAAACAACCTAACATAGATGAAGTTATCGTTGATGAATCTGTTTTTTGAACACCTCTAGACACCATACACATATGTGTGGCTTCAATGACAACAGCAACACCCATTGGCTTTAAAATATCTTGTAGGGCCATTGCTATCTGCTTAGATAACCGTTCTTGAACTTGTAATCTTCTAGCGTACATTTCCGCTAATCTAGCTAATTTACTTAGACCAATAACTTTTTTATTTGGAATGTAGCCAATATGAACCTTACCAAAGAATGGAACCAAATGATGTTCACAAAGAGAATATATTTCAATATCACGAACAATAACCATTTCATTGTGATCTTCTTCGAAAACGGCGTTCTTTATAACATCATCCCTTATATTTGTTTGATAACCTGTTGTGAAATACAACATAGCCTTAGCGTAACGCTGAGGAGTGTCCAACAGACCTTCTCTCTCTACGTCTTCGCCAAGCTCTTCCAAGATGGTCCTGACAGCACCGGAAATACGTTCTATTCTTTTATTGTGGTCTTCTTCAGTCTCGTTAGCTCTGATTCTTGTACCATAACTTGGCCATGAGAACCCATCTTCCTCAACAGTAGGATTTAATGTATATGGAGAGACTGGTCTTTGATTTAGTGGAGTAGATTTTCTAACGACCGATTTTGCTAAGTCACTATGACTGTTAATATTTGTGGTGTTAGCTTGAGTTTCCATTATTAAAAAGCGTATGTAAAATTATAGGTTGAAAGGTATCACTGATCTAATAACTTGAATATTAACTGATATATAATCTTAAAGATATCCCAAGAATGAATTGTATTCAACGCAATACAATGTCACATAGAAATACATTTAACATAAAACTAGTAATGTTCCGGAACAATCATCTTCTGTTCCAATAGTCAATTTTCCAGTCCCGTTTTTTTTCACAATAATTAAAAAGTGTCATTGCGCATTAAGCAACCACGTGAAATGGTAACTATCACTATCTTCTATGTATAATTCTGCCTAATCCATTACATAAAGTACATATGTCTTCGTCTAGGATGAAACGTATTCTACCTGTACCTCTACAGTTACCACATAATACACCACCAATTCTTGGATCACCAGGTTTGACATATAAAGGTCGTTGCTGTTGTTGTTGGACCATCTGCATTGGAGGTGACATTTGGCCATACGATGGGTATATAGGTGATGATTGATAATAGTTGTAACCTGATGGTATCATGTTTACATTGTTTGAAGGTGAGAATTTCCTCCAGCATGTTTTACATGATTTACCATTTTTAAGCTTAAACCCCGTATTAGCACATTTTGGACAATAGTAACCTCTTGGATAAGTCCATGGTATCTTGGACTGTGTATTATTAGGCTTGCTCTGTGGACGTGGTGCTGGATGCGGTGGGATAGGTGGTGCCTGTGGTCTATGATTATTATTCGATTGTGTAGTTGAATGCGATGGCCTTGACTGTTGACCATACGGTGTGCCCGTATACTGTGTATGATGCTCCTCATCCTTTATCACATCTTCGTAACTGGGCAGCTCATCTTCTTCCGGTAAAGTTTCTGCATGTTGTGACTTATTTGTATTGTGTACCATAACTTGACTGTACGTCTATAGCTTATTTGAACGTTTTGTTAGTTCTTATTGTGCATGTAAACTTGAATCCACTACCCTTTTCAAGAGCAATTCATTCCAATTATAATTTACATTGTGAGAAAACTGAACTGTTTCGGATAAAATAATTAATTGAAGTAAAATATAAGAGCTGGGCGGCAAAGACTTTGGAAGATTACATACCACTTTGGAGAAAAATAAGATGTAATAAATGCATGGTTTAGAGGTATATATCTGTACAATGAGTACATTGTGATGTTGTATTAAGATTAAACGTGTTGTGTGGTTGATTTCACTAGACAACTTTGGCTGGAACAAAGGATTGCTCAAGAGTATCCAAAATTGTGTGGTTATATTATATATTCTAAGATACAAAACCCATATTGTTGTTCAATTAGAACAATTACAGTTTACTATAAGGAATAACTTTACTAGAGTATCATATTAAAAGGAATAATGAAGATTCGAAAGTAATATACTTATTCTTACACCGTACACAACGATAACTAATTTTAATTCTTCGGCCAAACATGAACGTAAAATTGATCGTAAATACTATGTGATTTAGCGAAAAAGGTTAAATCTAGCACTAAGACATATTGAATATTAGTTGATTTTTTCTATTTATTACTAAACTATCTTAGGTATAAGCTAACAAATAAGCAGCTGTTCTAGTTATAACACATTTAATATTGTAAATCTCTTTTACTAGAGATTCAATTTATCTTCCATTAATATCTAACAGAAAACAATGACACGAAACTTAAGAGATCTCAATAGTGATGACAATGAAGACAACTTAAATGAAATTAAAGATGAAAATGGTATTGTACACACAACCTCTAGATCTTTGAGAAAAATCAACTATGCAGAAAGTGATAATGGTCTCGATTTCATTGAAGATGAAGATGACATTGAAACAAAGGAAGAAGTAAGTGAAGTACCTATTGCTGCACCATACAATGAGGATTCTTCTGAGGACAACAATCGAAATTTAGAAGACGAACTTGTAGACGAAGCTAATGAGCAAATATCTCTTAATATGAGAAAGAAAAGGCAGTTTCATGATGAGGATGACGATGACAGCTTCCATGAAGATGAATTAGAAGAAGTAGATACAGATGAGGATGACGCCAATGAAAATTTAGATGATGAATACGACGAATATAATCATAACTCAAGAAAGCGAAGAATGGCAATGGACAGAAACTTTGTTGTTCCAGATCCTGAATCGGGTAACGAAGGTGGAAATGAAAATGACGACGACGATGAAGAAGCCATATCTTATTCAAACAATAGAAGGAGATCTAGAAGAACTACATCTAGAAGAAGTTATAACTCTGATGTAACAACACCTCCTAGAAGAAATCTAAGAAGTACTACAGTAAAGACAAACTTATCTGATAACGAAAACGCTGATGATGACGAGACTAGAGCCAAACATTTAACTTTAGCCGATGAAATCAGAGAACTGCAAGAAGACAGCCCTATCCAAGAGAAAAGATCTTTGCGTGAACGTACAAAGCCAGTCAATTATACAATCCCTCCTCCATTATCTGCTGCAAATGCTGAAGAATATGCAAAACAACAAACCGGATCTTTCAATAATGTGTCACCATCTCGTCGTGGTGGCAGAGCTTGGAATTCTATGGGTCCAACAAGAAGATTATTCCCAACAGGTGGACCATTTGGTGGTAACAATGTCACTACTATATTTGGTCAAAACACAAACTTCTACAATCAGGGACCTTCAAATAGTAATGATCCAAATAACAAATTAATATTAGATTCCGACTCCTCAGAAGATGAGATATTAGCATTAGGTGCTACACCAAAGACTACAGTGGGCAATCCATTAAAGAAAAAGAAGAAAAAGCCTGAAATTGCAGATCTAGATCCACTAGGTGTCGATATGAATATAAATTTTGATGATGTTGGTGGTTTAGATAATTATATCGACCAACTTAAAGAAATGGTAACGTTACCGCTGTTATACCCTGAAGTTTATCAAACGTTTAATATTATTCCCCCAAGAGGTGTGCTATTCCATGGTCCACCTGGTACAGGTAAAACTTTGATGGCAAGAGCTCTGGCAGCAAGTTGTTCATCTGATACACGAAAAATTACATTCTTTATGAGAAAGGGTGCCGATATCTTATCGAAATGGGTCGGTGAAGCTGAAAGGCAACTACGTCTATTATTTGAGGAAGCTAAGAAACAGCAACCTTCTATTATCTTTTTTGATGAAATTGATGGTTTAGCTCCAGTAAGAAGTTCTAAACAGGAACAAATCCACGCAAGTATTGTTTCTACATTATTAGCACTAATGGATGGTATGGATAATAGAGGTCAAGTTATTGTGATTGGTGCTACTAATAGACCTGATGCAGTTGATCCAGCTTTAAGAAGACCAGGTAGATTTGATAGAGAATTTTATTTCCCGTTGCCTGATCAAAAGGCTAGAACAACCATCTTAAAGATTCATACCAAGAAATGGAAGACTCAACTACCTGAAAATTTAATCCAGAATCTTGCCAAATTGACTAAAGGTTATGGTGGTGCTGATCTAAGGGCACTATGTACAGAAGCAGCCCTATCAAGTATCCAAAGAAAGTTCCCACAAATTTATAGAAGTAAAGAAAAATTAGTAGTGGATACAGAACAATTAAAGGTTAATCGTAAAGATTTTATGTTAGCTTTAAAAAAAATTGTTCCTTCATCAGCAAGATCTACTGCAAGTACAAATGAACCATTACCTAATTCTGTCAAACCATTACTTGAAAACCAATTTATCAGAATTAAGCAATTGTTAAAGGAAATTTTGCCTTTATCAGATTTAGATGTACAAACGAATAAATCTTCAATCCAAAATTATATTGATTATGAAGATGTAGACGAGGATGATGATGATTATAGTAAGTCTAATGATTTTGATAAATATGAATTACTGGATCAAATAAATGATTCAAGAATTTGTAAACCAAAATTATTAATTACAGGTCCAGAAGGTAATGGTCAACAATATATTGGGGCTGCTATTCTTAACCACCTGGAACATTTTAATGTCCAAAAGTTAGATTTGAGTTCATTGGTATCAGAAAGTAATAGATCAATGGAAGCTGCCGTGATCCAAGGCTTTGTTGAAGCCCGTAAAAGACAACCATCTATTATTTTTATTCCAAATATAGATATCTGGTGTAAATCTGTTCCAGAGAGTGTCATTTCTACATTAGCAAGTTTATTCAGATCATTACAAAGTAAAGAGAAAATATTACTATTAGGTATATCCGAAAGTCCTCTAAGTGATTTTGGTTACGATCAGCCAATTGCACAATTATCGATGTTAGAGACTGTCTACAACATGGAAAAACCAACAGCAATGGAAAAAATTGAATACTTTAAATCCCTAAAGACTGCCTTAATGATGAATCCAATATCCTTCCAAACAAAAAGAAAGAGAACTAAACCACTTGCTACATTGCCTCCGGTACCGATTGAATCTCTACCAGAGAATTTAGATGAAGATGGTAAACCTTTAACCCCAGAAGAGATTATGAGAAGAAAATTGAAAGATCTACAATATCAGGATATGAAATTAAAAAATGTTTTAAAGATTAAATTATCAGGTTTAATGGATCTTTTCAAGAACAGATATAAACGGTTTAGGAAACCCCCAATCGATGATACACTTTTAATTCATCTATTTGAACCTCCAATTGATCCAACATGGCAGCCAGCATATGTCAAAGATGATGATATGATCATGGAAGTTGCTACAGGGAAGAGATTCTATAATATGGATCTTGATATTGTAGAAGAGAGATTATGGAATGGTTTTTATTCTGAGCCTAAGCAATATCTAAGGGATATCGAATTAATATACCTAGATGCAAATACTATGGGAGACAGGGAAAGGGTAATTAAAGCAAGTGAAATGTTTGCTAATGCT
Organism: Kazachstania psychrophila; assembly: GCA_030579255.1. Taxonomy (NCBI): domain Eukaryota; kingdom Fungi; phylum Ascomycota; class Saccharomycetes; order Saccharomycetales; family Saccharomycetaceae; genus Kazachstania; species Kazachstania psychrophila. The sequence goes on along the minus strand of JAKTQD010000008.1, from coordinate 33,337 downwards.
CAAATGGGTATCGAAGATATATCAACCCCAGAGTTTGTCAAAGAATGTAAGCTAAGTAGGAGGAGAGATCTAGAAAGAAAGGAACTATTTCTAAAGGACCTAGAAATTCAAACACAGGAGGAAAAAGGGCAAGTGGAGAAAAATATAAATGATGCTGATGTAACCTTAAATACTGAACCAACTGAAAGTGAAAAAATCTCAAATTTTGAAAATTGTATAACAGAAGTCGGCGTCGCAGCAGGAAACCAATTACAAGCTCAACTTAAAATTATAAATCCAATCGTGGATGATAACTCTATTTCACATCAAATAAATCATGAAGTAAGCCAAAGTGTTTCCGCCCAAGAAGTGCCAGTACCTGCAATGAGTAGTGAGCAAACATTTGCTACTGTTGAACTTAATGAACCAATCGTTACCACTACATCTGCACAAGTTAACAACTCAGCTATATTAACTACAAATGATAATTACAATGGATCAACACCAAACGTTAGCAATGAAACAATTTCTAACAATAAAGTTACAAATGAAATTTCTCCAATTGAAGACCAGATCGAAACCAGGGTGCTATCTCCTATAAACATCATTGAACCAGAAAAAGACAAAACTGTATCAATTGATATGGAAATGTTAGATAGAATATTCTCACTATTAATATCACAGACTGACGATGTTACCATTTCTGAATTAGAACAGTTTTATGCCAAATTGATTAACATTATATGGCAAAATAGATTTGACTGGGATAAATCAAAAACTTTAGAACAGTTAGAAGTTCTCATTGGTAAATAGTTCATCAAATTAAATATATATCTATATCTATAAAGTATTTTAACTGTTGCAAACATTATATTTATTTTCGATGCATATATTTTTATATACTTTGCCCTCGGGCTATATATGAAATAAAAATATATAGATTTTAAGACTTTCAAAAACTGTTCAGTCGTATTATTTGTTACAAAGGGCAATTATTAAATTAAAGGAATCAAATTAAAAGATCCAGGGTACATTGAATTAACCATGTCTACCTCTTATTCAGTTAGTTCTTCGAAGTCCTATATGATTGCTATGCAATCTATGATTCAAACTTTAGAGAAACTGAACGTAGAAATATCTACACCTGTACCTATGATTGACAATGAAGTTACACATATAGAAGAAGCGAACGATAATCAAATGAAATTAACTGTATTAGCCCAAGATAGAAATAAATGGGATGATATTTACGATGAATTTACTGATATATCAATGGAAAAATTACAAAGTGTAATAGATAATTATAAAAGAGGACCAAGCAAGAACCTATATAGAGAGCTATCTCAATTGGTTAAATCATGCCATAATTCGCTTCCAGTGGATATGCTCTTAGAGTCCCTGCTGCAATTGGTCTATGGTTACAAGTCAAAAGAATTAGAAAAGGAATTACTGGATTTCTTGGGGGTTGACAATTTAGATTTAATTTCCTTCCTAGTACAAAATAGCTCAACAATTACGGCTAATCCAATTGAAAAAACAAAATTCTTGATCCAAGATTCTGAGAATCCATATCAGAGATTATCTCAGGCTGAAATCAGAAATCAAGTTCAACAAAATGCCGAATTAGCAAAGAATCCAAAGCTAAACGCTGCTAATAAAGTAGTAAAATACCCACATGTCTTCAGAAAGTACGAAGCAAATACATCATCAGCATTATCTTTCTCCGGTCAGAAATTCTCACTTCCAGTGGGGACAACTAGAATGACTTACCAGTCACATGAAGAGATCATTATTCCAGCAGCAGATCCAGAAAAGAGTAAGAGCTTTCTTTATACTAACCTTTTGAAAATTTCAGAATTAGATTTCCTCTGTAGATCTGTCTTCAAATATGAAACTTTAAATCAAATCCAAACTTTAGTTTTCCCGGTTGCCTATACTACTAATGAAAATATGTTAATTTGTGCGCCAACAGGTGCTGGTAAGACAGATATTGCATTGTTAACTATTTTAAATGCAATCAAGCAATACTCTACTACCAATGAAGATGGTGAACTTGATATTCAATTTGATGACTTTAAGGTAATTTACGTTGCTCCTTTAAAAGCTTTAGCTGCCGAAATTGTCTCTAAATTTAGTGAGAAATTATCAGTATTTGATGTTAAAGTCAGAGAATTAACTGGTGATATGCAAATGACCAAGGCAGAGGTTCTTGAAACACAGGTCATTGTCACAACCCCTGAAAAGTGGGACGTTGTGACTCGTAAAGCAAATGGGGATAATGATTTAGTTTCGAAGGTTAAACTATTAATAATTGATGAGGTTCATTTGTTACACGAAGACAGAGGTTCAGTTATTGAAACATTGGTGGCCCGTACTTTAAGACAAGTAGAAAGCTCTCAATCCATGATTCGTATTCTTGGTTTATCAGCAACATTACCAAATTTTATGGATGTAGCAGATTTCCTTGGTGTAAATAGACAAGTGGGTATGTTCTACTTTGATCAATACTTCCGTCCTAAGCCATTGGAACAACAACTACTAGGCTGTAGAGGTAAAAGTGGGAGTAAACAAAGCAAAGAAAATATTGACAAGGTTGCTTATGAAAAATTATTACATATGATTAATCTAGGTTATCAAGTAATGGTTTTTGTACATTCCAGAAAAGAAACAGTTAAAAGTTGTCGTACCTTTATTAAGATGGCTAGGGAGAATCATGAAATAGATCTTTTCGCCCCAGAATCATCAGTAAAGGATCGTTATTCCAAACAATTAGCTAAAAATAGAGACAAAGATCTGAAAGAAATTTTTCAATTCGGTTTTGGTGTTCATCATGCAGGTATGTCTCGTTCTGATAGAAATTTAACAGAATCATTATTTAAAGATGGTGCCATCAAAGTACTGTGTTGTACTGCTACCTTAGCCTGGGGTGTTAATCTTCCAGCTGATTGTGTTATTATCAAAGGTACTCAAGTTTACGATTCAAAGAAGGGTGGATTTGTTGACCTTGGTATCTCCGATGTTATTCAAATTTTTGGCCGTGCAGGTAGACCTGGTTTCGGTTCAGAACATGGTACAGGTATTTTGTGTACTGCTGCTGATAAACTTGATGACTATGTTTCTCTAATTACACAACAACATCCTATTGAATCAAGATTTGGTGCAAAATTGGTTGATAATTTGAACGCTGAAATATCTTTAGGTACAGTTACAAATGTTGAAGAAGCCATTGAATGGTTAGGTTACACGTATATGTTCGTAAGAATGAGAAAAAATCCATTTACTTATGGTATTGATTGGGAAGAAATCGCATCAGATCCACAGTTATATGATAAAAGAAAGAATATGATCATTACAGCTGCTAGAAGGCTCCATTCTCTACAGATGATTGTGTTTGACGAAATATCAGCACATTTCATCGCAAAAGATTTGGGTAGAGTGTCTTCTGATTTTTATCTATTAAATGAAACAGTAGAAATATTTAATCAAATGTGTAGTCCAAGAGCAACTGAAGCAGATGTATTATCAATGATTAGTATGAGTAGTGAATTCGATGGTATAAAATTTAGGGAAGAAGAATCTTCTGAACTAAAGAGACTTTCTGAAAATTCTGTTGAATGTCAGATAGGAAGTCCGTTGGATACATCACAAGGTAAAACTAATGTTCTACTTCAAGCTTATATCTCACAAAGCCGTATTATGGATTCTGCATTAGCTTCAGATTCTAATTATGTGGCTCAGAATTCCGTTAGAATCTGTCGTGCTTTATTTTTAATTGGTGTGAATAGAAGATGGGGTACATTTGCGAAAGTTATGCTTGACATTTGCAAATCTATTGATAAAAGACTTTGGGCTTTTGATCATCCATTATGTCAATTTGATCTTCCAGAGAATGTTATGCGTCAAATAAGAACTAAAAATCCATCTATGGAGCATTTACTAGATTTAGAACCACAAGAATTAGGTGAATTGGTCCACAACAGCAGAATGGGAAGTCGTCTTTATAGTTTATTAAGTCGTTTCCCTAGAATCAAAATCGAATCGGAGATTTTTCCAATCTCAACAAATGTTATGAGAATTCATGTTGTTTTGCAACCTGATTTTAAATGGGATACATTTATTCATGGAAATGCTCAATTTTTCTGGGTATTCGTAGAAGAATCTGATAAATCTCAAATTTTACATTTTGAAAAGTTCATCTTAAACAAAAGACAACTAGATAACCTACATGAAATGGACTTTATGATCCCCCTATCAGACCCTCTACCTCCCCAGGTTGTTATTAAGGTTGTTTCTGATACCTGGATTGGTTGTGAATATACAAATGCAGTTTCCTTCCAACACTTAATAAGACCATTTAATGAGACTTTACAAACTAGATTAGAGAGATTAAGGCCATTACCAACAACGGCCCTTCATAATCCATTGGTAGAATCAATTTATCCATTCAAATATTTCAATCCAATGCAAACAATGACATTCCATACATTATACAATACAAATGAAAATGTATTTGTTGGTTCCCCAACAGGTTCTGGTAAAACTGTTGTCGCAGAATTAGCTATTTGGCATGCATTCCGTGATTTTCCAGGCTCTAAAATCGTGTATATCGCTCCAATGAAAGCTCTGGTCCGTGAAAGAGTTGATGATTGGAGAAAGAGGATTACTCCAGTAACCGGTGATAAAATAGTCGAATTAACTGGTGATTCCCTTCCAGATCCTCGCGACGTCCGTGATGCTACAATTGTTATTACTACTCCAGAAAAGTTTGATGGTATTTCACGTAACTGGCAAACTCGTAAATTTGTTCAAGATATTTCTTTAGTTATCATGGATGAAATTCATTTGTTAGCAAGTGATCGTGGTCCAATTTTGGAAATGATTGTCAGTCGTATGAATTACATTTCATCGCAAACAAAGAATCCAGTTAGATTATTAGGTATGTCTACTGCAGTATCAAATGCATATGATATGGCAGGCTGGTTAGGAGTGAAAAATAATGGTTTATATAATTTTCCATCGAGTGTACGTCCTGTCCCATTAAAGATGTATATTGATGGTTTCCCAGATAATTTAGCATTCTGTCCATTGATGAAAACAATGAACAAACCTGCTTTTATGGCAATTAAGCAACATTCACCAGGTAAGCCTGCTTTAATATTTGTTGCCTCTCGTAGACAAACAAGATTAACTGCTCTAGACTTGATTCATTTATGTGGTATGGAAGATAATCCAAGAAGATTTTTGAAAATAGATGACGAAGAAGAACTACAATATTATTTATCTCAAGTTACTGATGAAACATTAAAATTGGCGCTACAATTTGGTATTGGTTTACATCATGCTGGTTTAGTTGAAAAAGATCGTTCGATCTCACATAAACTTTTCCAAATGAATAAAATTCAAATCTTAATTGCAACCTCGACATTAGCTTGGGGTGTTAATTTACCTGCTCATTTAGTTATTATTAAGGGTACTCAATTCTTTGATGCTAAGATCGAAGGCTATCGTGATATGGATTTGACTGATATTTTACAAATGATGGGTAGAGCTGGTAGACCTGCCTATGACACATCTGGTACCGCAATTATCTACACAAAAGATTCCAAGAAAATGTTTTACAAACATTTTTTAAATGTAGGTTTCCCTGTAGAATCATCATTACATAAAGTTTTGGACGATCATTTGGGTGCTGAAATAAGTTCTGGTACTATCAAAAATAAACAAGATGCTCTAGATTTCCTAAATTGGACTTTCCTCTACCGTAGAGCTCATCATAATCCTACTTATTATGGTATTGAAGAGGACACAAGTGAGGCTGGTGTTGCCAAGCACTTGAGTAACTTGATTGATGCAACAGTCGCAAATTTGGAGGAGTCTCAATGTTTGACAGTTACTGGAAAGGATATTGAATCAACACCTTTCTTGGGTATTTCCTCATACTACTATATCTCGCATTTGACAATCCGTCAATTATTAAAGCAGATTTATAATAAGGCTACATTCCAAGATGTCTTAAAATGGTTGTCATTGGCTGTTGAATATAATGAGTTGCCTGTCAGAGGTGGTGAAATTATTATGAATGTTGAAATGTCAACAAGATTGAGATATTCTATAGAAAGTACATTCAACGATGAATATGAATTACCAATGTGGGATCCTCATGTCAAAGCTTTCTTGCTACTACAAGCACACTTAAGCCGTGTGGATTTACCTATCGCAGATTATATTCAAGATACAGTTTCCGTTTTAGATCAATCGTTACGTATTCTACAAGCTTATATTGATGTTGGTAGTGAATTAGGCTACTATGACACTGTATTGACAATGGTTAAAGTAATGCAATGTATTAAACAAGGTTATTGGTATGAAGATGATCCTATAGGTTTATTACCAGGTTTAAACATTACGAGAAGATCAGATGTTGAATTTGGTGAAAATGGCTATGCTTTAGAAGATGGTACTTCAGAAGACAAATTATTAACTTTAGATAAATTAGGTCATTATGGTATGAAACGATTACTACCTGTAATGAATAAATTAAATATTCCAGAAGAGGATAGAAAATCTTTTACTTATGTCTGTCAAAGATTACCTGTTCTTTATGATATTCGTATAGATACACAAGACGACTCTAATGCGTTGGTTATCAGAGCTAAACATGGAAACAATAAGACTAACAGAGGTTTTGAGGTTTATTGTGATAAATTTCCAAAGGTCCAAAAAGAACTTTGGTTCTGCGTAGGTTACCAAGGTGACGAATTGCTAATTATCAAAAGATGTCAACCAAGACAAGCCGGCAAGGAAGTTGTTATTACATGTGACTTAATTATCCCAGATGAGTTGCAAGGTGAGGAGCTGAATTTTATTTTAATAAATGATGCTATGGATTTATCATATCAATTAAGTCATAGACTGAAATGATACTCGGCTCTATATATATATATTTTAAATAAAGTATTAGTACACAGTTTAATTGAAGAAATCATCTTCTTCATCTTCATCTTCTTGTTTGTTAGACTTCTCATCTTCGGAATCATTGGAGTTGCTATTGTTTTTGTTGTTATTGGATCTTTTACGATTATCGTTAGTATGAACACCAAATGCATCCTTATCTAATGTCTTACCCTTCAATATATCTTCAAATGTTACCGGTAGAGTATTGTTTTCTAACTGCTTGATGATTAGATCACGGATAGTGGTTCTTCTAACATCTGTACTAGAGTTTTTAGTCTTTTCAGCGTCAGCATTTGGATATAACGATATATATTTCTCAGTTTTTGGAAAGTTTACGATATAACATAAATCAATTTTCTTTTCAAATAAATTTTCATTAAGTTCTTTACGTTGTGTTTCTTCGACTATTTCTAATTTCTTTAATAATTGCTTATATTTCTTTAAAGCCTTCTTTCTTTCAAAGAATCTAACCATATGATATTTTGTGGCATACTTCTTAGCGATTTGATTTAGACCAGCGTTCTCTAATTCTAATTTTAAACCTTCTAGAGTTCTTTCTTTTTCCAATATAACAGTATCTGGTAAAATATCCTTCTTTTTTATTAATAATCTTTCAATATCTCTAATTCTCTTCTTAATTTTATTGGTACCAGCACCTAAATACTGGGCCATCTCTAGTGATGAGCCAGTGTTTCTATTCTTTCTTTGAAATTTTGGTTGAACCATGATTAACTACCTGTGCAAAGATCCAATTTGAACTGTTATTTTTTGTAATCTATTGTATATCAATGAGTATCAATTTGATACAACTTAAAATATAGAAAATCGATGACTTTAAAATTTTTTGAAAAATTTCATAATTTCACCGAGTGAGGAGGAATAATAACAAAACCAACCTAGTATATATTAATACAAAAATAAGATATATATACTACCCAAAAGAATATTTAAAACCAATTTCTAACCTAACCCTATATCTAGAAATTATTTCTTCTTTCTACCAAAGATGTTTCTCTTTTTCTTCTTTTTGGTAGCATCTTGATCAAAATCAATCTTAGGCTGTTCATATACAGCTTGTTGGGTCATTGCAGCCTGGCTATTTTGACCATAATCATTGAATGGTCTAGATAGGGGGAAATCGGGTCTAACTTGAAACCCAAGGAATGGGGTTTCGATTTGTTGAATCCACGAAGGATCACCAGTTGCGGCATATTCAAATCCCCTAATAGTATCTAGAGGTCTTTCATCTCTAGATCTGGTTGGGTTTGAAATATCTGGAACGTGTATGACGTTTCCAAAGACATCAGTCGCCGTAACCGTTCTACCGTCCTCGGTATCAAAATATGACCTTCTATTCATGTTTTCTTTGAAAGTGTCGGCAGCTTGTTCGAAAGGTTGAGCTTCCTGAACAGCTTCAAGAATTGGATCATTTACAGATGCGGTTCTAACTTTTAATCTCATTGCGTCTTCCTTTGAGACTTTAAAATCATTAACAGATCCTTGGTGGAGATGATTCTTCTGATTTCCTTGGGAGCTTTCGCTCCCTTCATCTACATAGGACTTTCTTCTGAAATGAACCATTGTTTACTTTTTATGTCTATATACTTGTAGGTTATATCTCTGATATATACATACAGTCGTTTTGTCTTAGATAGTAAAGGTTGAGTATCAAGTTCTTAAGTTCTTAAATACTAGCTCGTTTCGTAGTGCACCGCCTTACATACGTTGAGTAAAATCAGCCTCTTTGAGTCAATCTAAAAAAAGGAAGTCTAGTTTGTGGCTTAATATAATTTTGTATTAGATATTTAATAATTTATATAGATGTTAGTATACGCGATTATGTAGAGTTACAAACATCGATGATGGTAGAAACGATGTGTTCACAGGCAGTCAATAGTTCATCTTCGGTCATTGCAGCAGTTGCGCAAATCTTTAAGCTTGGAGCAATTGGTAGAGTTTCTTCATCAATGACGATAGTACTTCTTGTAATTAGGATATTGTGTTTTAGTAAGATACTGTCCACTATAGATTGTAAGAAGATTTCTTCATTTTCATAAGGTTCAATAAATATATCGGTAGTTTTCTTCTTTTGTAGATGTGATACTTCAGAAAATAATTGATCCTTGTTGAAACCAAAATGCTTAGTTCTGAAGTTTTCTTTTAATTCTAAATGAACTACTGGAGAGAATTCAGAGGATTTAATAACGAAGAAGTCGTTTAGCTTAACTCTTGAGGTTAAGAAATAGAACATTGATCTTGAAACTTTTTGTAATTGTTGAACTTGACTGTTATCTTTATTCATGATCTCTAGTGACTTGGCAACGACGGTTGTTGTGTAACCAGGTAATGAAGCACTGAAACAGTAAGCGTTAGAACCAATATGTTGATGGTTAGTCATGTAAAGATCACCTAACACAAAACCACCAGAGGAACCAAAAGCAGTGGCCATAGAACCAACGGTAACGTCAATGGAAGCGGCACGAGCCATGTTGAAATGTTCGGTTAGACCACGACCAGATTTACCTAAAACACCGATAGAGAAAGTTTCATCAACAAATAATCTGTACTTATGCTTATTCTTTAGTCTAACTAATTCAGGTAAAGGAGCAACATCACCAGAGTTATGGAAGATACCTTCAGTGACAATGAATTTACGTGGAATAGCAGGTAATTTTTCAGATTTTTCAGATTCGTTTAATTGAGTAAGCAAATCATCTAAAGAATCCATGTTATTATGTTGGAAGTAATAAACAGTAGATCTACTTAATTGTAATGCATTTTGTAGAGATAAGGAGATTTGATCATCAGCAACAATGACATCACCACGCTTGGTGAAAGCAGGGATAACAGATGGTGCAATACAGAAATCTTGACCATAAAGAATAGCACCTTCAGTACCAAAGAAATTAGCTAAACAAGATTCTAGGTTATAATGCACATCTTGGTTACCATAGAAACCAGCTGGCCCACAGGCACCAACACCGTATTTTCTAACAGTAGCCTTAGCGACTTCAATGACTTCAGGAGTTTCAGTTAAAGCTAAGAAATTGTTAGAAGCTAAATTGTACACATTTTCATAAGATTCTTGTTTGTTGTTACGCGTAAAGTCAATATATTTATTAATACCATGATTTTCAATAACAGGGATCTTAGCTAATCTCCAAAATCTCTTACTGTTTTCGTGATCATTAGTAGGAGCAACAACCATTGGTTCAGGCTCCCATTCATCGATCAGGTTATCGATCTCTTGCTTGGATAGATTTGGTCTGTGAGATTGTAAACCCTTCTTTTGTTGTGGTTTAGATAAATAGTAGTAGATACCATACAGAATCATACAAATTTCAACAGCAGTTCTATATGGATCATCATGAGTAGATTTTTCGACATAATTAATCACGTACTGACCGCCTGGAACCATCTTAAGCCAGCTGTTTATGTGGAAACACGCGGTGGTGGAAGCTTCGACAATAAATGCAGGAATTGGAATAGCAGCAGGTACCGCTTGTGGAATCTTGGCCATCATTTGACTCGTTGTTACTTATCTTACCTGTACTTTTGCCCCTATACAGTGACCTCTTTGTCGAAATCAGAGCCTTTTTATAAACAATTTTATGTTAATTTTGAGTGAAAAAAAAGCTGAAAAAAGAGATCCATCGGTACACCTCACTGAACGAGGTATATGTCAATGTGTCAAGAAGCAAGTAAATCGGAGTAAGTTAGGGACACTGGATGTGGTTTGGTAGTTACCAATAAGCTACTGTGTGTTTGGGACAAAGTAGAGACTCTATATTGGGTCTTTGTGTGTTTAAACGCTACGATATGTCATACGATGAGCAAATAAGGCTGCAAATCGCTTTGCAGGCGTAATATATGATTGAGAGGATTTACAAAAAGAATATTGATGAACGTCTGGTATGATAAGTATTATATCTCCATGGTGTTTAGATCTACACGATGGCGATGTATAAAGAGCTTGTTTAACTTGTTTCTGTATCAGTAAATTGCAATTTATGTATCTCTTGTTTAGTTTTGTGTGGTAAAATGATTTTTAAAGTGAAAAATGAAAACAAATAATATATTTTATACGTAATTTACAATTGAATCAAAGGGAGAAGAAACTCTAAAGAACCAAAGATGGAATCATTGATATCGAGAGCTAATGCTGGTAGTCGTTACACCAGTCAGGATAATAACAGATCCTGGAAGTATGACTGGGACACACCTGTTAGAGACCCAAATAGCAACAGACAACATACTACTGATGGCAGCACTTCAAATGAAACACAAGATACATACCCATTTAGTTACAAGACCTGGGTTCCAACTACTGAATCTGTGCATTCAAAGGACAACAGTGAAACTTTAAAAGTATTAGACTTATCCAGATTTGATAAGACAAAATATACAAATAATAACAACGGTTTAACGGCAGATGATATTAGAGGTGCCGTAGGTGGTAGTGAAGCTATTCCAGGTCTTTCTTCCAGTTCAGATGCTAACAGGGCTACCAATGGAGAAGAGAAGCCTGTTGAAAGTAGTGTAGCTCCATCTGAGACACCTGCTGAAAGCCCTACTGAAACCATCACTGAAGCTCCAGTCGACATACCAGTTGAGACTCCAGTTGAAACAGTCGTCGAAGCATCTACTGAAAAGAATGTTGACGGCGATGTAGAAATGAAAGATTAATAAAATCTATTTAATAAAATCTATTTAATAATATTATATCATATATAGAAACATATATAAACACTCAAATCAATCAATTAAAGTTGGATCATTCTTTAAAATAATAGTGGCAATACCATCACGGGCCTTTGCTACTGCAATTTCTAATTCAGTTTCCATTTCTTTTCTCTTGGTTAATCTCTCCTCTTTATTCAATTGATTCAATTCACTCATTAGAGCATTCAAAGGTTTTGTGTTACCACAGCCACTTATCAGTAGCATTACAGCGCCGGGAGGTAATACGTTATATATTTGAGTGACTTGTTTGTTAAAATTCTGCAATACGTCATTATCTGTACTATATACAGGAGTAGCAGATCGCCTATTTTGAGAATAATCTCTTGCAAATTCTAATTCTCTTAATCTACCAATAAAAAGATCAAACGAATCGATATTTTTACGTATATTATCAAAAATTTCATTATCATTCATACAACGAATTTTAGAATAAAACGATTTATCATTTGTATTGGATGCTAAACAATTTAGATTCTTGGCAATAGAGTCATTTAATATTAATGACTTCTTTTGTGCTTTTTCACCTATCCTTAGGAATAAACTTTCTGTATTTATAGCAATACCAAAAGTTAGACCATTTAAGATCTTCAACTTTGTCAACTCGACACATGTTCTTGCATCCTCTATGGAATCATGACCATTTTTGGATTCTAATTGAATATCAATTTGTAGATATTCAGATGCTAAATATTTTAAAGCTGGCTTGAAAGGTGGTCCTGCCTTATGGTCAAAAATAACTGCTGTATCAACGACCTTTGGGTGTTTTATTTTTAATGCAAAAAAATCACTCTGTAAAGAGTGACCAATTAATATATCGTCACTGCTAATCATTTTCAAAATTTCATTTTGGACATCTTTCAAAGTCGTAGTAACTGGATCTAATTTCTCTTTGGTAATACCACTGTATTGAGTTAAATAATTGGTGATTGGTACATCCGGTTTGACCAACTCGTCGTATACAACATTATTTTGGAAATCTAATATTGATACTCTTGTCAAAACAAATTCTTTGCCAGAAAGGCACATTTCACAATCTAGACCAAATATGTGAGATCCTTCGTGTTCAAATGGAATTGTGTTGCACCAACCTGGTTGCTCTGGATCGTTTACAAGAATTATTTGTGCATTTTCTGGAGTTACACCTATAGTGTCAGGATGAATAGGATAGCCATTTTCAAGTAGCTGATCTAAATTCATAATTAAATCATTTATTGTAATTTTAGTCTTGGATAGTTTCTCTTGACGTTCTACTTTTTCGTTCTTAGTTAGGCCAACATTGACAAATGAGTTATAGGCAGAAAATAAAGACATTCTTGAACCAGGTGAAGTTACTGGTAAAGTTTGGAAATCCTTAATATTGTTGCCCTCGATGAACTTAGTTAGAAGATTCGGTAGATTATCAGAAAATTTTGTATCAATTGGGAATCCATAATCCTGGGCCTCTAAACCTGGCATAAAAAGTACTACAACTTTTGGTAACATTGGTCTATTCTTGACTCTTAGCCATGGAGGCATATTATTTGTACCATTTGTTAAGAATAAAGTTAAATCTCTTAAATCTTTAATTGAAACTTTCTTGTTTATAGAATTCTCAAATACTGCTAAATTCATTGGCTTGCTTGCCTTCTTTTTCTTTTTCAATATTTTACCGTTAGATATACTGTTGTTCCTCGATGCTCTTGAATCTTCAGAATTGATGGGTAATGCAGCACTTGATCTTCTTCTTTTAGGTAGATGGTCATTGGATAATGCTCTCATTGCTGATATGGAATTTTGAATCTCTTCTTCGTGGATAGAAGGTTCGCTGATACTTAACCTAGCAACTTTTTCATGAACAAGATTAGGTTTTCTCTGTGGCTCGAATGCGTGTAATGGTATGGAATGTTTTTGTAGGTTTAGATCATCGGTTATTCCGGTTTCCTTCTTTGGCGATACTTCTGGTGAAGTTATTGTGTATAAATTAGCCATTAGTTTTAAAACCTACTTATATTAAGTGATTGTTATGTTATGTTATAAAATGTAGTTTATAGTCTGTAATTTGAATAATCAGCTAATGTATGGATGATAGTGCAGTTGGATCTAGATTAATCAAACTCTTTGTATTCATATCTGATTTATCATTTGTTTCTTATTATTTTGAAAAATTTTGTCGCGACGCTGAAAACCACTAAATAATTTTAATTAAAGATCAAAATCTGAAAGGAATATGTAGGTATTTAGGAAAATATAATAGTATTCTAATGATCATATTATGTAAATCAGTATTTTAATGCTATGAAATTTGGTAGAAAAACTTTTTATTCTATAATATGTAATTCCATCTAATATTAATTTTGTAACATCAATTGTTGACATAGAAAAAAACCAAAATCTTGAATTTTATTATATATTCATTAAATTATATTTTATAGCTCTATGATATTGTAATAATCAATGGTAATTGAATATTACAATCTACACTTATTTTATTTCATAAACATTAATCATTTTACTACTTTTACTGAAAATGTGATAATTTGTTTCTAAATATTAATTATTTTGATATTAATGAGTTTTACAAGAATAACTATATCATAAATGATTAAATTAAAAACTTATACTCATTAATTTATTAATTTGTATTACAAAACATATAATCACGCTGTTTAAATAGTCTTTAGAAACTTAAATAATTTTATTTGGGTAAATATTGCGCTCTTTCACTGATAAGTTTCCTTATATCAGTGCTGCTAATTTTCTCCTTCCAGCCATCGGATTCTTTACCTCCTAAAACATTAACTATATATATCTCTAGTTCGGACAAACCTCTTTCTTTTCTGGTTTCGTTTACCATTTCACCACCTTTTACAGTTTCTCTACTGATCACCAGACATTCAATCTCTGGGACAGTACCGGTAGGTCCACAGACATCCTTTAATGGAACAATCTCTATCTTTAAAGTAGGTTTGAACGTATTTAAGAAGTTTAGTACATTCTCACGTCTTGCATCAAAACTCTGTAGGTTGTCCTGATATTTTTTATTGACTAACAATGCTTCATGAGCCAAGCCAATGATTAGCCTGTCTGAAGTTAAAAATGCTGCTAATGTTAATAAAATCTTATGTCCATCATGTAGATGGTCAAAGGTACCACCTAATGCTGTAACCTTATATTTATTATGATCTTGTGTAGGGGTGGCGATTCCAGATCTCTCACATTCCTTACGGGTCACAAACCAATCTTGTGCATTTACAATTATTTTGGAAGTACCATAATCAAAACAATTACCATCCTTTAAAGTATCTTCACTTAAGACATACAGAAAATCCCAATGTATCATAGCTTTATTAAAGTTCCCTAAAAATATGTTTATAGGTAAAAGATCCAGCTTTTGTAATATTAGATATTCTCTAATATCATTATATAGCCTACCCAATATATCATCCAAATGCAATGAACTTAAAATATTACCTTCAAGTATGATATCTAATTGGCCATCATTTGATTGCTTAAAATCGTCGATATGTATCTCAAGACAGCTTGCAAACAACTTGCCGATATTTTCGTAATTTAGATTATAGACATCTTTTAGAATAACACCAACTCTAACCATCGTTTTGGTATACAAATTTTTTTAGTTGAGTGAGAACTGTGTACTCTTTAGAATCTACTTCATTATATTTGATAATGTAATCATTTCCTTATTTTTATATAGAAAATAGAAAATAAAAAATTTATAGATATAATTTCAAGATGAGGAAGCTCATCACAAAAGTAAGTTTCATTAACTACGTACAAGAAGAGCATTCAATTAAGAATGAGTTCTCAAATAGATGTCACTGAACAGATAAAATTACAAAATGAGGAGTGGGATCAGGTCCGCAAACATTTAGAGTCAGTAATAAACAATTTGTCTTCACAGTCTTTATTAAACAGTTACAAACAATTATACCAAGTTAACATACTATGGGCCAATAATGTATTAGTAAATGCATTACTTCGAGGTGACTATGACCCTACATATGTTGCTGCTATAACTGAAATAATCAATATTGACATACCAGAGTTTGGTGAATTGATCTCAAAGGAAGCTTGCCTTCGTTTTATTTACTATTTTAGTAAAAAAGATTATTATCAAACGAACAAATATATTGTAATACTAGCACAGTTATTTAATTATGATGTGATACATGAAATTATTATATTACAATTGTTACAATTATTGACTAATGAAATCGATAAGCCAAACGGCCAGAACAACTTGTTCGAAGTCTCAACCGATCTAGTTATTGTATTATTTCACAATTGTGGCAAGAAATTATTAGAATTAAGTAAGAAGATGCACAATGTTATGTTTGATAAACTGAGAACATTATTACAAACTAATAGGAATCTTACTAGAAAATTAAGATCCCAGTTAGAGAGATTGTTTGAAGTGAGACAGAAGAATTATAAAGATTCTAAAGAGCAGAATTTAATACCTTTACCATTTGAAATAAATGATAATGAGGGAACCCCACATGTGTTCATGATTGACGATGAATTCCTATCCGAGAAACCAAATTTACACCTGGATACTTTCAAATATAAAGAGGATTTGGATAAAATAGATATCCAATTTAAAGATCTAAGATTCAATATTTTAGATAGACTAAATACTGGCGATGACAAGCACGAGGTTGTAACCATACATGATATGACTAATAATGATTCTATTGAATTTAAGAAGAAGATATACTTAACTTTAAAGAGTTCATTAACTGGTGACGAAGCCGCCCATAAATTATTAAAGCAACGTATCCCAGATGGACGAAAGTCTGAAGTTGTTGATATTCTCGTCAAGTCTATGTTACAAGAATCTTCATATTCTAAGTTTTACGGTATCATCTCAGAGAAATTATGTGGTAGTCATTGGAGTTGGAAACCTGCATTTATGAGTAATTTTAAGGAATCAATTAAACTTATAGAAGATATGGAACCTAACCATTTAAGAAATTGTGGTAAATTCTGGGGCCATATGATAAGCACAGATTTTGTTGGATTTGAACTTTTAGAAGATATTGAATTAACAGAAGAAGGTAGTTCACCACCATTAAGAATCCTAATAAAATTTTTATTTCAAGAGTGTGTTTTTGAACTTGGCCTAGATTTACTAAAAGAAAGATTGAACGAACCTTATATTCAAACTTTTTTGAAAGGTGTATTCCCCCAAGAAAATATTGATGATATACGGTACTCCATTAATTACTTTACTGCAATTGGGTTAGGTGTATTGACTGAAGGTATGAGACAACAGTTAAATATAATCGAGGAAGCTGAAAGGGAAGAAGAAGAACAACAACAAGAGGAAGGGGAAGAGGAAGAAGACGAATCCGAAGAACAAGAAGAGACAGAACAAATAGAAGTTAAAGAGGAAGAAATTGAGATCAAACCCGAATCTACACTTGAACGTGTAAGTAGATACGAACCAAATCAAAGAAAGAGAAACAGATCTGTGACACCTCCAAGGAGACGTGTTAGACGTGAGCGTTCCGTAACACCTCCAAGAAGGAATAGAAGATAAAGAATGGTAGGAATTTTTTATAGGGGTATTATTATTATTATTATAGTTATCATATAGACTAAATATTTTATAATATGTAAAGTCAATATAAGAAAACAATAAAGACATCAGAGTCTGAAAGTTTAATTAAGACAAAAGAATAGTAAAAAAGAGATTGGTATTAAAATAATCTAAGATTATAACTTTAAAAACTAAAATTGTAAGTTATAATTCAAAAAAAGAGAAGAGTTTCGAGAAATAGAATAAATCTAATTGAATTAGTTGGATAATATACCGAAGTACTTTTCAACACCTAAGTTACCGTCAGCCTTCCAGTAATCGTTGAAGGCGTTGTATAAGTAAGTGTCAGCACCACAAGAAGAGGTGATGGCAGAGACAGCCTTTTGTTGGTTTTCCTTGGATGGGACAGCGACACCGTAGGTTTGACCTTGAGATGGCCAGCCTGATTCGGTAATGACAACATCCTTCTTACCGTCACAAGCGTTCCAGACTCTTTGGATTTGGTTTAATAACCAAGTACCAGAGTTTTCAGCGACAGTGTTTTGGTCGAAGTAAGCGTGAGCGTTGACGGCCATGTAGTCAGAGTATTGACATAATTCTGGGTTGTTGATAACAGCGATGAAAGTATCGACGGAAACAATTGGACCAGAGTAACCAGCAGCTTTTAGAGCAGCTCTACCGGTAGCAATGTATTGACCGACTTGAGCTGGGGTAGCTTGACCACCGTTAACTAATTCGTTACCGATAGAAACAGTGACAACATCGTTCCAAGAACCAAATTGGTCAATGGCAGCCTTCATGGTGTCAACACCAGCTTGGATTTGGTCAACAAAGTAAATACCTAAGAAAACCTTTTGAGAGGCAGTCTTGGCCTTTAAGACGTTAGCGACTTGGTTACAATCAACACCGTATAATCTGATGGTTGGGTAGTCCTTTAATTGGGCTAAGTCAGAAGCAACTTGACTGGTAGACTTACAAGTACCGTCAGCGTTGTATGGAGAGTAAGTAATACCCTTGACACCAGAAGAACTGGAAGCAGAACCGGTGGAAGCTGGCTTGGCAGAAGAACTGGAAGCAGAGGCAACAGCAGAAGCTTTACCTTGAGCGGAAGTCTTAGCAACAGGTTTATCAGCGACAGCGGTGACCTTGTTTTGAGCAATTGGAGCAGTGGTGGTAACAGCATTGACAGCTTCGGCAGCAGCAACAGTTTCTAATGGGTTACCATTAGCATCAACAGTGATGGTGATTTGAGCTTGGACAGTAGTGGTGACAACATCACGCTTTTCGTTATGTTCGTGGTTAGCTGGGGCAGCAACGGCAGCAGAGATTAATGAAGCAGAGGCAATTAAAGTTGAGAAACGCATATTGTAGTTATAACGAGTGTATAATAGAGTCTATTGAGGTATTTTTTAAAGAGTGGATTAACAGTTGGATATGAGACTACTAAAGTTTGGTGTTTTTAAAGCAAAAGTTATCTAATGCATAAAACATTAGCTATGGGCCCAAAAAACAAAAATTCATAAATATCTGCAAGTTGTTTATATACTGGTGGCTCCTTCGTACGATTCAAACTATGAGCGGTTTCCCTTCTGGGTTGATTCGTAGCTCAATCGACCGATCGGTCGTATCCTTGTTGTTTACGTGAAAATTTTTTTGTTGAAAATCTTTAGAGAAAATGCGTGGCAACGGAGTTCGCGTATTCGTAAAAAGAGATCTGAAATATATCTCATTATTCACGAAAATATCCATATATATTCAAAGATCTGTTCTAAGCTGGGCGGCAAAATATAAGACGAAAGTTATCCCTGGAGTATTTCGAGGTAATAAGCAGTGGGAAGGATGGCTTTCGAATGGAATTATCAACGGGGTTGTTGAGTTCTACTATCCTAGGTCTTGAAATTAGAATAGAACCCAGGAGAGATGGTTGAACCATCTATCACGTCTATTTAAGTCTGTGATATCTGTCTCTTCCGGACACAACATAATATTTTAATACCCTGTAAACGTTAATATGTCACAGTAGAATAAAAAAAGTTACTACTCACTCGCTCTTACTTGGTATTTGAATTGACTTCCAGTACATCGTGTTCATCTGTCTCTTCAATTTGAGACTGTTGTAAATAGTAGTTTAAAATAATATTTATTTTGTAACAATACAGGGATAAGAAAGAAGAAAATTAACCGCCGAAATACACTTCGAAATATATATAAAGGACACTATTTTACTCTTTAAAATATATTCTTTTAGAACTCCATATCATATTTAATTTCCGGGTAAACATTACTTTTGTTAGTATGTTATTTACTAGTTTGTGTAATAAACCTCTGAGAATGTTACATTATTCAGATATTGAATATGCAATACATGATATAACATGGACTGTCGTTCAACTATGGACCCAATTATATATACTGACACAAGAGGATTGATTGCGCAGTTATTACTCTATTTTAGTTCAGCCTGTTTCTAATAAAAGATTTACACGTGATGTATAATAGATCATCGAGCACGGATGTTTCCTAATTGGGAAATTGAGCGCCTCGAATGTAAGCAAAAGCAACGGGCCCCGGTTTTCCTTTTTTCCTATTATATAAACATGAAGAAAGTGAGTTGATTTAATATCTCTCAAGTTTCATTAGTTTGGCATTTATCGTTCTTGTTACTATAAGATTAAGGTACTGCTAAAGCACAGAATGTTATTCAATCGCTCTATATTAACTTCATTTGCCACCGCACTATTGGCCACATCTGTTGTCAGTGCAGCTGATTTACCAGCTATCGAAGTTGTTGGTAACAAGTTTTTCTATTCCAACAATGGTTCTCAATTCTACATCAAGGGTATTGCTTACCAAGCTGATACTGCTAACTCCACTTCTGGTACTACTATCAACGATCCATTAGCTGATTTTGATGCTTGTTCCAGAGATATTCCATATTTACAAAAATTAGCCACTAATGTTATTAGAGTCTACGCAGTTAACACAACTTTAGACCATTCCAAGTGTATGCAAGCTTTAAACGATGCCGGTATTTACGTTATTGCTGATTTATCTGCTCCAGATGAGTCTGTTAACAGAAAGAGTCCAACTTGGACTTTAGATTTATTCCAACGTTACAAGGATGTCGTTGACATGTTCGCCAACAACACAAATGTCTTAGGTTTCTTCGCAGGTAACGAAGTCACTAACGATCATACTAACACTGATGCTTCTGCTTTCGTTAAGGCTGCTCTAAGAGACACCAAGCAATATATTAAGGATAAAAAGTACAGATCTATCCCAGTCGGTTACTCATCTAACGATGATGAACAAACTAGAGTCCAAATGGCTGATTACTTTGCCTGTGGTTCTAGTGCTGAAAAGGCTGATTTCTACGGTATTAACATGTACGAATGGTGTGGTTCTTCCACTTACAAAACATCTGGTTACGCTGACAGAACTGCTGATTTCAAGAATATCTCTATCCCAATCTTCTTCTCTGAATACGGTTGTAACGAAGTTTCTCCAAGAACATTTAACGAAGTCCAAACCTTATACGGTAGTGATATGACTGATGTCTGGTCTGGTGGTATTGTATACATGTACTTCGAAGAAACCAACAAGTACGGTTTAGTCTCTATCGATGGTAACAGTGTCTCTACCTTAGCTGATTTCACCAATTATTCTTCTGCCATTGCCAAGGTTTCTCCAACCTCTGCTAACACTGCTTCTTACTCTCCATCTTCCACTGATTTATCTTGTCCAACTTCTCAACAATACTGGAGTGCTAACACTGATTTACCACCAACCCCTGATCAAGATTTATGTTCCTGTATGAGCGATGCTAATGCTTGTGTTGTCGCTGACTCTGTTAATGTTGATGACTACGCTGACTTATACAGTTACATTTGTGCTCAAGTCTCCTGTGACGGTATTTCCGGTAACGGTACTACTGGTAAGTACGGTTCTTACTCTTTCTGTTCCGCTAAGGACAAGTTAGATTTCGTCCTAAACTTATACTACCAATCCAAGGGTGCTTCCAAGTCTGCCTGTGACTTCAGTGGTTCTGCTTCCTTAAAGAGTGCTACTACTCAAGGTGGTTGTTCTGCTGCCTTAAGTGAAATTGGTTCCATTGGTACCAATACTGCTTCTGACTCTGCTACTTACTCTAGTGGTGCTAAGGCCTCTGGTTCAACCACCAAAAAGGGTTCAGGTTCTACCACCAAGTCTGCTTCCGGTTCTACCAGTTCGTCTGGTAAGTCCTCTTCCTCTACTAAGCATTCCAGCTCCAAGAACGGTGCTGCTACTGCTGACTTCGGCTTCATCCAAACTATCTTAACATCTTTTGGTACTGTTTCCTTAGTTGCTAGTTTAGGTTTCGCTTTAATCTAGATTTAAAGAACCGAAAAATCAAATTAAATGTCTGTTTTTATGTTATTGACAATACTGTTTATTTTTTGACTTTTTATTTATATGTTATACATGCATCTATATGTTTCTTAGAGAGTAATGTAGTATTGCTAATTTCTTATTCTCATGTTTTATAAATATTAAAAGAACAATTTAATTATATTAAAAAAAATACGTTTATAACTTTTTCTATGCTAATTATCGGTAATCATAAAGATTTCATTAAGTGCTTTAGGGTCCATTGTGGCGGCTCTCTTTTGTCTAATCCATCTTGAACGTACGGATAATCTTGTTGATACAGCAGCAGGAATATTTGCTGCTGTTTTACTAGATTTCATCTTTAATGCTTTGGCTTTCTTTTTCTCCTTCTTAGCTTTTTTCTTTTCTTTCTTCGCTTTCTTCTTTTCTTTCTTAGCCTTCTTCTTTTCCTTCTTCTTTTGCTTCTTAGACTTTCCTTCGTCATTATCATCGTCTTCAGAGTCACTATCACTGTCACTACTGTTACTACTACTACCAATAACTTCTTCATCGTCATCGTCACCTCTTGATCTCTTCTTAGTTGTATTAGAGTATGATTTTAATTTCTTGGTCTTTGGATCCCAGGTACTTGCCAGGACGTCGGCCTTCACAAAATGCACACCCCATTTACCGTTCAAAATCTTATTCTTTCTTTGAGTATCTAATTCTTTACTAATTGTATCTTCTTTACCGTTTAATCTACCTAAAATTCTTTGAAAGACATCTAAACCAGCACATTCACCGTTATCAAACTCATCCTTACGTTCCTGACGTTGGACTTTAGCACCAAGCCCAACATTGTCTTCCTTGATTCTCACCTTGATATGCGATGTATTTGAGTTCATTGGGGACATCCCCAAACCCATACCTGGTTTCCAACCAAATCTTTCTAGTTGCTGATGACCAAACCTCGATGTATCATTACTCCAGTTGGTATTTCTAGGATCCCTACCGAATCTCTGCTTTGTTCTAGTAGCAGCTAAACCCATTGTTATACGATGCTTTGCCTTTGTCTGTACTACTCAGCATACTAAAGCTCATCACATCCAATTTCTTATACTCATCGATAAATTTTTCAGTATCAAAATGAAAAATTTCTGACCTTCAGATATTATAAAATATAAAAAATAAAAAATAATTTAAAAAACATTGCGCCGGTAAGCCACCGTCGCAGCCGCGGATATATAAAATCACTTCCTAAAAATTTGAGCCATCCGGGATGAAATTCCGTGGAACTGTTATATTCTTTGGCACATTTTGTATCTTGATTTACTGATTATCTACAACTAGGCAATTTTAAAAAAGCCAAGAAAATTTTAAGCCTTATAATATATAGATATAAAGAACCGATATATGATTGTTTATAATTGACATTTATTCACATCCTTAGATTAAGAATTTATCATAATATTGTTTAACAATACTATTTGTTTTGCTTATAGATTATTGAGTACAAATTAACGTACTAGAATACCTTATTATATTTGTCAAAAATATTAATCGATGCCCCCATCACCTGACAACATGAGAGACCATGATAATAGTGTAGATAATGGTCAACCGTCACTGTTTAATGGTGTTTTGAATAACCCAGTTACTACTCAAACAACCTCTAATGACTCCGGAACCATTCTAAAAGAGTCCAACTCTTTAAATTTATCAGATACCGTAACGGATGATTCTACTTATTCTATTTTACCTACCGGTGAATATAAGGTCGATAGGAATATACCTGAGACTTATTTAAATAAAGAAGATATTGAGAAAGTTACCGAATCAGAAATTTTCCCTCAGAAGAGACTTTTTTCATTCTTATATTCTAAAACTATCGAACCAGTCCCTGAGAACGATGATGAAAGAAAAATTTATCCTTTATTTCATACTAATATCGTTTCTAACTTCTTCTTATGGTGGGTTACTCCTATCATTAAGACTGGTTATAAAAGAACAGTTCAACCAAATGATTTATTCAAGATGGATGAACGTATGTCCATTGAAACGTTATATCAAGATTTCGAAAAACACTTAAATTTCTATTTCAAGAGAGCTAGAGATAAATATTCAGTTGACCATCCAAATGCTGATGATGAAGAAATACGTGAAAAAGCAAGACTCCCTAAGCTAACTATAGCCAAAGTTCTTTTCTTTACTTTTAAGAAGCAATTTTTATTTTCATGTTTAATGGCTTTATTAGCCAATTGTACTTCCGGTTTCAATCCAATGATTACAAAAAGATTAATTGCATTTGTTGAAAAGAAGGCTTACTTTCATGATACCAAAGTAAATGCTGGTATTGGTTACGCTATCGGTGCATGTGCTATGATGTTTTTCAATGGTATTTTCTTTAATCATTTCTTTCACGCTTCTCAACTTACAGGTGTTCAAGCCAAATCATTATTAACAAAAGCTGCCTTAAACAAAATGTTTAAAGTCTCAAATTATTCAAAACATAAATATCCAACTGGTAAAGTCACTTCTTTTATCACCACAGATTTAGCCAGAGTTGAATTTGCTTTATCATTCCAACCATTCTTAGTCGGTTTCCCAGCTATCTTAGCCATCGCTATTGTATTATTAATTGTTAATTTAGGTGCTATCGCTTTAGTTGGTATTGGTTTATTTTTCGCTACTTTGATATTCACTCTAGTTACTTTCAAAACTATTATTAAATTAAGAATTACTGCAAACACGTTCACTGATGCAAGAGTTAGTAAGATGAGAGAAATTTTAAATAATATGAAAATGGTTAAATATTACGCTTGGGAAGATGCTTACGAAGCCAATGTTCAAGAAATCAGATCAAACGAAATTGATAGAGTTCGTAGAATGCAATACACAAGAAATTTCATCATTGCTGTTGCAATGTCATTACCAAATGTCGCATCTCTAGCTACTTTTTTAGCCATGTACAAAGTTAACAATATGGGTAGAACCCCAAGTAACGTCTTTTCTTCATTATCCTTATTCCAAGTTTTAAGTATTCAAATGTTCTTCTTTCCAATTGCTATCAGTACAGGTATCGATATGATTATCGGTCTTGGCCGTCTACAAGAATTATTAGAAACCGGTGAAGAAGACCCAAATATTGCATTAGAAATGAAACCTTCCTCTGATTTAGACCCAGAAGTTGCCATTAAAGTTGAAAATGCTTCTTTCGAATGGGAGGATTATGAATTATTAGATTCTCTTGAAAAGCAAGAAAAGGAAGCCAATGAAAAGTCAAAGAAGAATAAGAAGAACAAAAGTGATAATAAGATTGTTGAAACTGTAGAAGAAGAAACCCCAAAGAAAGAAGAAACCGTCAAGTCAAATAATGAAGGTGATAAATCTAAAACATTTACTAAGTTCTCTGATTTAAATTTTGAAATTAAGAACGGTGAATTTGTCATGATTACAGGTCCAATTGGTACTGGTAAGACTTCTTTATTAAATGCTTTAGCTGGTTCAATGAAAAAGACTAGTGGTAGAGTTCAAGTAAATGGTAATCTTCTAATGGGTGGTTATCCATGGATTCAAAATGCTACTGTTAAGGATAATATTATTTTTGGTTCGCCATATCATAAAGAAAAATATGAAACTGTATTAAAGGTTTGTTCTTTAGAAGATGACCTAAAACTTTTACCAGCAGGTGATAGAACAGAAATCGGTGAAAGAGGTATTAATTTATCCGGTGGCCAAAAGGCTCGTATTAATCTAGCCCGTGCTGTCTACAGAAATGAAGATATTTTTTTATTTGATGATATCTTAAGTGCTGTCGATTCTCGTGTTGGTAAAATCATTATGGATGACTGTCTATGTGGTTTATTAGCTAACAAGACAAGAGTTCTAGCTACACATCAACTTTCTTTGATTGAAAAGGCGGATAAGATCATTGTTTTAGGTAACGATGGTTCTTTTGAAATTGGTCCTGTTGCAAAAATGAAGGAAACCAATAAAACCTTAATTAACTTATTGAAATTCTCTTCCCAAACCCAAAAGAGTGGAGAACAAGAAGAGAAGGAGAAAGAGGAAGAAAATCTAGAACAGGTAAAATTAGAAAAAGAAATTACTAATAAGACAATTGAAGATGGTCAGTTGATCGGCAAAGAAGAAAGAGCTGTGAACAGTATTAAATTGAAAATTTATCAAGAATATATCAAAGCTGGTGTTGGTAAATGGGGTTATGTTTTAATCCCGTTGTATATCATTATTATTGCCGCTACTACTTTCTGTACTTTATTTTCTTCAGTATGGTTATCGTACTGGACTGAAGATAAATTCAAGGACAGATCTCCAAGCTTTTACATGGGTTTATATTCCTTCTTTGTGTTTGGTAGTTATATATTTATGACTTGCCAATTTACATTAATTTGTCACATCGGTGTTTTGGCATCAAAATGGTTAAACTTGAAAGCTGTACACAGAATCCTTCATACTCCAATGAGTTATTTGGATACAACTCCATTAGGTCGTATCTTAAATAGATTCACTAAAGATACTGATAGTTTAGACAATGAATTAACAGAATCCCTTCGTTTAATGTTGTATCAAACTGCTAATATCATTGGTGTTTGTGTGATGTGTATTGTCTATCTTCCATGGTTTGCTATTGCCATTCCATTTTTGTTCTTAGCATTTGTCGTTATTGCTGAACATTACCAAAGTTCAGGTAGGGAGATTAAGAGATTGGAGGCTATTCAACGTTCCTTTGTTTACAATAACCTTAATGAAGTTTTAGGTGGTATGGAAACTATCAAATATTATAGAGGTGAAGAAAGGTTTTTGGCCAAATCTGATTTTCTAATTAACAAGATGAACGAGGCTGGTTATTTAAGTGTAGCAGTCCAAAGATGGGTCGCTATTTTCTTAGATATTGTTGCTGTTGCATTTGCGCTAATTATTACTATATTATGTGTTACAAGAGCATTCCCAATCGGCGCTTCCTCTGTTGGTGTTTTGTTAACATATGTATTGCAATTACCTGGCTTATTGAATACTGTTTTAAGAGCACTAACTCAAACTGAAAATGATATGAACAGTGCTGAAAGAATGGTCACCTATGCCACCGAATTACCTTTAGAAGCTGCCTACAGAAGACCTGAGTTTACTCCACCTGAATCATGGCCAGAAAAGGGTGAAATCGTATTTGAAGAAGTTGATTTTGCGTACAGACCAGGTTTGCCAATTGTTTTAAAGAATTTGAGTATGTCAATAGGTAGTGGTGAGAAAATTGGTATCTGTGGTCGTACTGGTGCTGGTAAATCTACCATTATGAGTGCGTTATACAGATTAAATGAATTAAGTGGCGGTAAAATATTGATTGATAACATCAATATATCTAACCTAGGTTTATATGACCTTCGTAAAAAGTTAGCTATTATTCCACAAGATCCTGTTCTATTCAAGGGTACTATTAGAAAGAATTTAGATCCGTTTAATGAAAACTCTGATGATTTGCTATGGGATGCCTTAGTTAGAGGTGGTGCTATTGAAAAGGAAGAGTTACAAGATGTCAAGCAAGAAAAAATTAATACTAAGGGTACTCATATTGACATGCACAAATTCCATCTAGATCAAATAGTGGAAGAGGAAGGTGCTAACTTTTCATTAGGTGAAAGACAATTATTAGCCCTTACAAGAGCTTTAGTTCGTCAATCAAAGATCTTAATTTTAGATGAAGCAACTTCATCCGTTGATTACGAAACTGATGGTAAGATTCAAACACGTATTGTTGAAGAATTTGGTGATTGTACTATATTATGTATTGCTCATAGATTAAAGACCATTCTTTCATATGATAGAATTTTAGTTCTAGAGCAGGGTGAAATTGCCGAATTTGACACACCATGGAATCTGTTTAATAATGAAGACACAATATTTAGAAGTATGTGTGGTAGATCCGGTATAACTGAAGATGATTTCCAAAATAAAACATGATTCCGTCACTTTGTACACAATTTAAACAGATAAGAGTTTCAATACAGTCTTATATTTCATTTCCTGGGCTATTATTCTATTTCTGATCAAACATTTCCCATACCATATCCAGCTTTTTTGGATGGTTCATTGAAAAACTTAATTATACACAATATTATTATTTATACACTTAGAACATATGGGTGTTCTGTTAAATAACACATGCATCAGCATCAATTAATTCCATTTATTTACTATTCACACTTTTACTTTTTCATTCATGTAATATATATATTTATCCAACCAACTTTCTAATCTAAAAATGAACAGTTTATAAAATAATTTTTTGATATTTTATTATATTATAATATACATAAATATTTATTGTATAAACATATTTACTTTGAAATTGTAATGTCTCTTCGTATTGAATTAACAGAACATACAAATAAAAAAAACACCTTTATCTCTGCGATACTGAAATTCATGTCTAAATCACTACAATTAATTAACGACGATGAGATGGGAATAAACGTTCTTTGGTAATTTTATATTCTTTGTTTAATCTTAAGGCAACTTCTTCTAATTTAGTGATTTCATCCCCACCTTCAACTACTAAAGTAGTATTATCGTCATTAAATTTACATTCAATTTCGAATTCAGTAATAACAGATTCCAAAATTTCGACGATTTGAGATTCCGGTAATTCGAAAACTTCCGATAGCTTCTTCATAGAGAATTTAGAGTAAAATCTCTTGTATGTGAAGAAGTAGGATTTTAGAGATTCAATTTTAACTCTTTCAGTCAAATCCTTCTTGACGACAGAGAAATTTGGCAATAGAGCCCAAGATTTAATA
Source organism: Kazachstania psychrophila (assembly GCA_030579255.1). Taxonomy (NCBI): domain Eukaryota; kingdom Fungi; phylum Ascomycota; class Saccharomycetes; order Saccharomycetales; family Saccharomycetaceae; genus Kazachstania; species Kazachstania psychrophila. Next base: position 4,960 of record JAKTQD010000008.1, on the reverse strand, counting down.
TCTCTCAAGTATTGTAATGACTTTTCCCAATCACCCTTTTGCATAGCCTTGGCAGAGAACATAACAAAGTCTCTAGATGTTTCTGGAGGACCTTGGAAACTAGCTTTATCATGATGTTCCAATAGACGACGGATAGATTTTTGTGAATATGGTAATCTCTTAACTCTAATACCAGAGTAGAATGCAGTCATTTGTGGAATTTCAATTAATAGAGAACATGTCATGAAAACGACATCAATCAAATCTAAATTGATATGTTGGTGGTATGGTAGGCATTGTTCTTCACGGTTATCAATATTTGAGTTGATTCTTTGTAATGGTTGTTGACCTAAGATTTCCTTCAAATGGGCGCTAGCTAATAGTTCATTTAAAACTTGATGACATTCTTCAATTAAACAAGCTTGGAAAGCAGATAAACCTAATTGAACAACAACTCTGTTAAATAAGATTTGTAGAGAAGAATTACTCTTACTAATATTAGATTGAACCTTGGAGGAAAGTAACATGTTTTTAGCGGCTTGGAAGTCACCATTTAATGCAGTGAAATAAACTTGGTATAAAATGGCACGAGTACGTAAGAAAGAATCTTCTTGTTTCATTAAGATTTCTGTTAGAGAGTTGACTAATTTAGTAATGTAAGCATCGTTAATTTTACCAGTGTTACTTATGTATGTGGATTTAACACCAGATGGTACGGATTTCCATGCGTTAGATTCAATAATAACATTTAATTTCCTTGGTTTGTAATAAATGTGATCTAATCTCTTGACAAATACACGAGCTAACAATTTTTCTTTTTGATCTTCTGGTAAAATAGCTTCTAAGTATAATTGGGTTCTTAAAATCATATCGTAGATTAATTGTTCATCCTTTAGACGAATTAGGTAATCACTAGAGTGAGGATCGATATTTAATAATGATTTGTTTAATTCGTCATCTAATCTTTCGACAATAGTAAATAAGGAACCTAATATATTCTTGACACCATTGGCATCAGATTCTGGTTCATTTTCAATAGATTCATTGTAGGAAGCTAATTCACTAACTTGGTATTTCGAAATGTTTTCTTCTAAGATATGTAAAAATGCAATATAATCAGTGTAAGAGGATTTCCATTGGTCAATTGGTTGGTAGGATAAGTTGTTTGAAGTTTCCATTCTGATTGGAATCAACGTCAAGTAAACTATGATAGATTCATACGGGGTTTTGGCTAAGGTTAAGAGTTCTTCTAAGATACTAATTAGTTCTTGTGGAGTAACATTCTTCTTACCTCTTGAGTCAATAACAATCTTTAAGGTGGTGAAGAAGTTGGTTTCAGAAGTAGCAGCAGCTAATGAAGATAGGTTGACACTCTTACCTGCGGCAAAAGAGGCTTCTAAATCAACAGGAGCAGATGATTCAACTTCGACGATAGCTTCTTTATCGAAAGATTCTGGGTTTTCTCTAATTTGGACTAATGAGTCTTCATTTTCTCTGGCGACCTTCTTAACTCTTTGTTTAGTAGTGTTGTAGGCTTTGGCAGCATCTTTCTTGCTAATATCAGCTTGAGATGTAGAATTGACTAAATCTTCAACCTTGGCAACCACTTTAATGAAAATGTTTGGAATACCGAAGTTTTGTTGTTGAGATCTAATTAATAAACGAGTAACATTATCAAATTCATTTAAGATAGTGACCCAGTCATCAGACATTTCTGCAGTTTCGACATTATCAAAGACAGCTTGCATTTCATCTAGTAATTTATCCTTGGTAGATTTAACGACCTTCTTACCTTCATCATCTGATTCATCAGAGTTATCGTAGTTGGCACCCTTTAAGAATTTATTACCACCACTAGAACCACCACTCTTTCTAAATTCTGATTTCTTGAACCAATCTGGACCATATGGTTTACTATCTGAATCATCTGTTTCGTATTCGGATTCGTGTTCGGATTCGTTTTCTGATTCATTGAAGAAGGAGTCATCAGATTCGTTAACTTCTTCTTCAGATGAACTTAATAATTCTTCTTCGGATGATGATAATAAATCTTCTTCAGATGCAGAAGATTCACTATCGTACTCATAAGTTGTAGCGAAAAAACGGGACATATTGTAAAATATATATCAGGTTCCTGTTTTTTTGATTACTCTCGTAGTAATTGACGTAAGTATAACTAATGTTGTGTATATATATATATTCTGACCTTTAATAACAAATTCACTAGATACACCAAATTTCGCTCTCTACATTTTCATTAATTTTTTTTTCAATATCTTGTGGAAAATTTTTCACTGCATCGCAAGCATGGTCATTATGTACGTAATATAATTATTAAATCAATTACAACGATATATCAATATATTGGATAGTAATAGTGTTAAAAGCTTTTAAAATTTAAATAAGATATATGAATCAAACGGCATTAATGGTTAGTTTAAAAAACTAATGTGTAGTTATTTTTTGTATGAAGTAAAATAAAACGTACAAACCGATTTATAAACTATGTAGTAGTAAATAGTTGAACCGTAACTTAGGATTCGTAAAAAGGATTAACATATTAGTGATTGAGAAGTGATAAATAGCTGAAAAAATTCAGCTAGAATGAGTATCTAGCTCTTCTAATTTGAGAAATCACAATCTAACGAATATTTCAAACTGTTTTCAGAAGTCCAGACACCCCAGTGCTTTTCAACATCAGAGGTACCAGAGGTATTTGGCTTCCAATCTTCATCGAAAGCTTCAAAGGCAATAACATTAACACCCCAGGCTCTCATGGCACATACACCTTCTTTCCAGAATTGTTTAGCATTGGCGACAGATGGGTACGAACTTTCAAAGTTAGTACCGTCAGTTGGCCAACCAGTTTCACCGACCCAGAAAGTGATATCTGTAGAACCCTTAGTGGATTGAATAGTTTGTAAAGATTGCATGATATCATCAAAGAATGAGTATGAAGAATTCTTCATAGTTTGACCTTGCCAATAGGAGAAGGCGTTGGCCATAACGAAATCAGAAGCTTCGATAACAGCAGAGTTGTAACCAGCGACTAAGACATTCCAGGAGTCAACAGTACCGACTTGCTTACCGGAGTAAGAGTTACCATTAGAATCATTAATGGTACCGACTAATTTACGTATAGTGTTGATCTTTTGTGCTAATTCTGGAGCAGTTAAATCTTCACGGTATAAAGCTTCGGAACCAACTAAGAAACCAGCAACAGTGTCAGCCTTCATTTTTGGTAAGTAAGCCTTTAATGCAGATTGTTCAGCTTCGAAATGAGCGTCATCATTTGGCCAGACACCGAAAAAGACGGAGAAACCTTCAGATTCAGCAGCAGGACCTAAGTTTTGTAAAGTGTTACAGTCAGAGACAGCGTATACCTTAACTGTAGAGGTGTAATCCTTTAGGATCTGAAGCTCAGTTTTATAATCATTAGTAGATTTACAAGTACCGTCATTGTTCTTGACACCTAAGTTGAATGCTAACTCACCGATAGCAGATACTTTGGAAGCAGTAGCTAATAAAGCTGTAATAGAAGCGAGGGTAGAAAAACGCATAGTGTATGGTTTATATCTCCTTTGTGATGATTATTAGGAAATATTCTTGAATCAATACAGGGACAACCATAAATAAATAAAAATATCTAAACAATGCTCTCTATATAAATAAGAAATTTGTTTCAAAAAAGCAAGACGAAAAAAACAACATTAAAAATACCCGGACAGATTTCTATTTATAGAACGAAACGTACGTTATACAGATACATAAATATAAATGGATCTGTTAGTGTATGGTCTGTAACTGGAGTCCTTTATGATATATGGGTGTATGTTATAGCGTAGGGTGGGCTAATATACTTTCTTTTTGCTATCCATGGAGTAGTCACCTGCACCAGTATTTGTGACTAGCAACAATCCACCGATGATACTCAAATTTTGGTAGAATTCATACTTAAGGAAATCTCTCTTGGTGTCTAAATGTAGCCAATAGTTGTTTAATGTGATGTTGTAAAACACTAATATGGAAACTAAAAGTAGAGACGCAGTTTTTGTCTTGTAGCCAATAGCAAAACATATGGTACCGATTAAAGTTAGAACAACGGTGAACCATGATTTGGTAAAGGCAAAACCAATGAACATAAAGACCATTAAGATTCTACCAGCTAGTAATAGGTAACCCTTGAACTTTTGGTTCTTGTCGTGTAATTCTGGTAACATTCCGAAGGTAGTCTTATTCTTGACAATCGAATCACTAAAAGCAATTAATAGACCACCAATAACACTAAAGTTCCTTAAAATAAAAGATGAACCGGTGAATAGACCATATACCAAACCTTGCAATACAATACAACTACATAGAGCTGCTGTTGCGTAATTTGTTTGCTTTCTCAAGATCAACGATGTTGAACCAATTAGCATAATAACGGTAACAGACAGTAGGAAGATAACAACAAGAAAGTATGGGTAATGTTTCCATTTATTTAGGAAAAACACTTGATCCGACCACTGTGTTATAATTCTTGAAGAATCTTCATAAAATGTTGCAACAATAAGGAATCTGGCAATCCCTGGAACGTAAGGCTGTAAAGCTTTTACAAAAGGTTTATTAGCCAGATTCTCAACATTGTTATTTACTTGTTCTATATAGCTTTGAACAGAGGAAATACCAAATTTGGAAACACTGAACGAGTTAGAACTCTGAGACCTTTGGACGTGGAAACTATTTGCTTGAGGTTGAGACATAGGAATGCCATTCAACGTATTAGTAGGACCACGATAAGACATTTTAATGGGTCGATTTCAGGTGTATATTAACGATGATATAGCTGATCTACAGATGGGTCAATTGTAAGAATCTCATATTTGTTAATATCGTCTATACCATTTTAAATATTTTTTCAACATTCATTCAATGCCGCAATAGGTAATTTTAGGATACCCGAAATCTAAACAAAAAACTCTCGAGAATATTGTCATAC